>JACEEZ010001130.1:85074-104692 GCA_016584305.1 Chionoecetes opilio | reverse complement strand
GGGTTTGGTGGTTTTGGTGGTGGGGTTATATTGTAGTGGGGGGGAAATTTATAGAGGGGAGTGGTAAAAAAGAAAAGTAGTAAAGTATTTATGGTATTGGTGGGGGGGTTAATGTGTATGGGGTTTGGGTAGTGTAGTAGATGGTAGTGTTAAGAAATAAAGTAATTGGGGGTAGTGTAGTGGAGGGTGGGGGTAAGATAGTATGGTTGGTAATGTAGTAGATGGTAGTGGTAAGAATAAGTATTATTAGGTGGTGTGGTGTGGTGGTTTTGGTGGTGGGGGTGGTGTGTGGTGGGGTTTTTGGGGGTGTGTAGTAGTATTGGGTGGGTGGTGGGTGGTGGTGGTTGGTGGTGGGGGGGGGGTGGGGTTGGGGTGGGGGTGGTGGTATAGTAGTTGGTGGGGGAAATTAGTTTTGGGGTAGTGGTAGGAAGTGTAGTGTAATGGTAGGGGAAATAGTGAAAATAGGGTGGGGGTTAAAGTATGCTGGTTGGTAAGGTAAGTGGTATAATTTGGTAGGGGTAGTGGTATGGTGGGGGTAATGTATAGTAGTGGGGGGTTGGTAATGTAGTAGTAGTGTGGTGGTGGGGGAAAATAATTTTTTTAGTGGTGGGGGGTGGGTGTAGAGCAGTGGTAGTGTAAGAATAATGGGGTATAGTGGGGTAGTGGTAAGTGGTAGTGGTGGTGGTAATAGTTTAGGGGTGGTGGAAAGTGTATAGAGTGGTGTGGTAGAGAAGTAAGTTTTGTTATAGTGTTATTAGTGTGTCGTTGGTAGGGTGGGGGGATGGTAGTGGGGTTAGTGTGGTTTTAAAAAAAAGTATAGTAGTGGTTGGGGGGGTAAGGGGAAAGTGTGTGGAAGAAGAAAAAGGTAGTGTGGTTGGTAATGTTTCCCTTTTATTGGGGGTAGTGTTGTGTGGTGTGGTGGTGTGTGTGTGTGTGGTGTGGGGTGGTGTGTGTGTTGTAGTTTTTTGGGGGTGTGGTGGGTTGTGGTTGGTGGGGTGTGTAGTGGTTGGTAAAAAAGTGTAGTTTTGTGGGGTGGGTTTGGTGGTTGTGGTGGTGGTGGTGTTGGTGGTGGTGGTGGTGGTGGTGGTGGGGTGGGGGTGGTGTGGGGGTGTTGGTGGTGGTGGTGGGGGTGGTGTGGTGGTGGTGGGTGGTTGGGTGGTGGGGGTGGTGGGGTGGTGGGGGTTTTGGGTGGTGGTGTGGGGGTGGTGGGGGTGGTGGTTGTGGGGGTGGTGGTGGTGGTGGTGGGTGGGGGTGGTGGTTGGTGGTTGGTGGTGGTGGTGGTGGTGTTGGGGTTTTTGGTGGTGGGGGTTGGTGGTGGGGTGGTGGTGGTTTTGGTGTTGATTAGTTGTGTGTTTGTGGGTTTTAGTGTTGTATTCGTGTGTTTGTGTGGTGGTGGTGGAAAGGTAGTTTTGGGTGTGGAAAAGGAGAAAAAAGTGTAGTAAGTGTGGTAGTGGGGGTTAGGTAGTGTAGGGTTTTGGGGTGTGGAAAAATCGATTTGGGAAAATGGTGGGGTCTTTTGTTTACCAATGTAGTGAAAAAAGGGACCCTGTATTGTTGGTTTTTATGTTGTTCGAAAAAGTATGCCCCTTTTTTTTGGGGTGCCCGGTGTTGGTAAGGGGGGCGGCAAATCAGTGGGGGATTTAAATTACTTAGCGGTAATAAAATTTTCCCCCCTTTTTTTCCCTGTTTTCCCCTTTTCCCCCCCTTTTTCCCTTTTTTTTTTTCCCTTTTTCCAGCCCCTCCTTCTCCCCCTTTTCTTCCTTCCCCTTCTCTTTTTTCCTCTCTCTCTTCTCTTCTCTCTCCCTCTCTCTCTCTCTCCCCTCCCTTTTTTTTTTTTTTTTCTCTCCCCTTTTATCTCCCCCCTCTCTCGCTCTCTCTTCTCTCTCTCTCTCTCTCTCTCCTCTCTCTCCTCTCTCCTATCTCTCTCCCCTCTTCTCTCCTCTTTTTTTTTTTTTTTTTTTTTTTTTTTTTCCCAGTTTCTCTTCTATCCCCCCCCTCTCTCCTCCTCTCTCTCTCTCCCCCTCCTCCTCTCCGTTTTCTCTCTCTCTCTCTCTCTCTCTCCCATCTCTCCCCTTTCTCCTCCTCTCTCTCTCTCTCTCTTTCTCTCCCTTTTCCCCCTTTTTTCTCTCTCTTCTCCCCCCCCTCCTCTCTCTCTCTCCCCCTCTCTCTCTCCTCTCTCTCTCTCTCTCTCTTCTCTCTCTCTCTCTCTCTCTCTTCTTTTTCTCTCCTCCCCTCTCCTCTCTCTCTTTTTCCCTCTTCTTCTCTCTCTCCTCCCCTCTTCCTCTCTCTCCTCTCTCTCCCTCTCTCTCTCTCTCCTCCTCTCCCTCTCTCTCTCTCTTTATATATTTATAATATATAATATATAATATAATATATTTATTATTATTATTATTTTTTTGTTATGTATTATATATGTATGTGTTTTGTGAAATTTGTATTTTTAATGGTTTGTTATTTTTTGTTATTTTTATATAATATATATTTTTCTTCCACTCTCCCCTTTCTCTCCTCTCCCCCTCCCCTTTTCTCTCTCCTCTCTCATTCTCCCCTTTTCTCTTCTCTCTCTTCTTTTATCTATCTCTCCCGAAGCTCCTTGAAGTATGAAGCAATGGATGTGAATCGTTGTGAAACAATGTTTTGGGTCTCACGATAATTTTTTGAAACTCTTTTCTAAAGGTTGAGAGGTTAAAAAGGAGAGCTAGTAAAAAAATTTTAAGATGTTAATATCAAACCCGGCCATCCCATCACGTGAGTACCTATTAAAAGAAAGAATAATAAAAATTTTTTTTAAAATGCCCGCAAGGCATGTCTAGTTAAATATCTTTTAAAAAATTGATTAAATAAAAATTTTACTTAAAACCACTACTATTACTAAAAAACAAACGTATCTTTAAATTTTCTTATCTTTGGGGGGACAGTTTTTCTCTTTTTGCTGTGTTTGTTGTCGGTTATTATTACCATTTCTAAAATTTAAACGTCATTAATATTCTGATTCCATTAAAACTTTTTTCATTTAATCACTGTTTTTAGCGCTTTTCAAATCAGACAAATATAATTTTAAACTCATTAATATTCTGATTCCCAAATACTACTTTTAAACCCAAAACTGCTCATATTGCACAAACATTCTTACCATTGTTGTTGCCTGTGGGGCCGGTTTTTTGTGACCTTGCTGAAAATGCTATCTAGCCAAATGTCTAATTCCCCCGGACGAAGATGTTTATATGCCCCCAAACAGGAAAATAAATGCCACAGTTTTGGGTGTGCGGAAACAGCAAAAAATGTACCCCTGTGGGGAAAGGGGAACCCGGTGAGGAACCCCGGGACGTGACCCCCCGGGGGGGGGAGAGGGGGGAAGTGAGGCCAAAAACGGCCAGGATCCCCAGCGGATGAAGCACAGCAAGCGAGGGAGACGAGGAGGGGGCGGTGGGGGGCCTTCTGCCATCCACCCCAAACAGTTGCCGCCGCGCCCCCCCCTCCGCAGCCGCCACCCCCCCTCCCCGCCGCCCCACCACCGCCACCGCACTGCCCCGCCCCACCCAACCCCGGGGGGCAGAAAAGAAAACGGAGAGTGAACGCCAATGGGAAGATCTGACAAGGCTGAACACCTATGGGGGCGACACCACCGCGACTAGCTGGATGGGCTACAAAGCAACCTCTTTGAACCACCAAAAAGCCTGGCCCCACCAAAATCACCAAAGGAAAAGGGTGCCCTCCTCAAATACTAAAAACCTCGACACGCCTCTATCACCGTTTGCCCTCAAAATGCTCTTTCTGTTGCCCAAAACTTTTCTTTCAAAGACACACAAGAAGAGCAAGACAAGTGAAAACGTAAAGGCAGTCTCAAAAAGAGTGGGAAATGTGGCTTGAAAACAAAAGGACAGCTCCCGGAGGAGGCCAGGGGCCCTACAGAAGAGACTGCTGAGACCCTCCATCAAACCCTCCAGAGAAGAGGATAAAACCCGTATTTGCCGACAGGATCGACAAGGCAAAGTGTCATCGGCACTGCGGGCTCTCAACGGAATAGTCCGGCGGGGTTTTTGCCCCTCACAAGGGGAAACCTCAGACAGCTGGAGGAAAACTCCTCCCCCCAGCGACTTTACCGGACCAGACTGCAGGGGATGCACTACCCCGAACATGTCATTTACGAGATGATCAGGGGGGGGAAAGGGGTTTGGGAAAAAATCCCTCCCCGACCATGGCGTGCTGGTCCCTCAGGCCTGGACGCGAGAGGGTGGGGTCGCCTGCTGACGACCCTTTGTGGCAGTGGGGCTAGTGACCCCTGCAGTGCTCTCGCAGCACTAGCAGGAAAATTTCCACCACCACTTTCCCATTCGACGCCTTCACACCTGCCGCCTCTTCCCCTGGACAAGAACCGGATCAACCCATTGGCATTGGCGAAGTCATACGACGCGTCGTGGGGAAAATCATCATGGGTCGTCAGGGAGGATGTGGAAAGGGGGCGGGGAACCCCCCCAGGGATTCGCAGGGGAACAGGCGGAGGGGGAAACGCCTCCCGCCATGAGGGGGATCTTCGCCCAAAAGACTGTAAGCGGTTTTTGTTAGTGACGCAAAAAACGCGTTTAACTCCCCAACAGAAAAAAAATGCTTCATAATATAAAAATCAAGTTTCCTTCCCCGGTACATACGCCGATAACACTTATAGTAACCCCCTAATTATTTTAAATAGGAGTGGTACAAAAAGGGTAGGGGGTTGAGTCAAGGGAAAGGAAAAACTCAAGTGACCCGTGGCCCCTGGCATGTACGCCCTTGGCATGCATCCTTCAAGACGTGATTGCGTTTGAAAAAAACCCGGTGAAGCGGGGGCATATGCTGACGACCTGTCCGGGGCCGGCAAATTCCGGGCCTAAGCCACTGGGGGGGGTTAAATGCCAAAGGGGCCCCACCTAGGATAAAACCCCCCAAAGCCCCTAAATCCTTCCTATCGTCAAACCAGAGCACTATGCGGGCTGTAAACATCTTCAGTGGGAGTGGAATTGTGGGAAAGAAGGGAAAGGAAAGCGGCACTTGGGTCTGTTTTAAAAGAGGGGTATAAAGGAGTACGTCGGAGAGAAAGTGTCTAGTGGGGGCACGAGGTCGATTCCTGTCACCTGGCCCAAAACCGGGCCCCACGCAGCCCACGCGGCATACACCATGGCCTGCAAAATCGGTGGAACTTCGCATCCACCCTCCCGGGCATCACCTCTCCTCAACCCCTGGAGGGGAAACTATAAAGAACACCCTTTTACCACGTTACGAGATCTCCCGTCCCGAGGAATGACGCGAGGGGGTTTTCTCGAACTCCCTCCAAAACTAGGCGGGATGGGAATCACCTCTCCTGGGAAAGGTGCTGAGGGGGAAACCTCAACTCCATCAACCCTTACCAGGTCCCTCCGGTTATCATCGCTCCGGACGCACAGGTGAAATCGACCAAAGTGTGATCGCTTGGCAAAAGAAACGATTCTCAGAGACAGGCGCAAGGGCAAAAAACCCCCTTGAAAACCTTTCGCCATCCTGCATCCAGACAAACCCGGGAAAAAACCACATCGCCAGGGGACGGAGCGTCCCAAATGGCAAAATCACTACCAATCAGAGCAAAGGGCTTCACCTCAACAAACAAAATTTGTCGATGCCCCTTTCTCTGAGGTCGGCTGGGCCCGTGGAAAGGGCTCCCCCCCAAAACCCCGTGTGTGTGGTCCCCCACAGCGCGACCACCCATGACGGGCAAAAAGGGGGGTTGTGTGTATCAGGCACGACGAGGGGAGGGACCACAGCCAGCATGCCCCAGGGAGGGGTGCCACGGGCGTCCCCCACCCAGCCAAACCCCTTTGCCTCTAGATGGGGAACTCCCGCGGGACGGACGCCAAAACCGCCCCTGAGGTCGCGTGGACATCTGTGCTCGGGGGTTCTGGACCAAGGGCGCGGCCTTTTTACATCCGGGTCTTCGACCCATGCCCCCCTCCCTCGTGAGCTCTCCCTCGGGGGTCCACCACAGGGAAAAGCTGAGAAGAAAAGGGGTATGGGAAGGGTCCTGCAAATCACCCTGGGACCCTTTACGCCCCGGTCTCACCACACTGGCGGCATGGCCCCCAAAGGGTAGGAGCTTCTCTCAAACAGCTGCTTGATGTCAGTAAAAAAAGCCCACCAAAGGGGCTCCGTCGCCGCCTGGATGAGGGGTCGCCTCTCCTTTTCCCTGCCCCGGTCTGCCCTCCTGTGTCCAGGGGTACGGGTACTCCACTCCCTCTAACAGGACATAGGACCTCGATTGCGGGGCCCCATTTGGGAGAGAGTGGGATAAGGGTGGTGGTTAGGAAAAGATAGGTTTGTAAATTTAGGGGTATTAGTTAGTAATGTAGTATTTTTTTGGGGTATTGTAAGGTTGGGTGCCCCGTCAAAGGGGAGGTGGGGCTATGGCTCCCCCCCCCAAAAAAAAGAGGCGGTGGGGTATATTTTGTAGGTTTGTAGTAGTATAGTAGTGGGGTTTAGTAGCATTTTCTAACCGCTACAACACCCCAAAGGGAAATTTTATAAAAATTCTTAGAACGGTTGACAGGAGAGAGAGGAGAAGAGAGAGGGAGGAGAGAGAAGAGAGAAGAGAGAGAGAGAGGGGAAAAGAGAAAAAAAGAAAAGAGAGGGAGAGAGAGAGAGAGAGGGGAGAAAAGAAAAAAGAGAAGGAGAGAGAGAGAGAGAGAGAGGGAAGAGAGACGAGAGAGAGAGAGAGAAAAAGAGAGAAGAGAGAGAGAGAGAAGAGAGAGAGAGAGAGGAGAGAGAGAGAGAGGAAAAGAGAGAGAGGGGTAGAGGGAGAGGAAAAGAGAGAGAGAGAGAAGAGGAAAAAAAAAATGATAAAAGGAATGAACGAAAATTTCTGATAAAGAAAGGGAGAAAATAAAGATAGGAAATACAAAGAAAAATGAATAAATTATTGTGGACATAATAGAAAATTTGAATAACTAGAAAACAAATAAAAATAATAATCAATAATAAATAGGAATAAATACGAAAATATCTGAAAATTAACGAAAAAACTAAAATTAACGAAATTTGAAAAAGCTAAAAAAAACTGATTACCGTAGATAACACTAAAGTCGCCAAGACAACGATTTTTTCGATGTACAGACGTTTGGTGGCGTTAATAGTTACATTTCTACATCCATGATTTCAGGAAAGTTAGAAGGGGCTATCTGGAGAGTCTGTCATTTTGTGTCTTCATCTGTGTCATATTATGGCTATAAATGAACAAATTACAAAAATATCACCCGAGTGGCGACCAACACTAAGATCGCGGTATTATTCCAGATGAACACAGAATTAACTTTGGTGGACGAAATAATTTTTTTCTGGAGAGTTTTGATGTTTTGAATTAATCTGCTAACCGTTTCTGTCGCAAATATTTTATTTTTTATTTTTTAGGTAAAGGATATGTTATGTTATGTTAGGTATAGGTATAGGTTCGGTTAGGTTCATTTTTTTATATTCTCCCCCCCCCCCAAAAAAAAAAATCGCGACAGAAACGGCTAGCAGATTAATTCAAAACATCAAAACTCACCAGAAAAAAATTGTTTTGTCCACCAAAGGAAGTTCGGTGTTAATCTGGAAATTTACCAAGATCGTCATCTAGTGTTTATGTTCTGAGTGTCCTCCCGCCGTCGTTGTCGCCCGAAAAAAAACCAGTAGCGAAATTTGAAACCGTCTATACTTGCAGATACAAAGCATAAAACAACGCTGAAGCAGGGTAGATTATACAGTCATGATGTAAACTACTGTGTATCATCTTCAGTGGCACATACAAATCAGTAGTGATGCTATAATTCGTAATATATGGCGGTTGGCGACATTAGTGCAGGTTGATAATAGTGTTATCTACGGTAGATTATGAATAAAAAATGCGTAAAAATCACAATAAATCAGATACTAAGTGAGTAAATAAGTAAGTTAAAATGTATAAGTAATCAGGACGCTTCATTACTTACCGATACTTATTGTATAGTAGTTTATATAGGAGTGCGTGGAGAGCGGCGGTTTTGCGTCCTTCCCCTCTGAATGCCGGCGAGTAACTGAAGTATTTCTGAATCTCGCGGGAATTTATTTGAATAATTTTTGTCGACATCGTTTTTTTAGGTAATCAATTAGTTATATTTATTGATTGATTGATTTTTCTAACCTGATAATTAATTAATTTGTGTTTTTAATATTTATTTATATATTTAGCATATTTTGTGGATAAATAGATATAATTGCTTTTTTTATCGTTTTATCAGTCTAATTTTTATTTTCTTGTATTTTCCTTATGAATAAATAATAAATGTAGACTTGCGTGATGCTGAAATACCAAACAATAGCGGCTAAGCCCGTGTCACACGAGCGATTTTTTCCGGCATCTTTTGGTATTTTGCTACCAAAAGATGCCCGTACTGTTGGCAAAAAGTGCGCGTGTTGTCACCACTGATCTATGTTATATAGATCAGTGGTTGTCACACGGCTTTCGGCTACGAGCATCTTCCTACCCATGGAGGTATTATATTATCATAGCTCCATGTTCCTACCAGAGTAGCTAAGATCTTATTCTTCTATCTTAGCTACTCTGCTTCTACTGGCATCGATAAGATGTTCTTCCCTCTTCACATTTCCCTTGATAACCATAAATAAACCTTACTTGAATTCCTAAATCAAGTAAAAATAACACATCATATTATCCCTATTTCTATAGTAAAACACGCGCAGCCTATTAAATGCCTATTCAATTTCAGTTTTGATCAACATTTTCCGTCATAACTTCTCATCAACAACTCAAAACTTAACTATATATCTAAATAATATGTTAAAAAATATATAAATAACACGCATGTACCATATCACACGTGTCTTATATATAGAGAGTAAAACCTATTTATTTATCCTACCCTATCTACCAAACGCTTTATTTTCCTCCTCTCTTCTTTATTTTTCTCCTCTCATCTACCGTAGATAACAGTGAAGTCGCCAGTTCTACGTTTCTTTGTTATTTACAGACGTGTGGTGGCGTTAATACTTACATTTGTACATCCATGATTTCAGGAAAGCTAGAAGGGACTATCTGGAAAGTCTGTGTCATTTTGTGTCTTCATCTGTGTCATATTAGGGCTATAAATGAATAAATTACAAAAATAATAAAACCGAGTGAGCGACCTGGCTATACTACTACAGTTAGTCGCCAGCTAGTATTTTAACCCAACCAGTTGAGTCGCCACCCTCCTGGGGAATTCAGGGAAATTAGAGGTGAAAGTAAACAATCTCTATATATAATTCGCCTGCGGAGATGCTTGGATATATAAAATTCCTCTGCCAACGTGAAAACAAATTCTTCAAGTTTGGAGATCTGGCAAGTTTGTGGTCCTGCCGCCCGAAAGGTGATCAGCTGCTTGTCCGTCGGTCGTGAGAAAGCAAAATGCGCAACAGTTATATTTGCGATACATAAGCATAAAACAACGCTGGAAAACAGGGTAGATATACGTCCAGATATAAACTACTGTGTAACATCTTCAGTGGGCACATAAAATAGTAGTGATGCTATAATTCGTATATTTGGCGGCTAGGGACATCACTGCAGGGTGGCGACTCCCTGTTCTCTACGTACAGCACTTATTTTCCCTAAAACATTATCACTTATAGATGCTACAGCATCTCTTGACTCACCCATATTGTCATTTTCTCTTTATTTCACTTTATTAAAAGCCTCTTCCATTGCGAACATTTTCCAAGAACCAGTTTCACGGAACTCCAAGAAGTCAGGCTTTCCATTGCGCACGAAAACCTGGTTTCCGAGGCAAAGCGCGTATGACTCGCCAACCCGTGACTTTCTCTACTCACATAGGCAGGTGGGGTAGCTTGGGTAGAGTTTTCAGTTATACCACAATGGTCGCCTTGGGCCCCTATTTTCCTCTTATCGTGAAGGGTTCATTTTCCGCATGCCGAGTCGGAGAGGATGTCAGACGGCATAACAGAGGCATATACATGGGCTGGTGGAGGCCATGCGTTTCCCGCGATCTTAAACTTGATATGATCTCTTCACATAGCAGCTAGCTGAGTTATATCTCTCGTTTATCTCTCGTTATCTCTCTCTCTCGTGTATCTCTCTCTCGTTATCTCTCTCCTCTCACTTCGCTATCTCTCTCCATCTCGTTATCTCTCTCGTAATATCACTCTCGGGTTATCTCTCTCTCTCGTTATCTCTCTCTCGTTATCTCTCTCTCTCTCATCTTCCCCCCCCTGTTTCCCCCCCGTCTCGTCGTTATCTCTCTCTCTCTCGTTATCTCTCTCTTTATCTCTCTCTCTCGTTATATCTCTCTCTCGTTTTTAATCTCTCTCTCCTCGTTATCTCTCTCTCTCGGTCTCGCTCTCTCTCTCATCTCCTCTCTTCTCTCTCCTCTCTGCACGATCCTCTCCTTCATCTCCTCTCTTCCTCTCTCTCTCTTCCTCCTCTCTCTCTCTCTCGCCTCTCTCTCCTCTCTCTCTCTCTCTCTCTCCTCTTCTCTCTCTCTCTCCTCTCTCTCGTCTCTCGGGGGGGGGTTAGCTCTCTCTCTCTCCGGTATCTCTCTCGTTCTCTCTCTCTCTCGTTATCTCTCTCTCGTTATCTTCTCTCTCTCTCTCTCTCTCTCTCTCTTCTCATCTCCTCTCTCGATCTCTCTCTCCTCTCTCTCTCTCTGCTCTCGTCTGTCTCTCTCTCTCTCGTCTCTCTCGTCTCTCTCGTCTCTCTCTCTCATTATCTCTCTCTTCTCTCTCGCTCTCTCCTCATCTCCTACTCTCTCCTCCCTCTCTCGTCTTCTCTCTCGTCTTCTCTCTCTCTCGCTCTCCTCTCTTCTCTCTTCTCCCTTCTCTATCTCTCTCTCTCTCTCCTCTTAAATTGCCTCGCTAAGCTGAGTATGTTTGTAACAAAAAACCGGGGTTTTTGCGTTCCATTTGTGCACGCCGAACCCACCCCTGAACCCAGAACCCACCCTGAACTGAAAGAACTGGTTCATGCAACTTTGTGCACCAAATGGAAGAGGCCTTTAAAGCCCCGTCCACCCTATCCTCACCACCTCGGTGCTTGCCGTCGGTGCTTGCCGACGGGAAGCACCGTTGCCAGGTTGTTCCACACAAACGGTTTTGTTCGGCGTCGCGCGCTTCCTGATTTCAAAGTGAGAGTCATGTTTTCCTGCATATCGTGTACTCTCACTCAAGATTATGAAATAACCACAGGAGGTTTAGAAAAACTGACCCAAACATCTCTTCATGACACATTCTGCATATCATAAGCAAGAAAAATATACGAAAACCTTTTGTGTTTCTAAAAAAATATAGCAAAAAGAAACAGTGTATAAACATTTTTCTCACTTTTTTGTGTCTTCAGCTCGCTGCAATTTCCCGACCATTTCTCCATTTAATTTTTGATCACATACTCGTAATCAGCTAACTTTTCTTGTTCTGATGGTATACGGTACATAGCAATGCAAAAATTCTAGATAGTGAACACTGCCGAAACTGAAGCATGGTTTGGCGCTGACCCGTGATGACGGGCATTCCCGCCCCATATTAAACCTGCTGAATGGTTGGGCGGGCAGCGCCGACGGTTACATTTTGCTCGTCGGCATCGTTTTCCACACTGCACTTTTGAGTGACGAACACGTTTTCGACGGTCAAGCGCCGACGGTGAGTGATGGTAGTTTTGGACGGGCTTTTAATGTGTAGTTTCAACAGGTCTTGCGTGGCGGTCGGCTGCTCCAAAATGTAAACAAGCCTTGCAAGCTTTGCATAAAATGGTAAACAAGCTTTCCACCAATGTAAACAAGACATCCATTGGATGCAGGCAGGTGTCGGTGGGCAAGTGTCTGTTTGTGATGTGGATCTGTTTTACTAACACAGCAAGAAAACGGCGTTGAGGGAATACTACTATATTGACTTGATCAACAAAGGCATGTCAGGCGTCCTACGCCAACAAACCCGTCTTTATTTATCATTAAAGGGGGAGGGGTGGGGGTACGAAGGGAACACTCGCCGACGGGGGGTCCGGCGAGAATTCTTATCGGCGACAGTATAGGTATGGTTTTGAGATATATGATATATGGGCATTCAATTCGTACAGACATTCCCTGAGCAGGAGATGGGGGGTTATATACGGTGGTTAAGACATTTTCTGTACAAAATTTAATGCCTCAATATATCATACTAAACCGCAAAGCCGCCCTCCGGGTGGACTTTTTGGCTAGCTCCTCCTGCGGAGGGCTATTGGTGGGCCTTCCCACCTGTGTTTGGTGGTCTTCGGCCCACCAAACACAGTACTCTTCCAGAATATCCCCTTCGAACTTTCCTGAAATCTGGATGTAGAAATGTATGTATTACGCCAACCCATTCACAAGATCACCCCCAACCATGGCTCCCTCCCACCCATTCACTAACCCATACCCCATCACCCCCCACCCATTCACTCACCCATTACCCTCACCCACACACCAGTACCCATCACCCCCCACCTATTCCCTCACCCATCACCCCCAACCATCACCCCCCACCCAGTAACTCACCCATCACCCCACACCCTTACCCATCAACCCACCCATTCACTCACCCCATTTACCCATCACCCTAACATCAAGGTTTCCGCAAATTCTTCGCAACCCACTTTTTCACAATTCTCGCTAATGGCTGCTAAAAAGCAAGAAAAACAAGTGATTCGGATCACCCCAAAATGGCCTTAAAACCTTCCCCTGGTCAACCTGTTCCAAAACGGTTCATTGATGGATTGTGCCACGGGGGGGCGGAACCTATAGCACACACGACACACACACAGAGGGACCCACACCACACACACCACACACACAGACACACACACACACAGACACACTTTCGCTTATATTTATTATAGATATGCTCAAACCATACCTATACTGTCGCCGATAGGAATTCAAACCTTTCAACGTCAAGAAGTCTTACGGTCGGATGGCAAGCCCACGGTGTATGGACTTCGCTCAGCGGGAGTATTTGGCGTTGTCGGTTACCTGTGCAGGAGGAAAAAGATTCCGGATCTTCAATCGCTTGGTGATTCCCTGTCTACTCTATGGGTTTGAGACATGGACACTAAATAGTGACTTGAGAGACGAATCAATGCCTTTTGGTAATAAGTATCTGTCGCAGAATCATGGGGTATCGCTGGATGATTACTGTCAAATCAGCGATTGCACCGTAAGACCTAATCGAGCCTATTACCTGCCCATAGTCCGTCCAGCGCCAACCATTCGTCTTTATGGGCATTTGGCACGCTAACCTGCACCGATCCGTCCCATCGGGTTGTATCTGTAAGAGACAATGCGGCTGTGGGGGGCAGGGGGCGCCCACAAGGCTCGTGGCTGGGGCAAGTTGATGTTTCTTGTCGAGAGCTGATTGGTATGGGAAAGGAGCCTGCATGGAACTCGCGCGTGGTGACCCCCGGGAGTTGCGTCGTAGGGTGGGCGAAGGCGACGCGCCCCCCGGCGTATGCCCCCAATGATTGATTTGATTGATAGGAATTCTCGCCGACGTCGCGAGTGTTCACTTCGTGCCCCCCCCCTCCCTTTAAGATAATAAAGACGGGTTTGTTGTCTATGGACGCCTGGACATGCCTTGTTGAGCAAGTCAATAGTTAGTAAGTATTTCCCTCCACGCCCTTTTTCTTTGCCTTTGTTAGTAAACAGACTCCACCTCACAAACAGACACTTGCCCACACGACACCTGTACTGGTGGCAAAAGAACGATCATGCTCGACTCCGCGTTTGCTACCAAAAGATGCCGGAAAAAGTGTCCGTGTGACATGGCCTTTAGGTTAGGTTGGATATGTGCATAGGGCGGGTCGAAAATGAGGTTTCTAAACTTTTTTTTGAAATACAAATATGGCTACGGTAGTGCGGAAAATATGTGGGTGCTATAGATAATGACTGTGCATAAATATTAGTCCTGCGAAATTACATCTTCAAGTGCCACAAAGCCGTCGAAAAAAGGAAAATATAATTATTTTCTTATATTCTCCATTACCTATTTATTGTATTACTACATTATTGTACTATTGGTAGTACAAAAACTGAAACTTACTTGTTATTATATATATGTGTTGCTGAGATGGCGACCTTAGTGTCGCCCGTTATTACCGTCCTCCACTCGTGTTTTATTTTTGTAATTTGGGGTTATTTAAGCCATAATATGACACAGATGAAGAACAAAAACCATAATGACCGACTCTCGATAGCCCCTTCTAGGCTTTCTCCTGAAATCATGGATGCAGAAATGTAAGTATTACGCCATATAGACTTCTGTAAAATAAAAAGAAACGTGTCCTGGCGACTTAAGTGTTATCTACGGTATTTATTTAGATCAATGTTCTTTGGATTTAATGATCTAAATTCCAGTACTCACCCACGGGAGGTGGCTGCTTGTCGCGCGCCACCCATGCCCTCAGCAACCACCCAGCCTTGCGCATGGTTTTTTGTTTTCTATAACTTTTTATTTAAACTTTATATCCAGCGTTTAAGCTTGTTCACAACTGGGCAAATGTCGCACTTTGTATCGCCGGGAAGTCGGCCTTTTAGCGGCTGAGTGCTGAAATTTACGTTCACACACGCAATTCGGTTCCGGGAAACAAGTGCTGTTTGTTGTTGTTCCCATGGAGTATATAAAGGAGATTTGCTTATAAGGCCCTATTATAAACACGGGCCACTTCATTCATTGAGCCGCTCATCTCTTCTTGCAATTGCGTTTTTGGTTCAGTTATCTTTATATGTTTATTTCTTCATTAACATTTGGCCTTAGTGTTGTTCATAAGTGTCCTTATTTTGTTATTTAACTCTCAGCTTCCTTCCTCACCATGTTTCTACCTCCTTACTCTTTCCTTCCTCGCCCCCACCGGCCACCTCTGCCTCCCGCCGCAGTTCCAGTGCAGAGAACTACGTGGCCGCCGCGTAACGTCTGGCATGTTCCTGAAGGTGACGCAGCCCACCGAGGAGCACTTTTCTTCGTCCTCACGCAGCTTCAGGTGCGCCCCCACCACAAAGCACGCGCGTGCTGGTAAGTAGCGTGCATGGCGGCGTCAGGGTTGGCAATTGCTTACATTACCTTAATTTAAATTCCCCTTACGTCTTGTCAGCAGTCCATGTAGCTTTTATTCCTAAGACGTTGTCCTCTTCCCGTGTGACCTTCGCCAACCTTGTGACTTGGGACTTTTATTTCCCTTATTTCTTACTCCGACGATACTTGCTGGCCTTAGCATATTCCTTCGCTATTCTTCCTCATCATATCTTGTGAGTTAAGTTTTGTTATGATATCTGCTCTGTCATCTCCCTATACCCTGCTGTCATCCCTCCCCCTCAATTGTTTCTTTTGCCTTCAATATTCCCTGATCATGATTTCTGTTTTACTTCTGTGTGATCTTTGACAGACCTTCTGTACACCCCTTCTTTGCGGTTTTTCCTCCAAGACCATTTTCCTGTTCTTTTTCTATGTACACACCTCCCGTCAGTCATCCCTCCCGCACCAGGTGATCTCTCTACACGTGGCGACTACCCTATAATCATTGTCTCCTCCTCTGGACCCCTATATATTCTACTCACAAGCCTTCCTATACTTCACGAGGATTCTATTTGTTTGTCGGTGGACTCTATTTGATTATTTTCTCCCCCCTTATCTATCACTTAGTTTTCTTTATCTTCTCCTCTCGTGAACCCTTTTAGTCTTTTCATTGGTTGCTATTCTTCATTCCCGTGTTTTCAATTCAGTGCCTATCCTCTCCCTCTTTCATCACCCCACCTGAAGCCCGCCTACTGAATTCCCCTCTCCCTACACAAACTTTCCAATGAACCCATAACACTCAGTATAATAAAACTATCCTTTTGTCATTTATTTTGCCGCGATTCCTGTAGCAGCACGTAACCCTTTGGCGTGCCGTCTCTCCACAGGCCTTTACAGGCACGACGCCGCCACGGGCACCTTTGAGAGTTCCAGGTAGTGCCGACGAGCGACGTTGGGTGCCCTGCGGCCTCTACGTGGGTACCAGCCTGTACCTGTGCTGCTGGGTCTGAGAAGACGGCTGGACGTGTACAGATACATCCCTCTGAGGTGCGTGAACTGAAGGACAGAGGGAGAGAGGAAAGGAGTGTAGGTGAAGAGGGAGGTGAATAGAAAGGTTTAGGGTGTGAAGGAGGGATAAGGAAGAATGAGGGAATGAGGGTGGTTCAAATTTTAATTGTGTTGTGGGGAAGGGCGGTTTTAGGGAAAGAACTTCAGACGTGCGACGGAGAGAAGGTAAGCATGAGGGAGGGAGGGAGAGAGGTCGGGGGTACGGGAGGTTTGTGTGAGGATAGGAGAAGGAGAAATTTGCTTAGAATAATCCAATCGCACTACTCTTTGAAGGAAAGTAACAAAGGTTTTGTGCTTAGTCAGTTTGTCATGTCTTTTTGGGAGCATTTAGCTTGCACTTTTTACAGCATTTTCAAGTATTTCAAGAAACTTATTCTGCAACGGTGTTTTGAAGGATTCATCGAGTACTCTTACTACTGACAACCTTATTTCTCCGTCGCAAATCTATTTTCTTATCACCTCATTCCATCAAAAACCTACACATCTTGGGGGACGCGATTCTTTTTCTTTTTTTTTCAGCTCGCCTGTCCCCTAATGTTGCTAATCCTTTCAAGCCCTTTCTTTCTACCCTCCTAATCTGTTCTGTGGGGCAACAAGATCACACCTTATGACACTAATGGTTTGCACCCATCCATTCTTTTACTTTCTCTTCTCTTACCTTCATCTCGGCTTTCCCTTTATCTATCCCCGCCCTTATTCATATCTTGTGTCTTCCACACATACTATATTCTATTTTTCTAATTATGTTATATTCTCACTTTTGTTTTAAAACTTCCAAAGTAATTTTTTTTCTTTTCTTTGTTTTTCCCTTAGCCTCCCTTATCTAGCCATGTACTTTACCAGGCTCCAGCATTCTCCCTCACCTTTGTGCTTTTCACATCCCCTCTTGTCCAGGGCTTCCACGGCTGCACAAGCGTGGGTGTGGCGAAGGGGCGCATGTCTCCATGGCGGTATGGACTTTTGAGGCGCAGTCAACATGTTTGGGTGTCCACCGAGACGCCGGCCAGATTGGAGGCCTTCAAAGTGTGGCACACAGGTTGTATACCCCATCAAGATTTAGAATTTGAGACCTCTTTGGGAGGCCACGGATTCACTGCAGACGCAGGTATAGATGTGGGATCCGGCTGCCGCAGGTGACCCTGGTGACCGTGGCGGTGTCTGGAGGAGTGGCCCACTAATACTTCTAATGGTGGTTGTCTGGTGGCTCAGTGGTGTAAATATTTGTTCATTGGCATTTCGAAATGTGATGATTTACATTGATTTTGTATCTATTCTATAATATTTAAACTAAAGCGTTACTAGTAGGTTTTGGAGTTGACCTCCGGTGTATTGCATGTACCAGCTTCACTGCTCTCGAATTTTAGTTGGAGGTGCTTCACAAACATTCAGAGGTTTTATGAAATAAAAGCCGTTTTTACTGTGCTTGTAAAAGTTCCGTTGTTCGGTGTGTATGTATTCATTCACTTGAATGAATACTAAGTGTACGTTGTGAAGAAAAGGTTGTTATATTTTATTTTCATCGTTGTTGCTTGGTATTTACTAAGACTACGTTTACATGTCAATGATGACACTGTTTAAATTGTATATTAAGAATAATTATATATTGTTGCCATTTCATATGCCTGATGACATTATTTTCCTTACTACCATAACACAGCCTGTGCCGTACAACCTGGGCCATGTACAGCCTGGGCCATTACAGCCTGGGGCCATGTACAGCCTGGGCCATGTAACAGCCAGGGTCAGCAAAGTTTATCAATTTTTGGTAAATGACAGTTATGTAAATTCAAATGCGGGATATATTATTTCTATGCTTGTTTTGTACAGGTCTCAAAGCAAAAACACAAAAATTGGGACAGTTACTATCTTAAATATTGTTTAATTTTCATCTACAAATCTACCCCAAGTGGCTACTGCTTGTGACAGGACTGCATTTCGATAAGCTGCGTATTGCAAGATATTGGAGAAGTTTCTATTGACAAAATAAAAAATCTGACAGTAGTTGATAGGAGTAAAATCAAAGAGAAAGACAAAAGAAGAGATCAAAATGAATGAAAGATTCAAAATCAGGTCCCATCAGAGGATCTATTTTGATGGTAGAAAAGATGTCTAACACTTCCAACAAAAAAACAAGTTCCAAAGTATATCAGAAGAGGGTAACAGAGAACATTCACTTTGGTGAGAACCTGGGTTCGATTATTTGGGCCATTATTCAGTGAATTTCTGGATCATCCTGAAGATATTTATTATGTAAGGATGTTTTGAGTATATTGAAGTATTAAATTAACCTGGGAAAAAACCTTGTTTGCCATTGGCTGCGATGGTACAGCAGTCACACTGGAAAGAAAGGGAGGCGTTATAAGGCTCGTAGAATTTGAAGCTGAAAGAAGCCATGTTTCAACATTTTTGTGTGCCAGCTCCATGCCACTGAATTGCCATTACGGCCATCTAGTTGCAAAGCTGGATGGAAAAACATCTGGCCCCCGCGGATTCATCGGTCCTATTTGGCAGGTAATTAGAGAGCTATGAGAGTCTTCCTATTTGTCGGGAGTTTGAAAGGATTGATTTTGAGGAACCAACTGTAGCTGTGAGATCTCGGTACCTACAAAATATATCTATAATATATAATTGATATCCATGCATGCAATAACAAAGGGATATTGCTCTCGCAGATCTTGCTCATCGTAGTCCAGGCAAAACTGGCATCTTCGCGAATGGCTGACTACAGCAAATCGTTGCTTAGTCCTAATCATCTATACTCTGCCCTGCCCTGCCGCTGCGTTGCTCACCCCAAAGCACAACATGAAAATGCAGCGGGAAACGCAATACAGCCGTGAGATTTCATCTCTATGAATGATAACATCACGGCCTAAAGATGGAACACTTGACGCAGATAACAAACTTAAACACTGAATATCTCATGACCTGAAAACCCATTTAAATATGGGAAAACCTTTGGCTAACAGATGAAACAAACTGCCGTGAATTATGCAAACAATCACTTAGTATATCACACATGGCTGCCTCAATCTATACCCATAACTTACCCCCTTTCAGGACCCAATGTATACATAATATTATAACCGAACTAATCACAACTCAGGTGACATAACACACAGTAAAATGCATCATCAGCGTGGTGGCACATCGCACTGTGCCCCCCTTCTACTATCTTTTATAATTTCCTCAACTATTACTCTTCACACTTTAGAGCCTTATTACCCTTCTTTCTAATAGCAATATCTCCTTACAAACAGTCAATACCAGGTGGAAGGCGATCGATGATATTATGATCAACACTATTATGGTTTGGCTTTATTTACCATATTATTTCATTCCCCCCTTCTGTGTTCCCACTATCCTCGCCCCCGACGCTGCCTCCACCCTGACCAATTCCCACCCCCGTCGCGATCCCCCGGGCACACGGCAGCAGCCAATCAACGCTGGGCTCGACAGACGACACCCCTGTGGACGCTCTCTGATTGGTTCATGGACGGGAGAG
>JACEEZ010001130.1:50074-80074 GCA_016584305.1 Chionoecetes opilio | reverse complement strand
GTGTCCTCCAAGGATGGGCATTACATAGTGAGTCGAGTTCATCCCAGGACATCCCGTATTACTGCTTACATATACTGATCATCCATCCTTATATTCATTCAGAACAACCACATACCGTGGCTACGGCTGATTTGTATGCAACTATTATAAAAGAAGAACTTGTGAACGCAGTGACGGTGTATGCGGCCTCAGGAGGGATGTCCAGTTCACGAGAAAGATTAATCTTATGAGAGGCTTAAGACAGGGTTGGAGGATTTTCTGAAGGGGAGAGTCTGATAGCGGGAGGAAAGAGAGGAGATGGGTACGAGGAGCATGGCAGTCAAGGATAGGGGGAGGAAGGAAACAAGGCATTGGAAATGTAATAATGTTTGGGGGTTTGTTCCCAATGCAAGTACTGGCTGTGGGAAGAGGACCGAACATGTAGTTATTCACACGAGTGGAGGAAGGATGCGGCAAGCAGACCTTCACTGGAAGCCTCACGTCAGCACTGTGAGAGTCCTTCACCTACAGCCTCTATCTCTTCAGGCAACTTAAGTCACTGGGTCATCTTACCTCTGATCTCAAGGACGTCTATACCTTACCTTCATTCTCCCCACATTGACGTACGCCTCCCTCGCCTGGTCCTCATTCCTCACTACCATTCAAAGGGTCTCACATCAGAAGGTCAAGACAGGGCGTGTAAGATCATTCTTTGCACTACCAGGAAGACATTACTCGGTTCGGACTAAACCTTCTGTTCCATCCCGCCATTGCGATCTCCTACCATTCAACGCCCCTCCCCCACACCATAGCGCCTATAGCCTTTACACACCGCAACCTCCTGAAACACGTCTCACTGCGCACTGACAAAAGAAACAAAAACTCAGCCCCACATCAAACGTTGTACATATCATAAAAGTCTTCATGACCACTGTGAATAAAATGTTAAATCAATATAAGTATTCTGCATGTAACGCCAAACCATATTCTTCTAAACCAGGGGTTTTCAACCTTTTTTTCCCCACGTACCCTTTTGGGTATTGTTTATGTCAGCCATGTACCCCTTTCCCTTTGTGATAAGTGGAAAAAAACCACACAGAAAACATTCCCTTGTGTATATTTGTAAATACTTAAGTGAATTAACTACATAACCGTCATGCCATAACCAGTTACCAGTTAAGGAAAGAGCTGGAAAAAAAACACTACGACTACGTTATCATTACATCTGCTGTAAAGGAAATTAATGAGATGGCTGGAACTGCTTTTCCTCAACTAGTCTAGTCAGCCGAGGAGCAGTTTTAGCTAAAGCACATCGAAGGTCGGCTTCCACATTCAGTCGAGATCTTAGTTTGATTTTATGACCAGTAAGCTGGAAAACCCAGTTTCACACAAATATGTTGATGGGAAAAGTAACAGAGAGCGAAGAGGCTCCTCTGCGACATGTGGATATGACTTGCTTATTTCACACCAGAACCTAACTAAAGATTTTTTCTCAAAGAGATCACAAGCACTGGAGTCATTCACGAAGTCAATAAACTCTTCCTGAATGACATCATTAACAGAAGCAACATCTGTATGGAAAGGGTCTCTAATTAGCTTCAAATTAACTTCAGACACATCTGGAAAGTATCTCTTTAATTCATTTTGCAGTGAGGAAAGATGCTCCACTATTAAATTTGCCATCTGATCTACAATAGAGGTGTACAATAGTGGTGGTAGTAGTAGTGGTGGTAGTGGTAGTGGTGGTAGTAGAAGAAGTAGTAGTAGTAGTTAGTAGTAGTAGTGAGTCGAAGTAGTAGTTCATACAGAAAAAATATATATTTTTTGTGCTTCCTGACATAAGTATCAATAAATGTCTTGTTTGCTGTTTTTACGCACTAGCTCGTATTGTGTTAACGTCTTGTGTGTATATAATAATAGCTTGCCATTCCATATATATTTATATTATACAATGATAGTTGATTAAAGGAATGCCACAACGTAAATACATAATGACACAACAACACTTCCAAAAATTAATACTAAAAAAAAAATTGTTGAGGAAAATTTATTGTTTCTTAACGACGGTGAAGTCCTTTTTTGTGAACATTAATAACTCTCGGCATAAAGTTTCCATAATATATCTCTTTTTCCTAAGCCTCTGGTCGTCAAGTATAGTAATCAACAATGTGTACTACTAAAAAATACCCAACTAAACTACAATAACTAACTACAACCACTAAATATAAAAAGTAGCCGAAGAAGATAATGATGAGAATAGCATATAAACAAATACAAATGAACACTGTATGATGGATTACAGTATAAAAGGAATAGATATATTTTTAATTAATTGTTATCACTCATCAAAATGTTCTGTATAGTGAAAGATATGAATTAAATAAACTACCAAATCAATAAAGAGCAAATACACACGAACTAAAAGGAGAGAGAGGAATTAACACGAGTATAATTATGTATATAGTGTATAGGCAAAAATACATAGTGTTTGTTGTTATTACCACCAGCTGGCCTTGAATAGGGTGTTGACGAGGGTGTTACAGAGGTTGTTGACGAGGGTGTTACAGAGGGTGTTAAAGAAGGTGTTAAAGAAGGTGTTAAAGAAGGTGTTAAAGAAGGTGTTATAGAGGGTGTTATAGAGGGTGTTACAGAGGGTGTTACAGAGCTGCTCAAGGCTCATTAAGACAGGGAAGGGTGTGAGAAGGGTGTGCTGTGGGGGTGCAAAGCGTTCAACACACCCTACTTGATCCGCAGACGTCCCTTCCCGCCAAAATAAAAGGGTGGGAAGAGTGCATGCGACCAGAAACACTTGAAGTAATTTAGCAGGGCGAGTTACAGGCTCTTGAGGGATAATGTCGGGGTGTTATGCAAGGTTTTTTTAGTTTATTTTCATGTCGCCCTTACACTATTATTTTACATCGGGGTGTTAAGCAGGTTTATTTGGGGAGTTTTATCATATCGGGGCAGGTTTTTTGGGGGTATTATTTTACATCGGGGTGTTAAGCAGGTTTATTTGGGGATTTTTTCATATAGAAGCAGGTATTAGTTTTTTTATATATTGGGGCAGGTTTTAGGGGGTATTTTTTTTATCTGGGCAGGTTATTCGGGGGAGAATTATTTCATAGCAAACAATAGACATATATAAAGTGTTCTATCACAGAACTGACTGATTCTTTTACCATTTTTTCCCACTTATGATAGGATACTATGACCTACACAGTGCACACAGACATACACCACACACACCACACACAACCCCACACACACACCACCACACACACACACACACACCACACACACACACAACAACACACAAAAGCACCACCTCCGCCAAAAAACAAGCACAACACCCAACAGCCAAACTTTCGAACATACTCCTACATCTCAAATTCCCATTCCTCCTCCTCAATATCCATTCCTTCCTACTTACTTCCAACTACTCTCTACCCACCTCCACAAATGGCACCCCTCCACCACACACCACCACCCACCACCACCACCCTCCACCACAACCACCTACCCTCCACTACCCCCTCCAACCACCACCCACAACCCACCCAACAACCAACCAACCCTAACGACCAAAACCACTCTCATCTCTCTCACACCTCATCGACCAAAACCCCCCAACTCTCTCTCTCTCTCATCCTCTCCGCTCTCTCACCTACCATCCCTTCGACTCTACTCCTTTCTCTCTCCTCTTCTCTCCTCTTCTCTCCTCTCTTCTCCTCATCCCTCTATCAACCACCTCTCCCTCTCCCTCTCCTCCTCACTCTCCTTCCCTCCTCATACTATCCTCTCACCAATCGACCCTCTCTCTCTCTTCTTCTCTCCTCTCTCCCCTCTTGTCGTCCTATCTCTCCTACACACCTCCTCTCCTCACTTCCCTCTCCTCATTTTCTCTATCTATCTTCTCACCTTACCCCGAATCCACCAAACCACAGCGCCCACAAACCCCCGACGCGTCGTAAAAACCCTATTTGCGCACTTTAAACAAGAGGCATTAAAAACTGTCGTCATAAACACGCTAAATAAGGGAATAAAAGCGACAGAATGGAGGAGCAGAAGATGAGGGGAAAAGAAGCGGAAAATTGAGGAGGGGGGGGGGGAAGGAGGGATGGGAAGGAGTGTAGGGGAAGGTGGGGAAGTGGGAGTAGAATGGAGGGAGGTTGGGGGGGATGGGGGGGTTTGTTGGGGTAAAGGGGAAATGAAATGTGTGTGAGGGGGGTGGGGGGAAAATGGGGGTTTTTGGAAAGGGGGGGGGGGGAAAAAGAGGAGGGGGTGAGATAGGGGGAAAGGGGGTTTTGTATGTAAAAAAGAGAGAAGAAGGGAGAGAGAGGAGAGAGAGAGAGAGAGAGAAGAGAGGGGGAAGAGAGAGGAAGAGAGGGGAAAAGAGAGAGAGGGGAGAGGAGAGAGAGAGAGAGGGGAAAAGGGAAGAGAGGAGGAGAGAGAGAGGAGAGAGAGAGAGAGAAAGGAAACAAAACGAGAGAACGAAAAAAAAGTCCAACCCAAAAAAAATTTCATTTTTGAGGAAGGAAGAAAGAAGGGGGGGGAGAGGAGGGGGAGAAAAAGGAGGAGAGGAGGAGGAGGAGAGGAGGAGGAGGAGGAGGAGGGGAGGGGGGGAGGGGGGGGAGGGGAGGAGGGGGACGAGGACGAGGCAGGAAGAGGAGAATGCAGAAATACAGCAACAAGTAGGCTAACCGGAAATAATAACATTCCCCCGACAGGTTACTTGTGAACTAAATTATATACAAGGGCTTAGAATTTCCTTTACTGAGAGAGAAAAACAGTCCAGCACAGCGACCTAACCCAACCCCTTCCTCTATCCTTCCCTCCTTCCTTCCCTCCCTCCCCCTTCCTTCCCCCATCCCTCTTCCTTCCTTCCCTCCCTCCCTCCCTCCCTCCTTACTTTCCTCCCTCTCTCCTCCCTCCCTTCCCTCCCTCCCTCCTCCTTCCCTCCCTCTCTCCCTCCCTTCCCCTCCCTCCCTCCTTTCCTTCCCTCCCTCCCTCCTTCCTTCCCTTCCCTCCTGTCCCTCCCTCCTGCCCTCCCTACCCTCCCTAACTCCCTCCCTCCTTCCTCCCCCCTCCCTGCATATTGCCCTCTTCCCTTACACTACCATATCTGCTGCAAATACCGATTTATAACCAATCATAAGAGAGAGAAAAGTAGAGAGACAGTACAGCGAGATACAGAGAGAGGACAGTACAGACCAACGGCCCTTATATAACCAACCCTCCTTCTTGGATTTTGCCCTCTGCCCTTACCATACCAAATCTGCTGCAAAAGACAAATTACAAACATTCATAAAGAGATTAGGGAGAAAAAATATTCGCACTACAATTACGAAGAGAGTTATGGCGAAGAGCTATGATGGTTTCAATTTAGTTCTTGGTGAAGGTTTAGACGATATATAAACCACGATGATACGACATGAAGCTATAATAAAGTTGTTACGGTCGGAGTGGTCAGAGCAGAGGCCAAGAGAGGTCAAGAGAGAGAGAGAGAGAGAGAGAAGAGAGAGAGGAGAGGAGGAGAGGAGCGAGAGAGAGAGAGAGAGAGAGGATGAGAGAGAGAGAGATCGAGAAGGAGAGAGAGCGAGAGAGAGAGAGAGAGAGAGAGAGAGAGAGGGGGGAGTAAGAGTGAGAGGAGAGGAGAGAGAGGAGAGAGAGAGAGACGACGAAGAGAGAGATTGGGAGAGTAGAGAGAGAGGAGGAGAGAGAGAGAGAGAGGCAGGAGAGAGGAGGAGAGAGAAAGAGGCGAGAGAGATGAGACGGGAGAGAGAAGAGGAGAGAGAGAGAGAGCGACGAGAGACGGAGAGGAAGAGAGAGGAGAGAGAGAGAGAGAGCGAGAGAGAGAGGAGAGGAGAGAGAGAGCGTGAGGAGAGAGAGAGAGGAGAGAGAGAGGGAGAGAGAGAGAGAAGCGAGATGAGAGAGAAGAGACGAGAGGAAGACGAGAGAAGAGCGAGAGAGGAGAGAGGAGAGCGAGAGAGGGGAGAGAGAGATAAGAGACGTAGAGAGAGGAGAGAGGAGAGGAGAGAGAGAGAGAGAGATGAGAGAGGAGAGAGAAGAGAGAGAGAGAGAGTAGAGAGAGAGAGGATGAGAGAGAGATGAGATGCGAGAGAGAGAGAGAGAGAGAGAGACGAGGAGGAGAGAGAGAGAGAGAGAGCGAGAGAGGGTATGAAAGATGTACAAATAGCATCGCGCTCTCACTGGCAAAACGAGATTCATGAAGTCAAAATCTCGAGTTCAACTGATAAATGACAAAGACGACTTTAAATCATATAGTCTTGGAAACAAAGAAAGGAAACACAAGAAACACAAAAAACATAAAATCATTAGGGTACCAGTTAGCACACCTCAACTCCTCCTCCTTCCTCCTCCGCCGTCGCTGCATGCAAAGGACTAAATTAAGTCTTAAAAAGCGCGAGTATGAAGAAAAAATTGCAAAGGAATCCAAATCAAACCCGAAAAGGTTCTTTCAATACGTTCGAAGTAAGAAAAAACGTCAAAACAAGTATTGGGCCACTGAAAGATAATAATAATATCTTGGTAAATGATAATAAGTGTATGGCGTTCGTATACTAATGAATACTTTAATGCGGTATTTATTAAAGAAGACGAAACTCCATTACCAGAACCAGTAAACATGTATGCGGGACTCGAAAGGGATAGACTGGTAATAGGAGAGATAACAGTAGACGAAATATCAAAGGTATTGCTGAAATTGACCCAGCAAAAATCCGTGGGGGTGGACGAAATCTCGCCGCGACTACTTCGCGAATGTCACAGTCAACTTTCGCTCCCATTAAAGATTATTTTCAATAAATCGCTAAGTGACAAAAATGTTCCTAGTATGTGGAAATTAGCTAATGTTACACCGATATTCAAGAAAGGGAGTAAGAGCCTCGCAAGTAATTATTGCCCAATTAGTCTAACGTCCGTGGATTGTTAAACTATTGAGAAAATATTGCGGGATAAAATAGTGTCTTTTCTCGATGAAAATAACTCAATACTAAACTCCCAGCATGATTTCCGAAATAAGAGATCCTGCCTAAACAAACCTACTGGATTTTTTTTAATGTCATTTATTCAAACTGGGACGCTAAAATTCCCTCGGATGTAATATACCTTGATTTTCAGAAAGCCTTCGATACAGTTCCCCATAAGCGACTTTTGACCAAGCTAAGGGCACATGGCTTAGGAGAGCAATTATGTTCATGGATTGGCGATTGGCTTTCAAATCGTAAACAACGGGTAGTAATAAATGGCGAGACATCTGATTGGTTAGATGTTACTAGTGGGGTGCCTCAGGGCTCGGTCTTGGGTCCTACCCTTTTTCTGATATATATCAACGATCTGGACTGCGGACTTGTATCTAATATCCAAATTTGCAGAGACACCAAATTAGGCGTGTAAAGACTGAAAACTAACTCAATATTNTGGTGCGGTGAGGGTGACTAAGATAAAAAGATTTCATCCTAATAGACAGTTGCAAGTACCAACTACAAGGTTATTGACTATACAAAGCGCCGCCACGTCAGCACGAACTAGGCGGACTCGAACCGCTGACCGAATGCACAGGGACGCTGCACATTGCAAGCTCACGTCTCTACCAACCTTGCCACCCTGACGGGCGAGCGTGGGGTTATGTTGGGTACAAGGGGATGGGTGGTGGGGGGAATGGTGGTCGAGGATGCGTTGTTGTGGGGAGGTAAGGGTGGTGATGTAGTGGTTGGGGGTCGTTGTGGTGGGGGAATGGTGGTCGAGGATGCGTTGTTGTGGAGAGGTAAGGGTGGTGATGTAGTGGTTGGGGGTCGTTGTGGTGGGGGAATGGTGGTCGAGGATGCGTTGTTGTGGAGAGGTAAGGGTGATGTGGTTGGGTCATTGTGGTGGGGGTGATGGAAGCGCATTACTGATTTCTTGTGATTTCAGAACCTAAATTATTATTGTATCTTCCTGCTCCTGCCTTACTGAGTTATATTTCAATAGCTTATTTGCAATTGAATTTTGAAGGTGAATTTTCGATGTAAAATTTTTTACTAGAGTAAAAACAAAAGATATTATGTAGAAAATTAAATCGTGAACGCAAACAAATGCAAGTGCTTATTCTATTTGCAGAAGTTTGAGGAATAATGAAAGCTTACATAGAAGTCATATGATGTTATGAATAGATTTATAAACGTATTATTCCCCTCTACATCACGATCCCCACCATGACACCCCTTCCATACCCCTCCTACTCATGTCCTCTTCCTCTTCCCCCCCATTACCTCCATCCCTTAACCCTTCCGTTTTTCTGTCCCTTTGCCTCATAACTATCAACCCCCTCCCCCTTCTCCCCCCTTCCATCATACCCCTCTACATATCCCGCATTTTAGCCCTCTCCCCCCCCCTACATATACCGCATTTTAGTCCTCCCTCCCTCCACCCCTAACTATCAACCCCCAACCCTTCCCCCCTTCCAACTTCCCCCCACCCCTACCACCATTAGTACTATAGGCAACAAATATAAACCATCATTATCTTCATGAGGTAATATTGCCGATATTTCAAAACCTTCACCGTCACTACTCTAAGCTGCTCTGAATTACAAGTGCAAGCATCCCAAGTTCGCATTTGGCTATTCTGCAGCCAATTAACTCAAATGTTCTCGCCGGGGATGAGCGAGGTCGTTGCAACACTCATAAATACTGGCGCACTGCACCCCTCCCTCCCTTGATGGGTTAGGCTGATATTGTCGTCTTTGTTAGAGTGGTGAGGACGATGAGGCGTGTTGCACCCTCGCTAACAAAACTGTATGATAGGAAAAACGTCCTACGGTTCATAAGGACAAGAATTTCATGATTTCAAACTGATCCCTTGCGTTAGATTTAATGTGATTTAAAGCAAACAACACAAAGAAACCATTGTATCGGGAGAGGCGCGAAAACCCCCCTATGGCAAAGCAGCGTCACAACAAAGAACGGGACGCGAACCCTGGGCACCCTGGATCTGTGCCTGCAGTGTGAAGGTTCCTGAGGCAAACAAGGAATTAGACCAGATAGGCAGCGTTCTGTAACATTCTAAACAATGCAAAAATCTGGAGTCAGTTGGACGAGCACGCGTAAGGACTCAGTGGGTGAAGGCTCTCTCTCTCTCTCTCTCTCTCTCTCTCTCTCTCTCTCTCTCTCTCTCTCTCTCTCTCTCTCTCTCTCTCTCTCTCTCTCTCTCTTTTCTTTTTTTAAACTGTTAGTACATTTTGGTGTTATTAGAGCTAAAGCTCTAGGTTTTATACTAGAGCTATCTATAGCTACATATAATATAAAACTGTCATTTTATATTTTATAATAATTTAGGCCATGAACCCAGCTGTTCACCCTCCGCTTAAAGTCTTGTAGCGAGGCGTGTTGGTGGAGGTCGGTTTGGTGAACTAACTGGTTCCACAGACGGCTGTAGCGGGGTAAGAAGGAACGTAGGTGGTGCTCTGTCCTGGAGAAGGGCACAGTCACTTGCTCCTGTCTGTGTGGGGCGACACGGGTAGAGTGAAGGGGCGGCGGGGGCCTGGGGAGCTTGATGGGTGCCAGGTGGGGCGTGTGGAGATTTAGTGCCTTGTGCATGACACATAAACCTGCCACATCCCTGCTCTTCTGGAGGGGTTGGAAGGAGTCAGGCCCGTGGTGGGGACGTTTGTCGTTAACCAGTTGCTGGGCTCTTCTCTGGACGCGGTCTAGTGTGGCCAGGTAAGAGGGCGGGCAGGAAGACCATGCTAGGGGGGAGTATTCCATTAGGGGACGTACCTGAGCCTTGTACAGGACCTCAACCCCCTTGGCATCTAGAAGGTGGGAGATGCGCCGGACACAGCTGAGTCTCCAGGCCGATTTTTTAGTACCTGCCCCCCGTCTATTCCACCGCAGCATTCCGTGCCCACTCTGATTGACCTGTGACAGTGGTAAATGCAAAGCCAGATTACCGTCACCTTTATTATCGTTCGCTGAGGCACTACTACAAGGTGCGTGCGTGGAACCCTATTTGTTATATTACCCTTGCGTTATACAGACACGTTAATGCAGGTGACGTGTGTAATGGGTGTGTGTGGGCAGGTCATTTGAGGTGTGTGGCGGGGGAAGAAAAGTGGATAAGAAGAGGAATGGTAAGAGGAAGGAAGGAAGAGGGATGGAAGGAGGAGGAGGAGGAAGGATGGAGGGAGGAATTGATGATTGTTATTAGCAGGTTGTTAGTGACGCAGATGTCTCAATTGTCTCGGTCTTTCCCTTTCGAACCCATCTCTCTCTCTCTCTCTCTCTCTCTCTCTCTCTCTCTCTCTCTCTCTCTCTCTCTGTTTAGGTGTTTCAAGACTCATTAAAACACTTCTGAATCAACAAGGCCGCAGAAACAGTCTCGAACCGCCGGACAATTCACCAACGCTCTTCACGTTTTCTTTCTTCCCGCCTCCCGCAGTCGTATTCCGGATGGAGATAGAGATACAGGCCGCCAGTCCTCTCCTCCCTTCATTACGGTGTTGTTAGGCTGTGATCAGTGCTTCTCTGTGCTTCTCTCGACATGAAGTTCCCAATCACAGACTTTCTACACATGAGTAAGTACAAATTTAGTCACTTTTGTATTGTTTTAATCCATCGTTTTCGTATGAATGTGTTTTGTTAGGCATTTGAGACGCAAATAATATAAATTTATAAAAGAATGTGTATTATGTTATCGTTATTATTGCTTTCTTATTTCATGTCGTTCTGTCAACATTTGAGTACGATTTAAGTCTCTTGTATTGTATTAATCCATCGTTTTTGTGTGAATGTGTTTTGTTAGGTCGTCGAGACGAAAAGAAAAGAAAGAGAAGGAAAAAAATGTGGTAAAATTCTAGAGTCCTTTCCCGCCCTTATTAGTGGGCTTTTTTCCTCCAGACCTTCACAGATCCCTTCAGATACCTCTAAAACATGGGTTTTCAACCTGGGGTACGCGTACCCCAGGGGGTACGTAAGGGGTCTGTCAGGGGGTACGCCCTTCTCCACGGGTCGTTAGTGGGTACGGCCTGATACGTGCTTCAGGCCGTGTGAGCAGTGTTGCCACTCAAAAATTTCATAATTCCCAAGACTAACCCCTGAAAATCATAAGATGGGCCAAAATATCCCAAGGTTTACAATAAATGTAAAATAACACTAAGAATCTTGAATAAAGTGTACATTTCACCTAGAAATTGAAGTAGTATTGGAGAAATCATGTTAAATTTACAAAAAAAGAAGAAAAAAGAGGCAGTTTATGATAAGAACTGCGCAACATTTCGGTCTGGTATGAAGGTAGAGATTTATGGCATGGGGAAGGCCATGGGGGACAGCGAGAGATAGGGCAGTGGGAGGGGTAGGCGCTTTAATCGGCCAAGGGAAGGGATAGGGATTGGATGGACAAATGGAATGACAAATAAGGGAGTGGAGGGGTAATGGATGGGCTGTGGGAGCGGATGGAGCGAGAGAGGGGCTTTTTTGGGGGAAGGAGTAGGGATTGGTTGTGCAACACGAGGTGGGAGGTAAGGGATAAGAGCAGTAAGGGAGGGGATGTGGGAGTGGATGGACGGAGGAGGGGCCTTAAAATCCCAAGATATCTAGCTCTTTTCAATAAAAATCCCAAGATCCCAAGACGGCATCCAGAATCCCAAGATCTTGGGAAAAATCCCATGGAGTGGCAACCCTGCGTGTGAGTGTGACTGACCACCCGCTGACTTGTACGAGTATTGGACAGGGATAGAGACGCAAACTGTTGTCAGGTACACGCCACCACTCTCCAGTCGGGAACTGTTGCTGGCTGGGCCAGGTTGGTCTCTCTGTGGCTACTTTTTTACTGAAACATTACATAGGCCTATAGGGAATGTTCTGTCGATTTCAGTAACACTGCTATCGCAAAAAGTTTGGCATTACTAAGGATAAAACTGATGTGTCCCAGACTCGTTACAAAAGTTTGATTAAATAGAACACTACTGTTTTTTGTATGTGCGAAGTGGTGCTGTGTGACGGCAGCGATACATGGTGTAAGATAATCTTGTATAGTGTGGCATGACGTGGTTCGGTGTGATGTGAGTTGTGATGTGGCTAGGTTTGTGATGTGTGGTGCGGTGTGGAGTATGGTGTGACGTGGTGAGATGTGTGGCGTGGTGTGGCAGGTGTAAGGTGGGGAATGGTATGTTAATGTGTGTTGTTATGTATCGTAATTTTTTGTTTGAAGTTAGCTAAAGGAAAAAATAGACTAATATTCGTGTCTGTATGCACGTTTATGTCGTCTGGTTGGGTGTGTCATGAGTATGTGCGCATTTTTATACTATAAGTTTAGATTATTATCATATTGCATACGAAACAATGCAACACTTCGTTTTAATTGTGTGTGTATGTGTGTGTGTTTGTGTGGTGATGGCACGTGCTTGCTGACGAGGGTGTGACAGTGTGCAGAAGTGAGCTGAACAAGTGAGTGAGTGAGGGAGTCAGTGACCGAGTGGGCTAGAGTGCGAGTGTTTCATTGTTAGTGGTCTGTTTTTGTGCAGTTTTACATAATACGAGTACTTTATATGTGATAACTTGTGCGATTTCACGAGCTTTTACAGTATTTTTTTCTGAATTTCTAATAACATGAGCTGGTGTGGGCTTTTCAGGTGTGGCTTTTTTATGTTACAGCAAACTTCTGTAAATATATTCACGTCCCATATTTTTAATTTACTCTTCAATTTCTGGCGTTAACATTTTGGGTACTTTTTTCCATTACACTGCTTAATTAATGTTTTTTCAGAAATGTTTCTTAATTAATATATTGCAATTTATCATATGCGAAAGCTCCTTAGAATACGTATAATTTGTGTTGCAGACTATAGCAGCGCAGTTGAAATGGAGGCTCAGAAGAAAAAGAGACGTTGCAGTGAGGAGTACATGAAGTTTGGGTTCACAGTCATCATTAAAGATGGAACTGAAATGCCTCAGTGTGTCATCTGTGCAAAAGTACTGTCTCCCGGTGCCATGAAACCAAGCTTGCTCCAGCGACATTTGCACGGTTGTCACCCAGAGCTGAAAGGAAAAGATGTGGACTACTTTAGGCGCAGAGAAAACATGCTAACCCGCTCAAAACTGGATCACTCAGGGAGCTTTCATCAGTCAAATAGAGCCGCTCTCCATGCTTCGTATGTAGTTTCACTGAAAATTGCTCAGCAGAAAAAACCTCATTCCATTGGGGAGACGCTGATCCTGCCATGTACCAAAGACATAGTAAAAATTATGCTGGGGGAACAATATGCTAAAAAGCTTGACACCCTGCCGTTGTCAGATAACACTGTCCAGCGACGTATCTCTGACATGTCCACAGATATAAAGACCAGGTGGTTTCTGAGATGAAAACAGCCCCCTTAGGAATATTTTCTCTCCAGTTGGATGAAACGACAGACGTGGCTAACTGTGCTCAGTTGCTGGCATTCACGAGGTACATCAAAGATAACAATTTTAAGGAAGAATTTCTTTTTTGTCATCCTCTTGAAGCTTCAACTACGGGAGCAGATATATTTGAACTTGTCAATTCTTTCTTTGAATCTGAGGGACTAGAGTGGAAAAATTTATGTGGCTGCACAACAGATGGAGCTCCTGCCATGCTAGGCAGTCAGTCAGGATTTAAGACAAGAATTACAGCTGTTAACAGTAAGGCAAAACACATGCACTGCATGATACACAGGCAAGCTTTAGCATCCAAGACACTGCCTACTGAGCTGAAAGAGGTGCTTGATACCACAGTAAAGATGGTCAACTTCGTAAAGTCAAGTGCTCTGAATACTAGATTATTTAGACTTCTCTGTTCAGATTTAGATTCCGGTCATGAAACACTCTTGTACCACACAGAGGTTCGATGGTTATCTCGTGGAAATGTTGTCAAGAGAGTTTTTGAGCTGCAGCACGAACTGAAAGAGTTATTTAGCCGTAATAACAGGAAGGAATCTCAGATTTATCATGCAAAGCTGAATGATCCAAAGTGGGTTACTTACCTTGCCTATCTTGTTGACATATTTACACGCCTAAATATTCTAAACAAGTCTTTGCAAGGAGCTGATGCTGTTGTCACTGACGCTGTTGACAAATTGAAGAGTTTTCTAATGAAACTAGAACTGTGGGAGACAAAAGTAAGGAAAGGAAATTTTGACATGTTTGAAACACTAGCTGACAGACAGGACACCTCTACTGTAGATCAGATGGCAAATTTAATAGTGGAGCATCTTTCCTCACTGCAAAATGAATTAAAGAGATACTTTCCAGATGTGTCTGAAGTTAATTTGAAGCTAATTAGAGACCCTTTCCATACAGATGTTGCTTCTGTTAATGATGTCATTCAGGAAGAGTTTATTGACTTCGTGAATGACTCCAGTGCTTGTGATCTCTTTGAGAAAAAATCTTTAGTTAGGTTCTGGTGTGAAATAAGCAAGTCATATCCACATGTCGCAGAGGAGCCTCTTCGCTCTCTGTTACTTTTCCCATCAACATATTTGTGTGAAACTGGGTTTTCCAGCTTACTGGTCATAAAATCAAAACTAAGATCTCGACTGAATGTGGAAGCCGACCTTCGATGTGCTTTAGCTAAAACTGCTCCTCGGCTGACTAGACTAGTTGAGGAAAAGCAGTTCCAGCCATCTCATTAATTCTCTTTACAGCAGATGTAATGATAACGTAGTCGTAGTGTTTTTTTCCCAGCTCTTTCCTTAACTGGTAACTGGTTATGGCATGACGGTTATGTAGTTAATTCACTTAAGTATTTACAAATATACACAAGGGAATGTTTTCTGTGTGGTTTTTTTCCACTTATCACAAAGGGAAAGGGGTACATGGCTGACATAAACAATACCCAAAAGGGTACGTGGGGAAAAAAAGGTTGAAAACCCCTGCTCTAAAACGTAATTATAAAGTGGGAGAGAGATAAAAAAATTGAAGAAAAAAAATTACTAACCTAACTTCAATTTAACCTAACCTAACCTCACTATAATCTAACCTAACCTTACCAATAACCTCCTAGCGAGACCTAAGGGTGAGAAATAAATAAAAAAAATTACCAGGTTACGTTAGGTTAGGTTAGGTTATATTGAGGTTAGGTTAGTAATTTTTTTAACCTTTTTTTTTTTTATCTCCTCCACTTTATAATTACGTTTTAGAGGTATCTGAAGGGATCTGTGAAGGTCTGGAGAAAAAAGCCCACTAATAAGGACGGGAAAGGACTCTAGAATTTTACCACACTTTTTTTCCTTTTAATTTTTTTTCTTTTCGTCTCGACTACCTAACAAAACACATTCACACAAAAACGATGGATTAATACAATACAAGAGACTTAAATCGTACTCAAATGTTGGCAGAGAAAGACACGAAATAAGAAAGCAAGAATAACGATAACATAATACACATTCTTCTTTAAATGTATTTTATTTTCGTCTCAAATATCTAACAAAAACATTCATAGAATTGGTAAATCTTAAGAACAAGGGCTCCACCCCCTATCTTCTTCTTCTTATAGCCAACAAGCTTGGGGCCATGGTGGGAAACCAGGGTTTTTGGGTAGGGGAACACACATATAAGGGAAATATGGCCCCCCACAAAAAAATCCATAAACTAGGGAAATTTCCCTAGTTCATACACTTTATCGGGGCCATATTTCCCTTATATGTGTGCTCCCCCACCCAAAAACCCCGGTTTCCACCATGTCCCCAAGCTTGTTGGCTATAAGAAGAAGAAGATAGGAGGTTGAGCCTTTATTGTAAAGATGACAAAACTCTACAGACCTAACCTAGCACCCCTCCTCGAGCCCCTCGTGCTGTGCACTAACCTAACCTAACCTGCCCTAACCTAACCTGCCCTAACCGAACCTAACCTGACCTGACCTGACCTGACCTAACCTGACCTAACCTAACCTAACCTAACCCTACTGGACTTAGTTTTTCTCAAGAACCTGAAATTTAATATCGGCCATGTAGGCAAAGTAAGGATCGGCACTCATTAAAATCTAAACAGATGTGTTAAGGACAGTAAGTATAACACGTAGACCCAACATTTGGGTCAGCTTACCGTGGAGCCCTTGTTCTTAAGATTTTCCATAGAATTTTACCAAAAGTGTATTATGTTATCGTTATTCATGCATTTTTTTTTTTCTCGTTTACGGTTAACATTTGGGGTCAATCTGCTTCATATCAGGCAAGGCGTCAACACACGAACAGACCGCCTTGGCCCCACGTGCAGTGCTATGTGCGAGTCTCCCCGATGGTGTGGGTTCTGAGCTATGACGAGTGTGCTGAGGAGTGTGTCACCTACTACATAGTGACATGGCCTGGATCAACGTGCCTTATATTGATGATCGATAAGGGTCCTTGGCCTGGATATTAATGAAGGAGCGCGGGGGGCTACGGAAACAGGGGAGGGAAGGGTGTGACTGATGTGGAGACGTGTATGAGGCAGGGGAGTGGACGAGGGAATGTAGCAATGGGGAGAGAGAGAGAGAGAGAGAGAGAGAGAGAGAGAGAGAGAGAGAGAGAGAGAGAGAGAGAGAGAGAGAGACTACAATAAAAAAATATGCCAGTATCCTAATATAAAGTCATGGTCTCGTCTACAACTACAACAGCCTCTACATTGGCCCTCGCGCCCTTGTTACCGGGACACGTGAGATCAGAGAGTGGGGGAAGGGGAGGGAGTGGAGAAAAAAAGGGGGGAGGTACTGTCAGAGCGTTTAAAGGACTAAATGGTGGGAGAAATAGTTTAACATGGGTGTGGTCGAAGGAAGGGAGAGAAGGGAAGAAGAGAGAGCGAGGGAATGAGGTGTAGAAGGGGAGGGAAGGATTTAACATTAACTTCTTATATGGCATCGCATTCACGGATTTTGTTCATCAGCTTCCTGCTTGTTAGAACATTTGTAACTAACTATCAAGAAGGAGGAGGAGGAGGAGGAGAGGAGGAGGAGGATGTGATAAAAATAAATATTAGGAGAGAAAGTCAAGAAAAAGAACGGACGTTGGAAAAAGGAAGGAAGGAAGGAAAGGAAAGTTAAAAGAAAAGGAAGAATAAAGGAAAGGGAGGGAAACAGGTCAAGGAAAACTGTGATGAAAATAAATGTTAAGAGAGAGAAAGACAAGAAAATGACGAGAGAAAGAATGAAAAGAGGGAAAAGTATTAGGAAAGAAACAAGAAAAAGAAAAGGAAGTGAGAAAGGAAAAGAGAAAAGGGAAACAGTGTAGGATTAAAAAAACTATTGGGGAAAAAATAGAAGCCATAATAAACGTGAAAGGGAAGGAAAGAAGGTGAAGGAAAGTGTTATAAAGATACTAAAGATTGATGAATTAAGATGCAAAGGAGGAGGCAAAGATGAATAAATGATGGAAGATATAGGAAAGACAGACTAAGATAGAAGCGTAGATGTGAATAACAAGAGGAGGAGGAAGAGACAAACGGATAAAAAAATATAGAGAGAGAAAAGAAAGAAAGTAATAAAGAAAATAAAAGATAGATGAGTTAAGAAATAAAGGAGGAGAGAAAGATTAATAAATTATGGAAAATATAGGAAAGACAGACTAACTTTTTATAGATAGATAAAAAGCTTATAGGATTTTATAACTATTCGCTCAAACACTGCACAATCCATGGACATTACTAATCGATAAAACAATTTTGACCCTCTAGATATTTACACATCGGGACATATCCTACGCCAACATATTAACATAATTAGAAAAGCGTGTAGATTCAGGAACCGTTCTTAAAAAAGTGGTAACTAGGATGAGATATATCTATAAGCACTAAGGACTTGAAGGGAAATAAGTGTGAGAAAATGTTTGTGCTACTTTATTTAACTCATTTCCGTGTATATATATATTTTTTTTTATCAGTTTTTCTTAATATCATATGGTGGTATCGGAAAACTGGTTGAGAGTGAGGTGTGTGTGTGAAGTCGTCAGTGTTTTTGGGTGAGGTAGGCACAGTATAAAGGCTGATTCACACTGGCGTTTTCTCGTCACATTTATCTGACGAGAAGGGGTCTGGGTCTGGGGCTGGTGTCATGATCGCAATAAGTTTTCAAAAAAAATCACACACCGATCGCTCGGTCTTTATCTACCGACTTGACGAGAATTTCGCGCGCCAAATTCAAATAAACGCAGAAGCCAGCACCACCCTCTCCCAAATTACCCCAATTATTGGTATAATTTCGGTATTGGGCACTAAAAACTAACAAATTTAACTTACATCATCGTGCAGATCTTTTCATCCTTAATTTGAATCCAAATTTCCCATGCCAATGGCGATACATATAATACCGAAAATTTTCCATTTTAGCTAGCCATAAACGGTTGTTAGTTTAAATCAGATTATGTTAGGTTAGACGTGGGGTTTGATTTAGTAGATGATATCAAGGAAAAAATGAAACTATCAATACTACTTCATCATAGGTAAAGTGCGCGAAAACTTATCTATCGCGCGCCAAATACATACAAGCCAGCCACTAGCCCCCTATAGCCCCTAGCGCGACCTGACCCCTGACCCTGCTGCCTGAGACCCTCACTGCCCCTGGGAACAACAACAAGCTCGAGAATGAGCTTGACAGACGACCTATAAAGCGATACTAAAAGCAGATAAGGTCACAAGAAGAAGAAGACGAAGATTTGTCTCCCGAAACGAATTGCGTGTGTGAACGTAATCTCCGCACTAGCCCGCAAGAGACCGACTTCTCGTCAGATAAATGTGACGAGAAAACGCCAGTGTGAATCAGCCTTAATATGTTCCGAGGCAATTTTGACCCTCTAGATAATTTCACATCGGGAAGTATCCTATAACAACATATTAACATCATTAGAAAAGCGTGTAGATTCAGGAACCATGCTTAAAAAAAATGATACGATGAATATTGGCACGGTATCATGGTCGCCGCAATAGGCTGCAGTTTATTCGCCGCGCACTCTAGTTAAATTATATAACTATGGTAGCGCCTCACTAGAACAAGATGCTGAGAAACAGGCTTTAAAATCTTACTACACTCTATTAATCAATGTTCTAGATGCAGTTTCAATATCACGTACTACTTATAATTAATAAAAGCACGTCAATAAGTGCTTTTTCATGGTATTAATCCAAAAAAAAGATATAAAAAAACGACATGTGGCGTCCTCAGCGACATGGCGGCGGTGCAGGTGACAGGACGCGCACAGGTCAGTCCTTTCACGTGGCTAATAACTGTTACTGTAGGCATGTAGGATAGGGATAGATAGAATACAGAGTGAGTTTAAGGCATGGTGGGCGTGATGTGAGCAGCGTGGGCGTGGGATATAAGGAAGTGAGGCGGTAAAGCAAGAGTTAAATGTGTGTGCCTAGGCGACATGACGAAAGCGTTACCGTAGGTCCCCCGATTATATTATTTAACACTTTTTTATATACCTGCCTTATTCTTCCTCCCCGCGGCGCCCTTTGATATCTGGGGTGTGGTGAGGGTCCAGGGGCGTGGCGAGGTGGGTTACGTGTGTGTGAAGGCGTGTGGCAGTGGTATGAGTGATGTGGTGGTGGCGGTGTTGGTAAGTCGGTGGTGGTGGTGGTGCGCGCGTGCGTGGTTATGCCTGGCCGCTTCCTACCTAGCGTTGTATAACTTGTATTACACTTCTTACTAGACTCTTTATTACTATTTATTTATTGTCCACAGTGCATAAGTGACAAGCTGACGATGATGTGCCCGGTGGCATATTCCCGTTCTCTATAACTATGTGGTTTCCGAGTGAAGCGCTTGGCTGTAAGTGGCGGTGGTGGTGGTAGTGTGCGCGCGCGGTATTGCCTGGCGCGCGCGTCCTATACCCAACGTTGTATTATCCTTCATTACTTCTTACTAGACTTATTATTATTATTTATTTATTGTCCACAGTGACTTGTGACTTGTACAATTAGGCTACCAGGACACACCGGCCTTGTACAAGGGATGGTGGTGGTGAGATGGAGGTGGTGGTGGCCGTAAATTACATGCGTGGTTGGGTCCCGCGGGTAAGCACTGCACGCACCACGCGGCGTCAGTGCGAAGATAGGGAGGGAACTCACACACACGCTGTAGTCTTGTAATGGTTCTTAGTTTTCGTACAGCTATGAACAAACTGTCCACAATACTTTCTTCTTGTGGCCTTTGACTCTTAGTATCGCTTCATAGGTCCTCTTCTACTTCGTCTCCTTAGTAAACGAGGTTTCTTTTAGACACGAGACACACGATTGCAGAGTGTGGGGTGTGAGGGGGAAATCTCTCACCCATCACCGAGTTTTGAGTGACGCGTGACACGTGACGAGATTGACGACGTAGGCAGTGGCGGAGTAAAGTCTGTCGAGAAGATTAATTGCCGAAAGTTACCAGTTACATTTACATTACATACAGCTACACAATATACACGATGCCATCAGTTATACACACTAGTGCAATGTGCCTATTACACTGGTTTTTCTCAGCACCACGTCACACCACACCATTACGTGCACAGTGCCTTGTTACGTGCATGGTGACTTGTTACGTGCACGGTGACTTGTTACGTGCACGGTGCCTTGTTACGTGCCCACACTCCGGCATTCTGGCACACTACCCAACATTACGTGCACAGTGCCTTGTTATGTGCATGGTGACTTGTTACGTGCACGGTGACTTGTTACGTGCACGGTGACTTGTTACGTGCCCACGCTCCGGCATTCTGGCACACTACCCAACATTACGTGCACAGTGAGACTTGTTACGTGCACTATACTACTATAACACATATACTACTATAACACATATATTACTATAACACATATACTACTATAACACATATTACTATAACACATATATTACTATAACACATATTACTATAACATATATTACTATAACACATATATTACTATAACACATATATTACTATAACACATATATTACTATAACACATATTACTATAACATACCACATGTATATTACTATAACACATATATTACTATCTATAATAATATAAGCGAAAGTGTGTGTTTGTCTGTGTGTGTGTGTGTGTGTGTGTGTGTGTGTGGTATACGTTCCGCCCCCCGTGGCACAATCCCCTCATATGGCACAGTTTTGGAACCGGGTCAAGCAGGGGAAGGTTTTAAGCCCACTTATTGGATGATCCGATCCCTTTTTTTTTTTTTTTTTTTAGCAGCCTATTAGCGAGAATTGTGAAAAAAAAGTGGGTTGCGAGAATTGAGGAAACCTTGATGTAGGGTGATGGGTAATGGGTGAGTGAATGGGTGGGGGGTGATGGGTAATGGGTGAGTGAATGGGTTGGGGGTGATGTGAATGGGTTGGGGGTGATGTGAATGGGTTGGGGGTGATGTGAATGGGTTGGGGGTGATGTGAATGGGGTTGATGGGTGGGTGATGTGAATGGGTTGGGGGTGATGTGAATGGGTTGGTGTTAATACATACATTTCTACATCCATGAAGTTAGAAGGGGCTATCTGGAGAGTCTGTGTTTGGTGGCCCTTCGGCCCACTAAACACAGGTGGTGGGCCGAAGGCCCACCAATAGCCCTCCGCAGGAGCTAGCCAAAAAGTCCGCCCGGAGGGCGGCTTTGCGGCTAGTTCATCATATAGCTTATGAGAATATTGAACACACCATTCCATTCATCATATAGCTTATGAGAATATAGAACACACCATTCCATTCATCATATAGCTTATGAGAATATTGAACACACCATTCCCTTCATCATATAGCTTATGAGAATATTGAACACACCATTCCATTCATCATATAGCTTATGAGAATATAGAACACACCATTCCATTCATCATATAGCTTATGAAAATATTGAACACACCATTCCATTCATCATATAGCTTATGAGAATATAGAACACACCATTCCATTCATCATATAGCTTATGAGAATATTGAACACACCATTCCATTCATCATATAGCTTATGAGAATATAGAACACACCATTCCATTCATCATATAGCTTATGAGAATATAGAACACACCATTCCATTCATCATATAGCTTATGAGAATATTGAACACACCATTCCCTTCATCATATAGCTTATGAGAATATAGAACACACCATTCCCTTCATCATATAGCTTATGAGAATATAGAACACACCATTCCATTCATCATATAGCTTATGAGAATATAGAACACACCATTCCCTTCATCATATAGCTTATCTATAATAATATAAGCGAAAGTGTGTGTGTGTGTGTGTCCGCTCCAGGTGCCGCCCCCTGTGGCGGAATCCCCTCATATGGCACATTTTTGGAACCGGCTCGAGCAGGGGAAGGTTTTAAGCCTATTTATGTGATGATCCGATCACTTTTTTTTTTTTTTTTTTTTAGCAGCCTATTAGCGAGAATTGTGAAAAAAAAGTGGGTTGCGAGAATTGAGGAAACCTTGATGTAGGGTGATGGGTAATGGGTGAGTGAATGGGTGGGGTGATGGGTAATGGGTGTGGGGTGATGGGTGAGTGAATGGGTGGGGGGTGATGGGTGATGGGTGAGGGAATAAATGGGGGGTGAGGGGTAATGGGTGAGTGAATGGGTGTGTGGTGATATATCTATAATAATATAAGCGAAAGCGTGTGTGTGTGTGTGTGTGTGTGTCCGCTCCAGGTGCCGCCCCCTGTGGCGGAATCCCCTCATATGGCACAGTTTTGGAACCGGCTCGAGCAGGGGAAGGTTTTAAGCCCATTTATGAGATGATCCGATAACTTTTTTTTTTTTTTTTTTTTTTAGCAGCCTATTAGCGAGAATTGTGAAAAAAAAGTGGGTTGCGAGAATTGAGGAAACCTTGATGTAGGGTGATGGGTAATGGGTGAGTGAATGGGTGGGGTGATGGGTAATGGGTGTGGGGTGATGGGTGAGTGAATGGGTGAGGGGTGATGGGTGATGGGTGAGGGAATAGATGGGGGGTGAGGGGTAATGGGTGAGTGAATGGGTGTGTGGTGATCTATAATAATATAAGCGAAAGTGTGTGTGTGTGTGTGTTGTGTGTGTGTGTGTGTGTGTTGTGTGTGTCCGCTCCAGGTGCCACCCCCTGTGGCGGAATCCCCTCATATGGCACATTTTTGGAACTGGCTCGAGCAGGGGAAGGTTTTAAGCCCATTTATGAGATGATCCGATCACTTTTTTTTTTTTTTTTTTAGCAGCCTATTAGCGAGAATTGTGAAAAAAAAGTGGGTTGCGAGAATTGAGGAAACCTTGATGTAGGGTGATGGGTGATGGGTAATGGGTGTGGGGTGATGGGTGAGTGAATGTGTGGGGGGTGATGGGGGAGGGGTGAGGGAATAGATGGGGGGTGAGGGGTAATGGGTGAGTGAATGGGTGTGTGGTGATGGATAATGGGTGAGTGAATGGGTGGGGGGTGGTGGGTAATGGGTGAGTGAATGGGTGGGGGGTGATGGGTAATGGGTGAGTGAATGGGTTGGGGGTGATGTGAATAGGTTGGCGTTAAAACATACATTTCTACATCCATGATTTCAGGAAAGCTAGAAGGGGCTATCTGGAGAGTCTGTGTTTGGTGGGCCTTCGGCCCACTAAACACAGGTGGTGGGCCGAAGGCCCACCAATAGCCCTCCGCAGGAGCTAGCCAAAAAGTCCGCCCGGAGGGCGGCTTTGCGGCTAGTGAGAATATATAACACACCATTCCATTCATCATATAGCTTATGAGAATATTGAACACACCATTCCATTCATCATATAGCTTATGAGAATATTGAACACACCATTCCCTTCATCATATAGCTTATGAAAATATTGAACACACCATTCCCTTCATCATATAGCTTATGAGAATATAGAACACACCATTCCATTCATCATATAGCTTATGAGAATATTGAACACACCATACCATTCATCATATAGCTTATGAGAATATAGAACACACCATTCCCTTCATCATATAGCTTATGAGAATATTGAACACACCATTCCATTCATCATATAGCTTATGAGAATATTGAACACACCATTCCCTTCATCATATAGCTTATGAGAATATAGAACACACCATTCCATTCATCATATAGCTTATGAGAATATTGAACACACCATTCCATTCATCATATAGCTTATGAGAATATTGAACACACCATTCCCTTCATCATATAGCTTATGAGAATATAGAACACACCATTCCATTCATCATATAGCTTATGAGAATATAGAACACACCATTCCCTTCATCATATAGCTTATGAGAATATTGAACACACCATTCCATTCATCATATAGCTTATGAGAATATAGAACACACCATTCCCTTCATCATATAGCTTATGAGAATATTGAACACACCATTCCATTCATCATATAGCTTATGAGAATATTGAACACACCATTCCATTCATCATCTTAGCTTATAAGAATATTGAACACACCATTCCATTCATCATATAGCTTATGAGAATATTGAACACACCATTCCATTCATCATATAGCTTATGAGAATATTGAACACACCATTCCATTCATCATCTTAGCTTACTTGAAATGCTTCCAAAGCCCTCTAGGAACATAGTACTGCAGCTTGGAGCACGCCAGGTGGGCAAAGATGGCCTGCACCTGCTTCAGGATGCCTATGTGGTATTCCTTCCTGCTCTCCTCATTGGAACTGCCGCTCATCGTGTCCTCCTCATTACCATCCAGGTTGGTCTGGTAAAGGGGAAGATTCACTCATTAACCTCTTGAGACCCAGAAAGTAATTTCCATTGTTATTTGGCTACCATTAGACAACTTTTAGTGAACATAAGCAGTATTTTATGGATATGACTTGTTTAGTATCATTGTCGACTAACTAATTTGGTATATTAAGTTACTTTTCATGATTTTATGGCTAACAACAGACTATTTTTTATAGCAAAGGAAAGACCTGGACGTGAAGGGGTTAACACGAATGGAATTTTTATATAACAATTTAGGATATTTATAAGGCATAAACTGCAAAGTAAATAGAGTGTTTAAGAGTGACCTACTTTATGTTTTGTGCCATCCTCATGTTTGGGAGAACGCCTTATGCATGTGAGGATTTTTGTTCTTTTTCAGGTGATCACGAGGAGAAAATTGCTGCTGTTATCATTTACTTAAGTGCAGGAAAGTATTATGCAGAAGTTTTAGATAGAAAAGAAGTGGGACATCCAAGTAGTCTTTGCCCACTACACACACATTGCAACCTAATAGCAATTTTTTTTTTTACATCACAAAGGACTGGAAAAAGAAGAAGTATCAAAGGCAGCTTAATTGCCAGTCCCTATAAAGAAGACAGTAAAAGAATATAAAAAGGGGGAGTGGGCCAATTTATTTCGGGAGATCGGGAGATGTCTTGTAACACATATATTACTATAACACATATATTACTATAACACATATATTGCTATAACACATATTACTATAACACATATTACTATAACACATACCACAGGTATATTACTATAACAGATATATTACTATAACACATACCACAGGTATATTACTATAACACATATATTACTATAACACATATATTACTATAACACGTATATTACCATAACACATCCGCCTTATTGAAAATACGTGCACATTTTCTGTTACAATGAATGATGCTAATGTTTAGAATCCTCCATTAATAAGTCTGTTTTTTTACAGAGTGTAGCCGCCATGCCTGAGTGACCTGTGACCTGTGACCTGTTGTGTTACCGTGGGTACGCCGTCTTCATGGGGCGGGGCACCACTGGCCCTCACTGCTCCGTCTGTGGGGGCCCAGTGGGCCCTGCAGAGGGATGTTGGGGGGACTGTCGGACGGAAGGTTGTAGAATTCTCCTCAAGAATGCCTGAAACCCCACTTTCTTCACTGCCACCTCTCTGCTCGGGGACACTGGGCTCCTGCCGCCACTACAGTGAGTACCAACCAATACACCCTTAATACACCCTTAATACACCCTTAATGCACCCTTTAGTACACCCTTTAATACACCCTTAATACACCCTTAATATACTCTTTAATACACCTTTAATATACTCTTAATACACCCTTAATACACCCTTTCATACACCCTTTAATACACCCTTAATACACCCTTAATACACCCTTTAATACACCCTTTAATACACCCTTAATACACCCTTTAATACACCCTTAATATACTCTTTAATACACCCTTAATATACTCTTAATACACCCTTAATATACTCTTTAATACACCCTTAATACACCTTAATACACCCTTAATACACCCTTTAGTACACCCTTTAATACACCCTTAATACACCCTTAATATACTCTTTAATGCTCCCTTAATATACTCTTATTACACCCTTAATACACCCTTTAATACCAGAGGTGGGCATCGCAATTTTTTTTCCAATTCCGCAATCGCAATTCCGCAATTCCGAACTGCACCAGTCCGCAATCGCAATTCCGCAATTTTTTTCAGATAGGCCTTTTCGCAATCGCAATTCCGCAATTCCGCAATTCCGCAAACTAATTTTGACACCTACAATTAAAACAAAACACCTACAATTAAAACAAAAAATGTCTATAGACTCTTAAACACCTACAATTAAAACAAAAAATGTCTCAAGACTTTTTATTAGTGTTTATTTTTAATACTTCTGTATTCCTATTGTTTCTGTCTATACTTGTTACTTGTCATTCACAATTAAGTCTTTGTCTCTTTTAGTGTTTTTCTTTACTTTTACACTTCACAGTCTATTGGCTAGTAATCACTAGGTGACTAGGGTATCTATATGAAAGAGGGTAACGCCATTCATAGGCCCTATGTTAAACGCTACAGGGCGCCATCTTAGCGCCAGGGCCTCTTCGTTCACCCAAGACCCGGGGAAGTTCTCAAGGCATGACCCCGCAGTACATCATGTTATACATGTATAAAGGATATACTGTTATCTTCGGAAATGTTTGTTCTTTAAGATTATCACATAAAACACAGTAAAACACATTAAATAAAAGCCATTATGAGACTCTGAAGAAATATGCATGAGCTTAAAATTCACTTAAACGCATCGTCATGTAAAACTTTGTGGGACAACATATTACATGGAAGATATCAATAGAAGCAGAATTGTATTAGCTTTCCATTGATATATTTCGTTTTCTGATAAATGCAATAGTACCTTGCAAAAATGAGCGTTAACTAAATAAATCGCCGCGCAGGCCGCTCTCTGTGATGACTGTGTTCACAAATAATCAAATATATATTGGATATATATCGCCTTTTATTCAGCCTTTATAACAATTTTTCTATGTTTTAACTTTTAACTAGTAAATTAAAGGATAATTTATAGTTTCACCCAACCAACGATTTTCTGATGCGCCTTATGTATATAATAAGGCGCATCAGAAAATCGTTGGTTGGGTGAAACTATAAATTGACCAAATAAAAATTTACTAAATATCAGTAGATAAGGAATAACTTACTTGTCCAAGTAACTCAAGTTAGCTGGAAGCTTCTCTCCACCTGTTTCCTGGCCCTGGCTGCTCTCACGCTCAGTGCTCTGGCTGAGGGCTGAGTGCTGGGGAGATCATCCTAAGCCTCCAAGTCACTTCTGACACAATCCCCACTTCTAACCACTATCAGTATCCAGTGTATCCACACTCTACTCCTACTCTAGGCGACGGAGATGGCGACAAAAACTTGTCCATTCTGGTTAAATTTGCTAATTTTCAGAAGCAAAAATAGACTTAATAAACGGCGTTTAGTAAATAAACGGCTATTTTTGCTTCTGTCTAATTTGAATTTCAGTATTCAAATTTGTCTTATATTTTGCAGATTGTGCTCATATAATTAGGGTTTACTAAACGCTAATTATATGAGCACAATCTGCAAAATATAAGACAAATTTGAAATTACTGAAATTACAAATTAGACAGAAGCAAAAATAGCCGTTTATTTACTAAACGCCGTTTATTAAGCCTATTGTTATCCTATATATAAGTTAATAAACCCGTTTATTAACCACAATAGACACTGGTTAGTGGTTACTAACCACTAACCACTGCCAGTAACCAGTGTCTATTGTCTAATTTGTGCAATCTTAGTACTTCACTAACACAACAACAGTATAATTATGTAGGATAAATCAGTAATCACACACACGGCCAGCGTAGAGAGCGTACACGCTATCAATCCCAAGTCCCAGAACGCACTGCCACTGACTGAGTGAGTGACTGTGCTACACTAGCTACAACACTAGCTAGCGATGCTTGGACGATGCTTGCTTGGTTTTGGTACGAAGACCGTTTTTTCTCGCAATTGAAAACTGATTGGTTTCTGCGACAAAAACACAACAAGCTTGGTAGGGGCCGAAATAATAATCAGTCCAAAACATTGCAAACAATATCACAAAGCAGTATAACACACATTTCAGCAAGTGTTATTGGAGTGGTCTTCGTAATTCAAGACGGTGCTTGGACGACAAAAACAAGGCTCATTGGCAGTTGGCAGTGTCGTCTCCACCATATTTGGTGGGAACGTATGTTCACGCGGGCACTTGCCATTTTGAAGGTGGTGATCGTCAGAATTATTGCGATTGCGTTTCAAAATTTTGGCGGTCCGCAACCCGCAATTCCGCATTTTTTTCAGGCATCCGTAATTGCGCAATTCCGCAACCGAATTATCCATTTCGCAAGTTATTGCGATTGCGCTTTAAAATTTTGGCGGTCCGCAATTCGCAATTCCGCAATTTTTTCAGGCATCTGTAATTGCGCAATTCCGCAACCGAATTACCATTCCGCAAGTTGCGGAATTGTGGACTAAAATTGCGGAATGTCCACCTCTGTTTAATACACCCTTAATACACCCTTTAATACACCCTTTAATACACCCTTTAATACACCCTTTAATACACCTTTAATATACTCTTTAATACACCCTTAATACACCCTTAATACACCCTTAATACACCCTTTAATTCACCCTTAATATACTCTTTAATACACCCTTAATACACCCTTTAATACACCTTTAATATACTCTTTAATACACCCTTAATATACTCTTAATACACCCTTTAATACACCCTTTAATACACCCTTTAATACACCTTTAATATACTCTTTAATACACCCTTAATATACTCTTTAATACACCCTTAATATACTCTTTAATACACCCTTAATATACTCTTTAATACACCCTTAATATACTCTTTAATACACCCTTAATATACTCTTAATACACCCTTTAATACACCCTTTAATACACCCTTAATACACCCTTAATACACCCTTTAATACACCCTTTAATACACCCTTTAATACACTCTTCAATACACCCTTGATACACCCTTAATACACCCTTTAATGCACCCTTTAATACGCCCTTAACCCCTTGCGACCCAGAACATAATTTCCATTGTAATTTGGGTACCATTAGACAATTTCAATAGATATAAGCAATATTTTATAGATATGACCTGTTTAGTATCCTTGTCGACTAACTTACTTGGTGTATTCAGTTACTTTTTATAATTTTATGGCTAACAACAGACAATTTTTTATATAGCAAAGGAAAGATCTGGGCGTGAAAGGGTTAATATACCCTTTGTCTTGTAGTTGTAGAGATGAAGGGTTTGTATGGGAATCCCTTAACCCGACACTTAACAGGATTCGACAGGTTTTGAAATAATGAAACTAGTGTTGCTTTTTATGTTTTATACTGTAAAAAAACTTATGATGTGATAACTTGTTTTAACCCCTTGAGACCCAGAACGTAATTTCCATTGTAATTTGGGTACCATTAGACGATTTTTAGTGAACATTAGCAACATTTTATAACTAAGACCTGCTTAATATCCTTGTCCACTAGCTAATTTGGTATATTTAGTTAGTTTTCGTAATTTTATGGCTAACAACAGACAATTTTTTTTATAGCAAAGGAAAGATCTGGGCGTGAAGGGGTTAAACACCTCCACCCTTTCCCCTGTAACCTCTGTCACCCATAGTGTATTCCTTTACACCTTATTTTTATCTCATGACAAATATGTGCATTTTTATCCATCTCATCTTTTTTCTCATAAGTGCAGCAAAAATA
>JACEEZ010001130.1:7500-45007 GCA_016584305.1 Chionoecetes opilio | reverse complement strand
TTTTCACCATTATTGCGATTTTGCGATTTCAAAATTTTGGCGGTCCGCAACCCGCAATTCCGCATTTTTTTCAGGCATCCGTAATTGCGCAATTCCGCAAGTTATTGCAATTGCGCTTTAAAATTTTGGCGGTCCGCAATTCGTAATTCCGCAATTTTTTCAGGCATCTGTAATCGCGCAATTCCGCAACCGAATTACCATTCCGCAAGTTGCGGAATTGCGGAATTGCGGACTAAAATTGCGGAATGCCCACCTCTGCCAATAGGACTGTAGCAATTCCAATCCACACTCAAGTCTTGGTTGCCCTGCACTTCTTTGCTAGTGGATCATTCCAGTGTGTTAGGTGACACTGTTGGTCTCGGTCAGATTACTTAAATTCCCCATCTATAATAATATATGTGAAAGTGTGTGTGTCTGTGTGTCTGTGTGTGTGTGTGTCCGTCCGTGATAGGTGCCACCCCCAGTGACGCAATCCCATCATATGGCACAGTTTTGGAACCAGGTCGACCAAGGGAACATTTTAAGCCCACTTATGGGATGATCCGATCACTTTAAAAAAAAAAAAAAAAATTAGTAGCCTATTAGCGAGAATTGTGAAAAAAAGTGGGTTGCGAGAATTGAGGAAACCTTGATGTAGGGTGATGGATAATGGGTGAGTGAATGGGTGGGGTGATGGGTAATGGGTGTGGGGTGATGGGTGAGTGAATGGGTGGGGGGTGATGGGTGAGGAATAGGTGGGGGGTGATGGGTAATGGGTGAGTGAATGGGTGTGTGGTGATGGGTAATGGGTGAGTGAATGGGTGAGGGGTGATGGGTAATGGGTGAGTGAATGGGTGGGGGGTGATGGGTAATGGGTGAGTGCATGGGTTGAGGGTGATGTGAATGGGTTGGCGTTAATACATACATTTCTACATCCATGATTTCAGGAAAGTTAGAAGGGGCTATCTGGAGAGTCTATGTTTGGTGGGCCGAAGGCCCACCAATAGCCCTCCGCAGGAGCTAGCCAAAAAGTCCGCCCGGAGGGCTCCTTTGCGGCTAGTACTCCATAATAGCTGACAACAAAAACAGGTTTAAAATCCAACTTAAATAATCCATACCTGATCAAGTACTTATGTACTATACTTAGTGGAATTTCAAAAATATCCCTTTTTTAATTTCATCTACTGCTTGCTTTAATAACTGCTCATCAGCTTCAACTATTTCAACTGAATTACACTGGTCGACACCAAAAATGGTTCTGAGTTCATTGTGTGTGGGTTGGAAAGCATTTTCGCTGCTGATTTAAAAAATGGCATTGCTTTTTCTCTAGCACGTATAGTTTTTGAAATATCGGCATTTAAAATTTTAACAGCTATTATAATTATATACGTATATATAATTATATAATTAATCGAAACAATCCCCCTACGTTAATACATATTACTCATAATAAAATTCTGGTGGTGCCTGCGGCTTTACTAGGACCTAATGTACATATCTGGCAAAAAATATATTTAAATTATGTTACTTTCACGTTGTAGCGTCCAGCAATAGTCCCCTATCATGTTGGGACTGAATCGTCCTTGGTATCGGGTTTCCATGGTGGCAATGTCCTGGTGGAAACGTTCCCCCTGCTCATCACTGACCGCGCCAAGATTCGTTGGGAAGAAATCAAGATGTGAATGGAAAAAGTGGATTTTGAGTGACATCCGAGCCCCAAGCGCATTGTAACTCTTCAACATGTCATTTACAAGTTCCTCATAATTCGATGCTCGAACATTACCTAGGTAGTTCTTTATAACAGCCAAAAAGCTCTTCCAAGCAGCTTTTTCCTGGGCAGTTAGGCTCTTTACAAAGTCATCATCATTGAGTAGTTGACGAATTTGAGGGCCATTGAAAACAACTGCCTTTACTTTGGCTTCAGATACAGTGCGTTCAAACTTTGCTAACAAATACTGAAAGCCAGCACCATTTTGATCCATGGCCTTCACAAAAATTTTCATTAACCCAAGTTTCAGATGCAATGGAGGTAAGTACACCTTTTCACTGTCAACAAGAGGTTTGTACATACAGTTGAACCTGCCAGGTGAGTCTTTCGGTCGTGCTGGCTATTCCTTTTGTTTGTAATGTTTGCTGTCCGCTCTAGAGTCCCACAAACAAAGAAAACACATGTGCTTAGTGTAACCTAACTGGAGTCCTAGAAGCAAGGATATCACCTTCAGGTCCCCACACAGATTCCACTGATGTTCTTCATATTTAACAGCAGATAACAAAGTCTTCATAGTTTCATAAGTTTCACTCATTTCATGGCCATGCGCAATTGGAACACTCGGAAGCTTATTTCCTTTATGCAGAAGAACGGCCTTTAGCGTGTTTTTTCCTGAATCTATGAACAGCCGCCACTCACTCTTATCATAAGTGTGAGACTCACAAAGTTGTTATATGAGTGTGTCAACATCAAAGCAGTACTAGAGCTTGTGTTCCATCTTGAAGAAGCTTGAAAGTTCTTTATGTCTACGACGAAACGTGGTGATGAGAACTCCTTCTTTTAGCAAATTCCATTCCTTGAGACGAGATCCAAGGACTTCACTTTTCTCCTTGGGTAGATCTAGATCCCTAGCAAGGTCATGCAGCATTTCCTGACTGATGAATTTGGGCTCTCTGTTGTCTGCCATTTCTTGAAAGTCTGTATCCATGGGATTATCCTCCTCGTTCGAATCTGATTCACTTATAGCACTTGCAATTGGAACATTTGGAACTGGGAGATCAGGGGCCATGTGGCACAGGCCTGGTGAGAAGGTACGTCAGGATACCTGCTTTTAGCTCGCGTTTTTACTGAATATCCTTTGATGTTAGTGAGGCAGAAGTAGCAGTCAGTACTGTGATCCTTTTGTTCACGCCAAACCATTGGGATGCCGAATGCCATGCCTGATGGCCGTTTGCCACGCATCCATTCATTCAAGTTGTTCACACAGGGGTTGCATGCTACATGAGGGGCCCACTTCTTATCTTGATCACCTATACGGCACTTGAAGTAATGCAGATAAGCTGCTTTAACATTCTTTGTCAGAGGTTTCTTCAGACTGTCAGGGGTAAAAATTCCACATATGTAACAAAAACTGTCCGATGCATTCACACAGTTACGGCGCTCCATCACAGCCCGGTACAAGGTACTATATACGGTAAACCAACTAAAATTAGGACTCCACTAAATCAAACACATCATATCTGCAAAGAAAAATATAAATTTTAAACATATGTCAATAGCTGTACGATCAGTAGGTAAAAATGTACTACACAGCCTGCTAACCCCTCGCCAATACGCAGCGTGCACACCCCCCACTGCTCACTGCACAAACCACACTGACTCAAAAACACTGCACTGCCCTAAATAGGCTTGAGAAAAGAAAAGCTTAAGAGTTTAAAATGAAAACATTGGTAAAACCCATTTCTGCTGATTTTACCCATATTGTTTCATGAATTGCGTCTGGTTCTCAAAAACTGGACGTGATAGAGTTAATTAAACATCAGATTCGAGTTCAGCAGGGTCGATTTACCTATAATCAGTTTCATTTAGTCCAGAACCATATCTTCGATTTTTTTTTGTCGACCAGTGAATTATAATTATCAGCAAGAAAATTATGTTGGATATGTCTTGTCTTTTCCTGTTTGTAATAAAAGTGAGACTATTACAGTGTTTAAATCATAATTTTTAATGTTAATATTATTAGTATATTCTAGTTGTAGAGTTGTTTGATCGAAATGTAAGCGTTTGAATTTGAGTTGTACGTACAAGGTTATTGGAAGTACTGAATCATAATTCAGCGACTCGGAGTACATAAAAATTTATTTAGAATATGCTAAATTTTTGTCGTATACCGATTATGTATGGCCTCAAAACGATCATGACCCCCCCTTAGCTGTACGGGCCCTCTGCGCTTGCCAAAATCATGGGCTACACAGAAAAAATTTCCCTTGCACCCCACCCCACCCTCTCCTTCTCAACTTTGTGGTTACGTCACTGACAATGCCATTATGATTTCATTATATGTTAGACATTTTGAGTAATTCCCTTCCAAATATCACTTCATACACGGTGGAAGAACTATTTCCCTAAGGCCACCTGCGTATTTTTTATCTACCCTAAATACCTCAAACCTAACAACTGTTAAAAGCTATGGGAAAGATTCGTTACAGTGACCTTCTCCATTTTCAGACGAAACTATTTTTCTGATACAATATGCTGTTTTAAGAGAATCTGACCTTTGTTTTTCGTGACAATCACTAGATTTTTTTTACCCTTTAGACCCCACCTGTAAAAAACTAGTGATCACTAGTTTATATCGATTTCAAAGCAAGGTAAAAATGAACGAGGACTGCGCGGTCATTTTCTTACACACTGACTAGTTTTTCTTTGCCTAAAATTAGTGCTTTTTCAGATGGAGATATTCTTATTTCCGGAAACCCATTAATTTTTTTTTTGTCACCAAAACCTACGGTTACGTTTCCATTGATAGCAATGTATCTCATTCAGAAAAAGCTCTAAAACTTGGCCAGGAAATAATAGGCAGTGTCTCAGAAAACAGAGAAGCAACGGAATTGTACGGAAACAAGTTATTCCCGCCCTGCAACTGCATTCGCCAGCCCATCCGCCAGCCGCCGAGTGATCCGCTCTGCCTAGAATATTATTATACAGAAACCCTAGCTCTGCACCGCCCTGCCGGGACCATTATTACCTTAACCGAACTGAACCTAACCTCCCCCTCGGCACCCTGGCGGGATTATTAAACTCACCCGAACCTTAACCTAACCTCCTAAAGGGTTAGGGGGCTATATTATTTCTAAAATATGTATATAAGTTTTGAAGGTTATGCGGAAGTTGATTAAAACTGCACAGTATACTGAATAAAAAAAATAATACATAAAACATAAGTAGTAACGGCGGTAGCAACCGCGCAGTTCTCGTCCATTATAACTCAATACTCTCCTGACAACTGTGGGGGGGGGGGGGGGGGGGGGGGGCGCCAGAACCTCCTCTAGTTACTAACCTAACCTGGGCATTGATCACGTACCTAACCTCAGTGGGAGGTTTTCGCCCCTTCCCAGATCCCCCTTGAGTTATTTTTAATTTCGGTAAATTTCTAGTGTTTGCCCATACTCTCCCACTTCCCCCAAACAAGTTTGGGGACCTGTGGGAATGCACGGTTTTCGGGAGGGGAACAAATAATGCCTCGGAAACACGTAATTTAAGAGTTGTGTAAGGGGGCTAAAATTCCCTAGATCTACACAGCGCTCCAAAGCATTGTTCGCGACATCATAACACAGCGCTTCCATACGGAATTCAGAAAATGTACTCTATGGCAGCCTACTGACTTCCGAGAGAGATATCTTACATATGGGAGCTTGTTAAGGCACGGGGAGTCCATCAAGACCGTTTTAGGAATGTTCAGATGCCACTTGTTTAAATTTTAGACGAAGCATTTAAAAAAGTATCGCCTTCCTTCCCGCGAGTAATATGAACAGACGCGCATTGGTATAATTATCATTATTTGCATAATGAGTGGCAAGAAAGACCTAACAAAGGAGCAAATTAAAGTTATTGTATCTCTATATAAGGCAGAGAGGCCAGTGGAAGACATATCAAGGATTGTGGATGTTACGAGGAGATGTGTGCATAAGTGGGTGGAAAGTTAAACGGTGAGTTGGCGGTGTCACGACAGCCGCGACACCAGAACATTATAAGTGGCCAAGGCGAGGATGTAAAAGTCATATCGCAATATTTTTCTTGTTCTTAATTGAGGATGGGCATCCACTTGACGTTTTTATGACATTATGGGTGCTTGCTGAGGTTTTACATCCTCGCCAGGGCCACTTATAATGTTCTGGTGTCGCGGCTGTCGCGACACCGCCAAACCCCCCGTTTAACTTTCCACCCACTTATGCCCCACATCTCCTGTAACATCCACAATCCTTGATATGTCTTCCACTGGCCTCTCTGCCTTATATAGAGATACAATAACTTTAATTTGCTCCTTTGTTAGGTCTTTCTTGCCACTCATTATGCAAATAATGATAATTATACCAATGCGCGTCTGTTCAAATTACTCGCGGGAAGGAAGGCGATACTTTTTTAAATGCTTCGTCTATAATTGACAAGTGGCATCTGAACATTCCTCAACGGTCCTTGATGGACTGCCGTGCCTTAAACAAGCTGCCATATGTAAGATATCTCTCTCGGAAGTCAGTAGGCTGCCATAGAGTACATTTTTTGAATTCCCCATGGAAGCGATGTGTTATGATGTCGCGAACAATGCTTTGGCGCGCTGTGTATAGGGTAATTTCCTTATATCTAGAGAAATTTGCATAACCAAAATTAACCTAACGTTGCCAAATTTAACCTAACCTAGCTGGGGGCTTGACCCACCAATAACCTGACCTAAGCTAACCTAACCAAAGCTAACCTAACCAAATCTAATCTAACCTAACCAAATCTAACTTATCCTAGCCTAACCAAATCTAGCCTAACCTCCTAGCGAAGGTTTGGGAGGGGGTTCTCGACACTTCGGTCATCATTCTGTGAGGATCATCAGGTTCACACGTCTCTGGACTCAGAAGAAATCCAATACATTTTCTTTAGATCTAGGGAATTTTTTTAACACCCCTAACTCAAAAACTATGTGGTTGCAATGCATATTTTGTACCACAGCCAAATATCCCGCATTCCCCCAGGTCCCCAAGCCTGATTTGTGGGAGAAGGGGAGTATGGGCAAACACTAGAATAATACCTTAATTTCCGACGGCTGTTGTAGGTGTTATAATACTCCTTATGATAAGAACGAAACGTTCAGTAAAACCACCACCGATCGTGTATGGTTTAAACTGCACATATAGCCGGTTTATGGAACTGTCGCCGATAGAAACTCTCGCCGAAACGCCAACCCGAGAACTCTCGCCGACAGTAGAACACTCGCCGACGTGGACATTTTCGGCGACAGTTCCACTGGTAAGGATCGTTCACTAACCTAACCTGGATATTGGTCAACTAGCCAACATAACCTAACCACATAACCTAACTCAAGATCAAGAACTAGAACTGTCGCCAGAAATAGGAACACTCGCCGACATGAAAAATTGGAACATCCGCCGACGTCGGCGAGAATTCCTATCGGCGACAGTTCCAGGTACCATATAGCCTACCGTTTCACACTCGTTTTGCAGACCTATAAATAATAGTAGAAAGGTGAAAAATACTTTAATCCAGACCCACTGGTCATGTTATATATACACAAATATTAGCCAAATTCTCTACTTTTTCTCCTTGACAGATAAGAAGACGAAGAATCACTGCATATGTGTAGAATCACACACGGACACTCATATCAGGCTATTTTGTTGTGTTTTTCAGCAATAGTCATGATTTTTTTTAATAGATTACCTTGTATCAGGTGACAGGCGTGCAAAACGATCCTTTATGATGCACAATAATGATAAATAACCTCTTGAGACATAATTTACTACAATTATGGAGGTATGATACATCCATGACTATTATTGTTGTTTGTTGTTGGGGGGGGGGGGTTGAAAAGGGGCCCTGCAGGCTGTGGTGCCACAGCCTCTAGTGCCCCGAAGGTGCAGGATGCAAATGAATCAGCAGGTTAGATCCTGTGCAGTTGGCCAGACTTCTGTAGGAAGGTCCTGGTGTGCTTGAGGATTTTGAAGGTCAAGCCGGGATCTGGAGAGCCACCCAAGAGGTCGGCTAGAGTTGGTCTGCGGAGGAGGAGTGGATATAGTGATTGGAGCACACAAAACGTAAGTTAGTCAAAGCCTTCGTCAAAATAACGCTGACCAATGTCTTAGTCACTAACATATATATGGTCTATCCGTATACTTCTGTTTATCAAAGATTTACTTTTTGTGAAATATTTGGAATACAACACTGATTCTGTACCAATACATTAATGAGCATGATAATATATTATAAGTCTTAAAACGATGGTTCTTTGAAAGCATTTATTCATATTGCGACGCTTGGCATTTCCCCTCAGAAATATTGCAAAGTAGTATTGTCGTACTTGTACGACAATTTGACTATCCATACGATACATGGTTGAGAATCGTACACGAAAATACGATAATTGACTCACAAATATAATTACATCATAAAATCACACGAAAACTATCATTGCCCATGCAAAAAAATATGTCGCTGTCAATTTCCGCGAAAGAGAGCATAATTAACATGGACTTTTGAGTCGTAACATGATATATTATATATTTTGGTGAAAAGTGGAAATATTTGTATATGTGGGAAGCTGAATTCAATGAAGTATAAAGTCTTTTACTGACTATATGATTTTACCTATAATTGTACTACGATAATCAATCTGAAAATATGATAATTCGATCTGGTGGCTTGGTACGACAATTTAGCCTACAAAAGTTCCCAGATAAGCGCCCTGCACCGAACGTCCGTTTGTTTTGCTTGGAAATAGTTAGTCTAGAATACATTAACACCCTCGCCTGGTTGCAGAATTTCTTGTCTGGGAGAACTTTCCGCGTTGCTGTGGGTGCCTCCACCTCTCCGTCACAATCTATACGGAGAGGAGTGCCGCAGGGATCCATCCTTAGCCCTGTCCTCTTCAACGTCCTGCTCTCCGACCTTCACATCCCTCCCCACTCCCACCTCCTTATTTATACTGATGACATTACCATCATCAGCCGGGCCAGCACTCAGATCCAGGCACAAACACACCTACAGGAAGCAGCCTCTGCATTGGCTAACTGGGTAAAGGCTTGGGGTCTTTCTGTCAATGCATCTAAGAGCACCCTCATGTGCTTCACACTCAAGCCTGTCCACTCTCCACCAACAGTCAGCATTAGTGGCTCCCCAGTTCCTTACTCCAGGACACATACATTCCTTGGTATGCGGTTAGACGGGCCTCAGCTTACCTGGTCTCCACACATTGAACACCTCCGCGCTACTTGTAACAGGCGCCTCGACATTATGAAGAGGGTGGCTGCCCAGCAAACACAAAGACGGAGGGCCTCCGGAGGCCCTCCGTATGTCTTACCGGCGGCCCGATGGAAGTGTACGACGTAGGGCCGCTGGGAATTTGCTCAGAGGCTCACCGGCGGGCCGCTTCCAGCGGCCCGCCGTAGGGCATATGACCATTTGCCGCTGTTATATTAACTGATTGAGGAATATTTACGGTTACACTTTCTAAGCATATTGCAGATACAGTAATGTTTTTAGAGGTGTTGCACAGACCATTAGCCGCTAAAGACTGATGGGCCGTACCGAGAGTCATGCTGGAGGGCGAGCGACAACCTTCGTTGACAGGAAGGGTACCATAAAATTGGTATTTTTCGGAACGAAGAGCAGCAACGACGGTCATCAAAGACACGAAGGTGACCGTGTCTTTGTGCCGACCTACGCCGCTGCTCTTCGTTCCGAAAAATATCTCTTTTATGGTACCCTTCCTGTCAACGAAGGTCGTCGCTCAACCTTCATCATGACTCTCGGTACGGGCCATGGACTGTTCAACACCCATAAAACATTACTAAATATGCAATATGCTCTAAGTACAAGCCAAAATATTTTTGTAGTTATCCAGTAATATGATGAAGAGAACCACAAATTACTTTGGATTTCGTTTATTTTTTATTAACACAAATAAATTCTGCATTGGATTTACATGGTAGAACAGCCATGAAGAACGAGATGAATGAAGATTGAATATTTGTAATCGAGATCCATTTCAACATTTAAATAATTTGCAGGCCATACAAAACATACAAAATTATGAACTATAAAATCAACCAGATATTTTTGGTCAACCTTTTCAAACACTCGAATTAGCAGGATTTCCTTCCTGTACCTATTCACCCCCTTCATATACCACTCTGCTGTCATACCATCCTGTCTCTATAATATCATACGCCTTTCCTTTTAACATAAGGACAGATGTGCTAGGGTCGACTCCACTGTAAATAAATAAATAAATATATATATATATATATATAGTATATATATATATAATATATATATATATATATATATATATATATTATATATATATATATATATATATATATATATATATATATATAATATATATATATATATATATATATATATATATATATTATATATTATAAATATATATATATATATATATATATATAATATATATATATATATATATATATTATATATATATATATATATATATATATATATATATATATATATATATATATATATATATATATATATATATATATATATTATATATATATATATATAATATAGTCACTGCCAAAAAAAATTTGGACAAGAAAGTCTTCAGATTTTTTGCCCTTCTCAGTGATGTGTTAAAATTTCTCGGGTTTGTCGTTATATCTGACATCTCACTGGGATGGAGGTAGTCCTCACAGTGCTCCACATCGCTCAGGCGCACTAAGATATGTATGAAGGGAGAGGGTTGTTTATCTTGCTCCTTGCGCCTAAATTTCCCCATCCACCCCACCTTCTCTACCCCCTCCCCAGGTCTACAGATGCATTTTGCCTGACAAATCAATCCATTGTTAAGAAGACAAATATAGTCATTTTGGGTCCCAGTGGTGGCAAGTCCATGAGCCAGATAGCATGGGAGACGGGAACCCTCCAAAAATGCTGTCTAAATCTGGTGCATGCAGGCTCTAATGATAAAGTTGGAAACTAGTTTGGTGGAAAAAGAGTTAGAACGACCTCGGAAAATGTCAAAGACTTGCTTGCTTGGTCTTCTTTGACGTTTTTCGAGGTGGTTCTAACTCTTTTTCCACCAAACTAGTGGTGAGAGATGAGATGGTGTGAGACATGAATTAATAGAAGGGGTAAAAAAAAGTTCCTTTCGCAGGTTTATATCCCTCCTCCTCTTCATGTCTCACACCATCTCACCACCACCACCACAGCTGTCACTATACACAACCCTCTTCCTCTTTCCCCCCACCACACACCCCTCCCTCCCACGGCATCCACACACCCCTAACTCCCTCCACACTACATCAAACACGGAACAAGGAAGCTACAGAACGTGTCTCTAGCTCCTTGCATGGAATGAAGCGTAAAGTATACATACACCCAGTTCCTGAAGTGAACAAGTTTTTTTGTCGGGCCTGCCTCTTATTTCCTATCGGTGTCTGCCTGAAAATCCGTGAAAATGTACTAGTTTTGACAGCATATTTGTATGTCTTTAAAACATTTCTGTCGCTTTGTATGTGTATTTATGAACTTATCCTTGTATTATTTCATTCTTTATCTTTTGGTTTCATGTCTGGCTCAATATAAACAGGTGTGACACTTTAATTCAGGTCAGTTAGGCATCAAGTGAGTGGGCCAGCAGACTGGTTAACTCCTGCCGCACGGCGGCACGGCGATCGCACGCGCACCACAGGACACCCTTAAGCGAGGTATATTCTTGTAGCGTCTTTGTCGACTTGCCCCGTGGGGTTGCCTCCAATGATTGATGCGATCAGGCTTAAGTGTTGTTCTCCTGTGCCAACACCAGCCTGAAGAGTAGCTGCTCCACAGCACTGTTGTGCCTCTTCTGCTCTATCTGGCATCTGCTCCCTTGCCACCTCCTCCATTCGCCTGTCATGGTTTGTAGCTGAAGTCGGCGCATACACCGAAGCCGCCGCCTGCTGAAGATGTTCAGAATCAATTCTACAATATATAGTATGACTTCTACACTGATCATATTGAAAGCAGACGCACAACAAAATATTTTTTAAGTACATGTAATTGACATACGGTACTGTCAGTGTATATGGCAACAGCCACATGTACAGATAATGGAGTATGTACTGTAGTACATATTTAGGGCAAATCTTTTTTAATCCAGACAAATTATTACTCCCACAAGGGTCAGAACCAATAATGGCTTATGGTTATAGTTAATATAATGTGGCCCCTCATATTGTCAGTCAAAAATGCATCCCAGTCACAAATTCATAATAAAGGTAAGGCGAGATACTGCTTGTAACTTTTCTGGTATATGTGATGTAACTAAATTCACCAAAATGCTTTCAGTTTATCATTACATGTTAGTATAGAATTACATTAATTAACTGAGAAGTTTGTAGAACCATCTCTATGTCAGTGAATAGGTGGCATTTCCTTAGAAGGTTAGAGTCACATAGGAGAAATTTGTGCAGAGGTTAGTAACACAGGTTCCAATGGAGTTGGCACCACACACTATAGGCACAGAAAGGAAAGATAGGATTGGGCAAGCATTAGTTTAACCCCCCTACATCATAGAAGCAATATTATCACCTTGGTGGAAAGGTTGGGTTAGCATTAGTGAAAACAACTCTTCAACTTACTCTTCTGGAACTCTTATTCTCTTTCTCTCTCAATTTCCATCTTTTACACACTCTTCCAAACCTGAGAAAAAAAAGAAAACAATCCCGTATTACAGTTTCTCAAAGGTGAAGGCCATACTGTTGGGAGTAGGTTTACAAGTGCATCATGATGTGTACATTTCTTGATTCACTTGTTCACTTAAAGCACTCCACATTACATATGAAGCATGGGAAGAAAGGAAGACATGCTTAGCAATGATCCCACCAGCAATGACAGAAACAAGCTCCGAAGGGATTCCTGGAAGGAAATGTACAAGAAAATGTACATTCACATGTAGAGGCATTGTTGGCGTTATAGGTAGTTAGGATGTGTCTGATTGAAAAAGATACCTAAATTGCCATTGCACCCTGGTAACCGAATGTTGCATCATGATAGATAAATACATGACATGTAAGCTCTATATTAATTCTACACACAAGTCCTACCTACCTATAACGATAACAGCATAGTTGTGCAAGCAAAGGTATCACTGCATCTGGTATATACATGAACTATGAGGTGCTCGAAAAGTCTGAGGCAACAAATTCTTTCTTCAATCCATAGCTGTTGCTGCCTTCATCTGCATTGAGAAACCACCCATGAGTTCAGGAGAGAGAGAGAGAGAGAGAGGGAGAGAGAGAGAGAGAGAGAGAGAGAGAGAGAGAGAGAGAGAGAGAGAGAGAGGAGAGAGAGAGAGAGAGAGAGAGAGAGAGAAGAGAGAGAGAGAGAGAGAGAGAGAGGAGAGAGAGAGAGAGAGAGAGAGAGAGAGAGAGAGAGAGAGAGAGAGCGAATGAGCGAGAGAGCGAATGAGCGAGAGAGCGAATGAGCGAGAGAGCGAATGAGCGAGAGAGCGAATGAGCGAGAGAGCGAGAGCGAGAGAGAGAGAGAGAGAGAATTATAAAAACATGTAAAATTATGATGGCAAATAATATTGCCATTACATTTTTTATAAGCTTTTAAGAGCCTGACACATTCAAACACACTTGTACAATAAAATATTATAAAACAACCATCAAAGGAATACTATATCCATCATTATTATCTTAATCTCACAATACATACCATTTCCTGCATTCTGAAGGCGATGTTCGCCCACTAAATCCACTGGTCCTTTCATCCCTGCTGGTCAAGCGTTGGTAATTTTGACAACCAGTGCCACCAGCGCCTCAGTTCTGGGGACGTTCCACATACCGAAGTCACGACTCCCCCATGATGTGATGGATCTGCGAGAAGCATTCATAAGTGTTATGGCTCATAGAAGTGATCAGTATTTTTTTTTTTAAAGTAAACATAATTCATGGCCCGAGCAAAAAATAAACTTAATCATCCACTTTAAAGCAAAAAAAATTACTCACGCGTTACTCAGGTTAGGTTAGTTTACTGCTCTATTGAGGAAAAGAACGTGCTGACTGATTGAGGGTTATTTTTAATTAAACTAAATCTAACTGACCCTAAAAAAAAAATATAAATCTGACTAGTATAATCTAATAAAACTATAATCTAAAATAATAAAACTATAATCTAAATCTAACTATAATCTAATAAAACTATAATCTAAATCAAACTAATCTAATAAAATTATAATCTAAATCTAACTAAAATCTAATAAAATTATAATCTAAATCTAACTATAATCTAATAAAACTATAATCTAAATCTAACTATAACCTAATAAAACTATTATCTAAATCTAACTTTAAAACTAAATATAACAAACTATAATCTAAATCTAACTATACAACTAAATATAACAAACTATAATCTAAATCTAACTATAAAACTAAATATAACAAACTAGAATATAAATCTAACTATAAAACTAAATATAACAAACTATAATCTAAATCTAACTAGGTATAATCTAAAATAATAAAACTATAATCTAAAATAATAAAACTATAAACTAAATAACTATAATCTAAAATAATAAAACTATAATCTAAATCTAACTAAAATCTAATAAAACTATAATCTAAATCTAACTATATTCCAATAAAACTATAATCTAAATCTAACTAAAATCTAATAAAACTATAATCTAAATCTAACTAAAATCTAATAAAACTATAATCTAAATCTAACTAAAATCTAATAAAACAATAATCTAAATCTAACTATAAAACTAAATCTAACCCGCCCTACAAACCTTGGCCAGCGGTCTAGACTGCGCTGAGGGCGACGGCGGAGTAGCAACTTATTTATTCTTATTAGATCATTTTTATCAGTGATTTTGACCCAAGTAACAGCTTTCCAAGAGGTTTGAAGGTTAGTAGAAGTCGTGTGTGACAAACGTTTAGTCCTTCATAAGGTAGGAAGCGAGATAAGGGAGGGGCGATAAAACGGGGTGCAGTCAGTTCGTACACAAGTTGTTTCGTACACCAGTAGATTCGTACACCAAAAAGTGGTTTCGTAGTCTATATGAAACCATAGTCGTTTCGTACACTCAGCTCAGAGTTGAACTTGACTACTAAAGTTACGAAACGACACCAGGTATGTACAAAAAAAACTCAAAATCAGTGTACGAAACAACTAACAAAACCTGGGTACGAAAAAACTTGTGTACGAAACTCCCTGTAACCGATAAAACAAATCTTTACCCTTACCCTGTACAGCCTGAGTTGATGACAGACTGCAACACATCATCACATTGTTGGGATGAATCCTCCTCCTCCATAGTGGTGAGTGGAGGTAGTGGTAGTGGTGGTGGTAGTGGTAGTGATGGTGGTGGTGACAGGTAGTTATGGTGATAGGTAGTGGTAGCTGAAAAATTTGGAAAAAAATATATAAATCAACTGTAATTCTGAAAGGTGCACAGTCAGTTCGTACACAAGTTGTTTTGTACATCAAAAAGTTGTTTCATAGTCTATATGAAACCATAGTCGTTTCGTACACTCAGCTCAGAGTTGAACTTTATTACTAGAGATACGGAACGACACCAGGTATGTACGAAAAAACTCAAAATTAGTGTATGAAAAAACTAACAAAGCCTGGGTACGAAACAACTTGTGTACGAAACTCCCTGTAACCTTCTGAAATGAGCATACTCGCTAATTATAAACTAAAATAAACTAAACTAAACTAAACTAAACTAAACTACCACCACCGCAGATCTTTAGACATTTACAAGCAGAATACAGCCGCCGTGCCTTTACCCGCGGACTCGGGGGTTACCGAGCCGTATCTTCAGCTGTGGTATGACGTGTACTGCCAGCTTGTTCATGGATAATAAGGTACACCAAGCAACATCATATCCCGGTTATCCCCGTATTCCATCTTTCCCTTACCCCCGCCAGCCCAACCCTATAACTATCACCTCTCCCGCCTCTCACACAACCCCGCCAGCCTCCAAAACCTCACCACACCACTATCAAACCTCCATACTCCACCCTATGCCTAAATAAACCGCAATAAACTTATAATAAAGGCGTATTACCTCAAAACGTAGCGGTGGGCGGCCTGGCCTGGAGCTGAGCGGAGCATTCAAAGTTTCAAACGCCACCGGCCCAGCGCCCGGCCAGCGGCCATCAAAACAAGGGTTTCCACTTGCCTCACAGGCTAACGATATTTATTATCTGTAAATCAATGTGCAGAATTTGAAAAATGTATTCCTTTTATGTGTAAACATTCTAAAACAACAGTTATATGATGATATTGATGTAGTATTGCATCAGTGGTGATAATCAGCGGCTACTTGACGTAAGACCTCCGTACCAGCAGGCCAGCTGTTGTGTATATTTGAAGTGCACAAGAAAATATTAAGTTCTGCAGCATGTTCCCCGTCATAAACATGAACATGTTGAAGTTTTCATCAGACAGGGAGCTCCTCTTGGCCCTGTTGATGTCCTTGCCTTGCTTCCCGCAGCACATGATGCGGACGGGAGTTTACTGCTGAATCATCATAACATTATTGTACCTCTGATGAAAACTTCAACATGTTCATGTTTATGAAGGGGAACATGCTGCAGAACTTAATATTTTCTTGTGCACTTCAAATATACACCGCAGCGGGCCTGCTGGTACGGAGGTCTTACGTCAAGTAGCCGCTGGTTATCACCACTGATACAACACTACATCAATATCATCATATAACTGTTGTTTTAGAATGTTTATACATAAAAGGAATACATTTTTCAAATTCTGTACATTGATTTACAGATAATAAATTTTCCTCTCTGAAAATACACCAGCGGCACTACGGAGGGCTTCGGGAGGCAAAGTTGCCGCTGGTGGCCGCCGTTCGCCGCTCTAATGCCTACGTAGGCCCGCTGGTGGTGGTTAGCTGGGTGGTGTCCGCTGGGGGGCCAGTCGTGACCTCCTATTAATGCACTACCAGGCGGCAATCAGGTCTAAATTATCATACGGTAGCAGCATCTATGGCTCGGCAGCGCCTTCTACCATCAGAAAGCTGGACATTCTGCAAAATGCAGCCCTGAGGATATCCATGGGGGCAATGAGATCCTCCCCAGTCATCGCCCTTCACGCGGAGAGCGGCATCCCCCCACTGCAGGTGCACAGGCGAACGGCCCCTGTGCCAACACTACCATCACATCATGTCCCTGCCACCAACCCACCCCTCGCCGCACTCTATGCCACCTCTGGTGTAGATAATCATCACACCCCAGTCTGGCTTCCTGGAGCACGTCAGCCTCTAATAATCCGTGCACTGCTGGCCCATTCAGTGCTGCACCTGCCTCCACCCCCTCTACAACCCACCAGCCCACACTCCCCAGTCCCCACCCTGGCACGACATTTCTCATATGGTTGCCCTGCATATCCCTGACCTTCCTCCCAAACACTCAGCTGGCATCGTGGCAGCAACACTTCAGAGAACTGGACCTGTCCCTCTACCACCATCACCTCAAGGTCTACACTGACGGCTCCCACTCCCCCACCCTTCCTTCTACTGGCGCTGCCATCTACGATCCCCGCTCCAACCTCTGTAAGACATGGAGGCTGACGTCCTGACGGCGGGCTTTTTGCCATCCGCCAGGCCCTGGCTTACCTCAACACCACCTACACCTGTACTAGGGCTGTGATCTACACGGACTCTCTCTCCTCCTCTCCCGTCGCCCGGCATCCTCCACTGTCCTCGCACACACCCTTCAACGGCTACTCCTCTCCCTCACGTCAGTGGGCTGGAAGATCACCCTGCAGTGGGTGCCTTCCCACTGCAACATCCGGGGCAAAGAGGCTGCTGATGCTGCCGCCAAGATGGCACTCTCGGAGGTAGACATCACCCCCCCCCCGCTGCCGCTCTCCACCGCCAAGCGTCTAATCTCCAAAAATGCCGCTCCGCCTGGGATAGGTCCCCTCGGCGACGCCCTTCGTGCCACCTCCATGGGTCAATACCGCACAGACTCCTCCCCGCACCCATGGATAAGACAAACGTCCCGTGTCTTGGATGTCGCCCTCACCCGCCTGAGGATCAGTCACACAACACCAAGGAAGCTAGAGAACAAGGAAATCTGACTCCACAGTAAAGTTTGAAACCCGTACGGTCCTGCCATCTATGTCGAACACAGGATATGATAAGAGAACGTAGAGAATTTAAGCGGGAACTATAGTATTTTTATTTGACTACTGCATACCCCCTTCTTTGTATTTTGTTTTCCATATTTACAAAAACATATGAACATTACTCTTTAAGGTTAATGAAAGTGTGCCTTCCATTTATATTTTTATTTTATAACTGCATTCTTTTTAACCAGGAAAAAAGACTGGTGAAAAGTAACATTGTACTACATGAAATTGGAAGAAATGGGTGAGAGGAGAATGAGAGGGTTAGAGCATGAAAGGAGGGAATGTAAGGACAGGAATAAAAGGAGATTGTTGCGGCCATCCCCTGGGGGAGTTCTTGGTAACAGGCGTCCGAAATGTAGATAAATAAACTACATGAATTTACGGAGTAAGTCTATGCAAATTTCACTTGCCCAGCCAGATTTGGCATTACAAAGAAAACATCATCACATCAAATGTCAAGTATAACATTCACTAACACATGTCTCTCTAGCTTCCTTGCACAACACTCACAGCACACCTGCATCGTATGCAGCTCACGCCCGACCCGCACTGCCCCTGGTGCAGGAACGTCCCGGAGTCCATTGAGCACTTCCTGCTGCAGTGTCCTCGTTTTCCACTCCCAACCGACAACTTCTACTTGGTCAACTCATCGCCCTGAACGTCACCACCTTTGACCTGCCACTCTGCTGGCAGCCGCTGCCGTCCACCACCCCAACGCCCCGCCGTCATCCGCCTCACCTGTGCCTTCCTGAGGAAGACTAATCAACTCTCGAGACTGTGATTACTTCACGGCTGTACACCAGGGTGAATATCGTCGACTTCGACATCACTGCCCTTCAACAACAACAACAACAACAACATTAAATAGTGCCGCGAAGCCCGCGATTCCTGAGGAAAACAGCTGCCACGTCTGTGGTAGCATAATAGGACATAACCAGGGCTCATACTCATAGTGTTCCCCAAGGGATCTTCGCAGCCAGCTGATTCCCTCCAGTGCCTTGCTCACCTCAACTCCGCCGCCCATAACGGGCAAAATTCGTCAAAGGTATCATCTATACACCTCCTTGCAGTGAACCTTTTTATTCCACGATCAGTGTATGTAATGGTAAGTAGGAGATTGGTTTTCCAGTAAGGCATTTCTAAGTGGGGGCTGCAGTCAGTTCGTACACAAGTTGTTTCGTATACCAAAATTTTGTTTCGTATCTATATTGAAACCATAGTCTTTCGTACACTCAGCTCAGAGTTGAACTTGACTACTAGAGCTACGAAACGACCCCCAGGTATCTACGAAAAAAATTAAAAAATCAGTGTACGAAACAACTAACAAAACTGGGGTACGAAACAACTTGTGTACGAAACTCCCTCTAACCTTAGGAGGTTAGGTTAGATTATCGGGTGGTCGAGAACTGCAGAGCCTCTCCGTGTGGACGTCAGGTTCAATGTGGTTAGGTAAGGTGGTATTATTTTACACTAGGACCGAAATTCCCTACACAATTGTGGGTGTGGTTTCTGTTTACCTTATTGGATTCTAGGAAACATTCTCTATGAGCTTCCGCCGCAAATCATTACTTTTGGAGATATGACATGTTGTTTTATAGGAGGTGAGAGACAGTGTTTACGTCCGCCTCACTCTTCTTCCTCTTGTGACCTACATCGCCTCTGTTCTTCCCTTGCCGCGGGAAGTCACTTCTTTAATACAGATTTGGCTTTAGTTATGAGGTTAAAGCGTGGGAATAGGTTAGGTTAGGTTAGGTAGTGAGTCTAAAGGGGGGGTTTAAGTTAGTTTAATTTTCATATCTCATATACACCCCTTCCTATTAAAAACGTCTATATCTCTAAAAAGTAGTGATTTGCGACGGAATTTTCATTAGTTTTTCTTAGAATCTATGATTAAATCTAAGAATCTAAGAATTTTTAAATGTTCTTTCTCCATGTTATTTGTGGTAAGAATGTTGGTCACATAAAAAAATTGTGGGAAATGCCTCATTTTGCAGTTATCCCCCCTCCATAACAAACCTGAGGACCCATTGGGAACGCGGAGTTTTGGGCGGGAAGGGGGAAATGATTTTTGTATGGGGAGTAGATTTGTAGATGACGTAAAATATATCCGGAAATACACTATGGGATGATAAAAGCTGAAAATACATAAAATAGAAAACCCAAATAACCAAACGGATACCTACCTTTTTCTTAGGGAATTTTCCCAACCTAACCTAACCTTAAGGGGATAACTGCAAAATGAGGCATTTCCGACGATTTTTAATGTGACCATCATTCTTAACACAACAAAATATATAAGATAAGAATACTTTTAACTTTAGTTCGTACAAAATTAAACTGGTTGAAAGTAGTCTAAAACCATCTAACCTAACCCCCACGTTTAACCTGACTAAAGCCAATTCACATTAAAAAATGTCCGGGGCAAGGGAAAATTTGAGTGAAGCAAGGTCAAAAGAGAAAGAAGAGTGAGGCCGCACGTAAACATTTGTCTCTCTTGTCATTTGTCATTTTCTCCAAAAGTATTGATTTGCGACGGAAGCTCATTGAGATTTTTTTCTTAGTTTTCCAATAAGGTAAACATAACCATGCTCCTACTTGTGTAGGGAATTCTGCTCCTAATGTAAAATAATACCCAGGCCCAGGTTAGGTTAGTGAGTTAAGATTTGTTGTATCAACCGTGCCATATCCGTTTCTACCTTATGAAGGACTAATCTTTTGTCATACATGTCTTATTTTAAACCCTTCAAACCTCTTGGCAAACTGTTTTACTTTTGGTCAAAATGGGGGGTTTTAGGTTAAGAAGTTTAGTATTACTTTTAAACTAAACTAAACAAAACCTAACCTAACCCTTTAACCAAAAACCTAACCTACCCTGGCTACTGTACGTGAGGGAGGGGTTGGCCTGTGGTCACTGACTGTGCTGATGGCGACGACAGAGTTGCACCTATTATTTATATATATCATTTGTTTCCGTGATTATGAAAAAGTAACAGCTTGCCAAGAGGTTGGAAGGTTAGTAGAAGACATGTATGACAAAAGATTAGTCCTTCATAAGGTAGTATGTGAGATATGGCGGGGGCGATAAACAAATCTTAACCAAACAAACATCAGATTCTTTAAAACACAAAATTTATCAGAAAAATATAGTTTCATCTGAAAAAGGAGGGGGTTGATAAAGCAAATCTTACCGGTTAGTGAACTAACAAGGGGTAGACTGGGATTATATATATATATTATATATATATATATATATATATATAATATATAATTATTATATTATATATATATATAATATATATATATATATATATATATATATATATATATATATATTATATATATATTATATATAATATATATGGTATATATATAAAATATATATATATATAATATATATATAAAAAAATTATTACACAAATTGTGCTATTTTTGTTGGTGTATTGTGTTGTATTTGGTGTGTATTTGGTTGACAGTGAAAGCCCAGTTCTGCTTAATAATAACCCATATTATTATTAGGGACTGGAAACTAAACGGGCTTTGTGTTCCCCAATTTTGTTGTGCCCTTGGCCAGTTCATTGTGATGGGAAAACAAAAAAAAAACAAAAAAAATAGACAAAACTGAGCTTTCACTGCAAACCTTAGTAACACGATTTGTGTATAGTTTCTTCTGCATATATGTAGTGAAGATACTATTAACTTGTAGACACTAACAAATATAACCTATTTGGTAAATATTCCACAGGATTGGCGGCCGCCAACCAGCCGGAGCGCTGGGGCCGCATATTTCCCAAGTCTGGAAAGGGTCGCCTTGCCGGATGAAGATGCTTAGCCGTCGCTTCGAAACAAACCCACAGGATTTATCGTGAAATGCCCTCATTGTGATTCCCACACAAAGTTACCATAATAATGGTAAGGAAAGCTAACCATGACCTAACTTAACCTAACCTGACGTGTTCAAGAGTAAAGTAGGCAAACCTTTCCAGACTTGGGTAATATGCAGCTAGGCCTATCACGCACCATCAGATTCACTTACACCTAACACCTTGTATTTACCTAAATAACTAAACAAAACCTAACCCAAACCAATCCTATACCTAACCTAACCTAACATAAACAAAACCTAAACATAGCCTATGATATAACCTAAATGTTACTTAACCTATTACATATTGAATAAAAATATTTAATATTTTTGGTTTTCTGCAAGTAAATAAATAAGCTTGTGGTATGAGTAATACTCGAATAATACTTCGCGATATGCGCTATTAGACAACTATATCATTGTTCTCAATATGTATATAAGTTGTTAAGGTTACGCTGAAGTGGATTAATACTGCACAGCAAAAAAAATATGTAGAAAACTTTGGTGTTAAACGGCGGAAGTTATCGTCCATTATATCCGGCTGACCCTGTTTTGACTAATATTAATTGCCATTTTGTTTAGTTCTAGGTTAAGATTAGGTAAATAAGACAATTTACCTGAATAATGGGGGATCTAATAGAATTTACTGTTAAAAATTCATAGTTATTATTTTTAATCCCTTCCCAGGTCAGAAAGTTAGTTAGGAGACCTTGGAGTTAACCTAACTTTTTAAACAAAGGGAGGCTGTGGCCCCTCCTGGATTTTTGCTGAATGGTTATTAACTTGTCCTAACCTGTTGACCTGGGTTTTTCTTTAAAAAACACGAATAATATGCATCGGTAAAGTCCGTCACACATACACGACTCAAGGGGTGACCGCGCCACGACTCAAAGTCGTGTCCCACACCTCCCGACTGGCACGATTCCTTGACGAGTCTGCTCTGCTCACGACTAGTCGTGACGTTCTCAAGAACGCGACAATACCGCGAGGCGACAGAGCTACGTACGAGTCTTCAAATTTGAAATATAATGGATTTTTGTCAGCCATGAATGCAACACGCGTTCGGGGGATGCACTACGACCCTCCCATGAACGACCCATATAACTACTACTACTACCACATCTTCTACTACCACTATTATTATTATTATTATTATTATTATTATTATTATTATTATTATTATTATTATTATTATCAGTGTTTTAAGATGATTATTTATAATTGTTGATTAGATTTTTTTATATTTGGAGAGAGAGAGTCGCGTCCCTTTTATCATGTACACACAAATCTTGTTTTCCCGGACTAATAGGGGGGAACATTGGTCCGGGAATCGCAACAGTCCAGGAATTATCTAAAAAAAACAGAAAAAAGAAGTCCGATGCCATTACCCACCCCCGGACGTTTATCCTACTCTAGTATTTACTGTCCGGCAACCGCCAATATCAACTACCCCGCCGCGGACTTTTGCGTCCGCTGAGCATGCTGCCACCTGGCGGGAGGCAGCAGAAAGTGTTCAATAGTCTAGAGATGTTCCTGCACCAGGGGCAGTGGAGGTCAGGGGGCTAACAGAGGCAGTGCAGGTGAACCGTGAGTGTCGTGTGCCCAAATGTAAACAATACGACCGCTGAGCATGCTGCCACCTGGCGGGAGGCGCGGACACTGACCAGGGTGACAGGAGACGCTCGGACCGCCGGACAACTTTGTCAATTTACGAACAGGACCAGGCATTTCAACATAAAAACAAAAACAAAATGGACTCTGGCATATCCCCGGACCTCGGAATTTGTCCGGCAAATCCGATACCCGGGAAGTGGGGGTCCGGGAAATTGAGGTTTGTGTGTACACTCAAAAGTCCACGGACCAGTCTTGTCACCTCGCTGCCCACGCCAACCGCCAATGGTTAACGTTTTTTTTGTCGGCGACTGCATCACGACACGACACATCCGATTAACCCCTTGACACCCAGATGTTTAATTTGCTTTATGAAATTATCTGTTAGCCATAAAATTACAAAAAAGTAGCTTAATATACCAAATTAGTTAGTCGATAAGGATACTAAACAGGTCGTATCTATAAAATATTGCTTAAATTCATTAAAAAAATTGTCTAATAGTACCCAAATTACAATGGCAATTACGTTCTGGGTCTCAAGGGGTTAAGCTAAGACTGCTTCACAACCGAGCTACGACACTACTGTGACACAACTTTTGACAAGTCGTGAGGCGGCCACAATTTTTTAACCCGCACAAAAAAAAATCGTGAGGCGCGACGGGTCGTCCCAGCGGCTCACAAATGCACTACGAGTCGGCGATTCAAGGGACTATTGATGAAAAAAGCCGTTACGACCTTGAGTCATGTATGTGTGACGGGCTTAATGGTATAGAATAGAGCCCTGACTCTCAGGAAAGAAAGAATATAAGTGATATCGAAATAATGTATGTGATTAAGGACAAACGCTCTAAATTTACCGTTAAGTTAAGTTTAGATTACATGGCTATTGTGGAGTTTAGCTCCATATTTCCAAAATTATGATATCTTGTATATTTTATGTATATCTGTCGCATTCATTTGCTATTGCACACTGTTTGGTGACTGGCATGTCAGCGGGTTTGTTTTCCCCTATGTGTTTTGGGCCTCACCCTCAATCTGCTGGTACATAATGCTAGGCTTAACATTTTTTATTAAAATTATACATGTCATTCCAGAGGTCACAAGACACCAGTGTGATGAGACGCTAGATTGGTCAATGCACAACAGTTTTCATGTTCTTCATGGAGAAACAAGTGTTGACATATCATTGAAGCGGGATAAAAAATTTTTGGGAAAACAATGCTCCTTACAACATCTACAACAACATGAAAATCAGGCTGAGGAGGACCATAAGAGATTGAGCTGAGTGAACAACAAGAAACAGGTTTAGTCCTAATTTAATTATGTTGATATATAGGTTCCTTTAAAAAACCCCCACAGGGCAGTGTTATTTAGTCTTTTTACTATTTCTGAGTGCCTTTTTTTTTTACTGCCCTCATGCACTCTCAACATATAGGTGAAGGTTCCCACTACATCCCTTCCTTGTTGTGTTCTCTATTATCTACCTTTCCATGCTCCCTTCTTTGCACAGAGTCCTCTTCCATTATCATCTGTTTATTAGATATTATTTGACATTGCTTCTCTCATCTCATCTCTCAAACTATACATTGCCTTGCAAATTAAGTATTTCACTTTCATCCAAATACAATCAGCATATTTTGGGCGACATTAACTTTCAGGTTTCTTTCTCACAGCAACTATTGAAATAATGAACTAGATTTTATATATGTTTTGTCATTCTCTGCAAACAGTACAGTGTTATTAACAGGTGGTAGGTTATAGCGGCTTATAGTTTGTCTTATACCCATTCTGCACTATCATTTCCTACCGTATGGGCATAGCCTAGCTTACACAACCTGTTTGTACAGCAGTGTTATAATAGTAATGTTGTATGTACAAACAGATTGTGTAAGGTAGGCTATGCAAATAAGGTTGGAAATGATGGTATGGAGTATATTACTGCATGTAATATACTAAAATTAGCTATTGGCATTCTTGTAAGCAGTAATAAATAGACAGCATGGCATCTAGGTCAGTCATTTGATATGTGGAATTTGCCATCATATTCCAACTGGCCACTGCATTAATTTATTGTGTCTGTCCTACTTCTTTACAGTGAATGTCTGTTTCATCTTTCCAGTTTTCTAACAAAATTTTCTTAGGTTGTATTTTTCCAGATGTTAGGTTTTTTAATGCTAAACTATCCACCAGTTTTTTTTATTTTTTAGTCTTTCTTAAACATTGCATAGGAATCCAAAAGCTTTTCATCAGATGTCACCTTTGAAAATATTTATTACATTTAATGTACTCCCTTCCTACTCTAATGCGTTTGAGTAAAAAGAGCTTCAAGTATATATTTCTTTCTGTACACGATGTTGCACTAATCTCACTTATAAGATCAGTGTTTGCAGTATACTTTTATACCTGTGTGATGGATATGTACACAATATTTTCTACTTTTACTGCATACAATATTATAGCCAGGCCCAATCCTTTCCAATAGCATTTTCCCGTAAATAACCACTTATCACTCACAGGTTATTGTAATAATGCATAGGGTTAGGCTGGCCAACTGTCGCGTTTGGCAATCTCCTGTCTTAAATGCTGCAAAGCACCATTTAAGATGATGATTGCTATATTTATCATTAAAATGAAAAAAAAGTATGTCATATATATGAAAACTTTCCATGGTTCAATTTTCATAGATTTGGTGTTAAGATATGAAAAAATAAATAACGTAATTTGTGTTCAGTTTGCAAAGATAAATATCGGAAATATATTTCCATCCCCCTGATCTCTTAGCGTTGAAGGACAAATCGCGAACTAAGTAGATTGTCATTCATTCCTACCCTGTAAACATGTACACATTAATCTAACATTGTATTTTTTTCTAATCTCAAGTTGTTTCAGCTTTAATAAAGATGTATTTCTATAATCATGTATTATATCCTTATTTTAAATTAACCCTGTTATTTTTCCTTTAATGCATATATTCGCTTTAAAGACTAGCAAAGTGACAATGTAACATGAATGCTGGTTTATTAAGATCCTTGCTTTAATTTGAGAAATAATTATTGGGCAGGAACTCCACAATGATTTGGGCATCTGAGAAGCTGTTGCGTACATGTCCCTCTTGCAGCAACAACCTCACCTTCAAGAATGCAAATTTCTGTTCTTTACTGGATCTTATAAAAGAGGAATTCATGATATCATAATTTTTGATAGAAAGTTACTCCAACTTGCCATAAAAAATATGATATCGGGAATTCTTCCTTTAAAGATCCATAAAGGACAGATAACCTATAATTGCATTCCTGGAGGTGCAGAGGTGGGAGTTTTTGCACCTTCTGGAGGGGTGCATAATTGCACCCTATTTGTAACAATAGGGTATAAGTTTGCACTCCTCCAAAGGTGCAATAACTGCAGTTTTGAGCCTGGGTGCAGCTTTTGCACCTTTTAAAAGGGGCAAAAGTGGGACCTAATTTTGCACTTTAAATGTGCAAAGTTTCCCCTTTAAAGGTGCATTTGTTGCACCCATATGGGTGCAAAAGTGCATCCCTCCAAAAGGTGCAAAAGTTGCACCTATAAAGGTGCAAAACCTGCACCCCTAAACGTGCATTTTTTGCACCCATATGGGTGCAAAATTGAACCCAAAATTCCAATTCCAAAGTGTGCAAAATGTTGCACCGTAGTGTTAAGGTGCACCCTTAAAGGTGCACAATCGGTGATATCGTTTTGTACCTTTAAAGGTGCAAAGTTGCACCCCTAAAGGTGCATTTGCTGCACCTATATAGGTGCAGAAGTGCACCCCTCCAAAAGTTGCACCTATAAAGGTGCAAAACCTGCACCTCTAAAGTTGCATTTTTTGCCCCCCTAAAGGTGCATTTTTTGCCCCCCTTAGTCAAATTTACTAATGTGGGTACTCAAAACGGTGAACTTGACGAACTGGTTAGTCATTTTGTTTTGACTAAGACCATACTCAGATTTACTAGGTAGTTACTCAAAAAATGACTAACCATTGTTACTCAGCGTGACTAACTTGGGTTACTCGTTTTAGACCCCACGGCTTTAGTATGCTAAGTTAGTCACCATGACTAACTTTTGTTTTGTGTGAGGAGTGTCGTGCGGTGGGAGTGGTGGCGAGGACATTGCAGGAGGAGGTGTTCAGGTGTGTCCAGGTATGTGGGGCACCAGGGGCAGTGAGGGTCACAGTCCCTGCCCAGTTTTGTGTAGGTGAGAGTTGGGCGGGTGTGGCCAATCCGGAGTCTCATCCATGACTATGGACTTTAAATAAAATGTGTTTGTAAACAAACCCACGTGTAAGCCCAACACGCCTTATGTAAGCGTGGAGATGATTGGCTGTTGCGCGACACCAGACCCCTCTGGTGGCTACCAGCGGCAATGGACCTCGTAGCTTACTAGCTGCTTCCAATATCGTTGCCGAATACAGTTTTGCCATCTCTCGTAGCGGTCTAGTAACTTCGACCTCGTAACAGGGTATCGCTGGTAAGTTTGCTGAATCTACCCCTAGACTTTCACAACCCTTCAGATACCTCTAATACGTAATTATTAAGGGGGAAGATGCCCCCCTTTACCCCCATTCCCTCTTAAATGCCCCCCCCCCTGGACCACTTAAAAAAAGGTAAATATTACTAAAACTAACCTCCACCTAGCGAGGGGGTGCGAGACCCCACCATAAATAATACTACTTAACCAAATTGAACAAATTCTTGAGTAGCTTCCCGCCTGTAAGTCTCGCTAGGAGATTATTGGTAAGGCTAGGTAAGGTACGTTATAGTGAGGTTAGGTTAGTAACATGTTTTTTTGGGAGTCCAGGGGGGTCATTTAGGGGGATAAGGGGCATCTCTCCCCCACTTTATAATTACGTTTCAGAGGTATATGAAGGGATCTGTGAAGGTTTGGAGGAATAAAACCACTAATAAGGGCGGGAATGGACTCTAGAAGATTACCAAAATCTTTACCTTTAAAAATTTTCATTATTATTTGCAAGGGAATGAAGGGAACCAACTGACAGAAACTATACAATGACTACAAAGACATGATATCAATGACTAGGTATATAATTCTTAACTAAATAGTATATTGCACAAACAATTAATACTGAAATACACGTTCTTCATATCCATTATCGGTTTTACTTCAAGTTCTTGAATAAACCTCTATCCATTGAAATAAATCAACCTTTTATGCTCTGAAAGAAATGAAAGAAGACTCACTGAACATTCAGTTATGAAACCTAAATGTAATCAAAGGCATCAGCAACATTTGATGCACTGCTACCTTCATACATATTTGCACTGGAGAAAAGTTGAAACATATTCAGAGTTGGTACAAAATCCTTACAACATTTGTCTCTGAAATATAGGTGAGTGCGGATGCGGATAACTACATCAAGCATTCTTACTCCCATCCTGTTTCTGAGTTTATTCTTCACATAAGTCACATGTGAAAACAGCCTCTCTGCAACTGCATTACTGACAGGAGTTACAAGGCATGATAGTGCATACTCCGAGATCTCTTTGAAAGGAAAAGTATCCATTACTTGTTTTGAACCTACACCAACCCAAAAGGAAACACTGTCTTTGATCATTCATATTATGTAGATCTTATATTATATACCACTCCTATTATTCTACTAATTATTAGTCCTAATTATGGTGGATGGGTGGGTGGGGGGGGGTGGGGGGGGAGAAAGCCAAGTCACTAGTAAGACCCGTTATCCCACGAGATGTTTAAGTGAGTCAGAAAACAAATATTTCATGCCTAAAGGATTATTAGATCACAGTCTGATGTAAATATTTTGCAAGTAGACTTAGATAAATGAAATGACTGGGCAGATAGATGGCAGATGGAATTTGATATTGATAAGTGTAGCGTAATGAATGTTGGTAGGAAAAATCCTGGTAATAGGTGTACCATACGCAATGTATCGCTGAAAAGATCAGACGGTGAGAAAGATCTGGGAGTGCGGGTAAGCTCAGACCTCCGTCCTAGGAATTAATGTATTGAGACTAGAAATCGAGCCAACAGGGTGTTAGGATTTATTACCAGGAGTGTTAAAAGTAGAAGTGCTGAGGTTATTCTAAAGCTTTAATTGGCTCTAGTCAGACGTCACCTAGACTATGCGGTGCAGTTTTGGTCTTCGTATTACAGGATGGATATTGCCTTGTTAGAATCAGTGCAGAGAAGGATGACCAAAATTATTCATGGGATGCGTAACTTTAGTTATGAGAAGAGATTGAAACTATTAAATTTACACTCACTCGAGAGGCGTTGAGTAAGGGGCCATCTGATAGAAGTTTTTAAGTGGATAAAGGGATACAACATAGGCGATGTAGGAAAAGTTCTTACGGCTAGTAAGCAGGGTAGAACAAGAAGTAACAGATTCAAACTGGAAAAGCGTAGATTTAAAAATTAAATTGAGAGAAACTGGTTCACAAATAGGGTGGTGAATGATTGGAATGGACTAAGTCGTCAGGTGGTCAATGCGGAGTCTATTGGGGTCTTTAAAAGGTGTCTGGATAAATTCCCGAATGGGGAAGAGAGGTGGCTATAGGTGTGAGTTAAGTAACAGGAACTACCGCGTGTAGGTCTCACGGCTTCTTGTAGCTTCCTTATTTTATTATGTTCTTATGTTCTTCTTATGTTCTAAAACTTGAAAAAACTAATAAAATTGCATATAATAATTTTAGGATAATAAAGCAAAACATTATAAGAATTCACGATGATGACATTATCATCGCATGAGAAGATACATTTCAGTAACAATAACTAATGATAACAATGAAAATAAAGATAATGATAACAATAATGATAATTATTTGAAAATAACACGCATGGAGAATTAGTAAGAATAATTCAACATTAGTTTTTTTCATTGCCTCCATCCTTCCCTTCATCCCCTTCTCTCCCTGATACTTTCTTCTGTCTCCCTTTCTCCGTTCCTTCCAAACTCTCTATTTTATCCATCCATAATGATTTGTTTAGCCTTACTCACTCCTTTCTCCACTCCCTTCATTGTTCTCCCCACTTCATAAATTCCAAAATATCTCACTTCTCACACAATCCCTTGCAGCAAATTTGTCTTTCAACCCTCTTCTTCCGTGCACTGTTTCCCCTGGTACACTTAAGTCCCCTTCCCCTAAACCCACATTTATCTATATTCCTTTTCCTCCCCTGGTATGTAATATCCCCCCTTTTCTTTGATTAATTTGTAAAACTGGTAAACCTTTTTTCCCTTAGACCTTCGGCAATCTTACTCTCGGCGTAGTGGCTTGGACAATCCCCGTTTTCGTTGCTTGTTCCATCAGCGAGGGACTCATCGGGAATACCATCACCAATTCCAGGCTCCTCTTCGTCAGCGCTCGCCGGGGTTACTTGCCTCGCCTCCTCTCCCTCGTCCACATCGAGAACAACACGCCAGTCACCTCCCTTATGTTCCTGGTGGGTTCCTCCTTAATGAAAGTTGAAGAAATATTTGTTAAGTATATTTGTCGTCTCTTTAAGGTAACCCCTACAAAATACTAATATAAGAAGAATATAAGAAAATAAGGAAGCTACAAGAGGCCGCGAGACCTACACGTGGTAGTTCCTGAATATGGTTGATTTGATAAAATGCTAAGGAAATAAAAGAATCTACGTATTGGAAACATGTGTGGATTAATAGGTAGATAAATAAGGAAAATGTTGAAAAGGTGGAAGTTAGGAAGATAGATAATGAAAGTTCATATTTGAGGTCTGAGTGATGGCTCTTCTGTTTAGGTCGCCACAGTGTTTTACAGTCATCAAGTTCAATTTACATCAGTTACCTTCAGAATCCATTCCTTGTCCAATTAAGTAGTTGTCTCGACTTAACAGAAGCTAAAGACAAGGCGGAAACAGAACCATGGTTCCAAAAATGGCTAGAAAATGTATACACAACATACTATACTGCATATGAATCAAAATTATCAATAACACGTCCGATGTAATTATATGTTGAGTAGAGCGTGTGAGTAAGTTAAGAGTGGAGGTTTTGGGCATATACAATTCAGAGGCCTCATGTTAGTCTCCATACCCCATTTTCCCTTCCATTACTCCTTCCTTCTCCTTCTCCCTCACATTCTCCTTTCCATCACTCCTTCCTTCTCCTTCTCTCTTCTCCATCCCATTACTCCTTTCTTCTACTTCCCCTTCTTCCTTCCCATCTCTTGTTTCTCTTTGGGTATATACGTAAACTATATGTGTGTGTGTTTTTATGTGTCTCTCAGACGTTCATGTCGATGTTGATGTTCGTGACGTCCGACGTGCGAAAGATAGTCAACTACATGGCCTTCGCCGGGAACTTCATCCATCTCGTGTGCATCTCCTCCTTCTGGTTCCGCGTGAAGCATCTGGATTTGCTGCGACCCATCAAGGTAAGGTTACAGAGATGGATAAGAAACACAATTGATAAAACAAACAAGTTGTTGAGTTTAGAATTTTAATGGGGTGTGTGAGCTAAGACTGCACTGATCACAACTCAAAAAATTACTTTACCGACGGGTTTTTTCGAGACTTACTGGGAGCTATCAGTCCAGGATCATACAAAGGGTAAACAACAAACACATATTAACTACCTTAACTAATTTATTTACAAAAAAACAAAACAAATAGCACGGCAATCAAGCTTGCAGTCAGCACATTCTCGCCCTAAATACCTATCCCTAGATATGCCTATGATAACCTATCGCTTATGGTATCTGGCTGGGGAATAGGAGAAAGGGGTTACTTATGATTATGGTTTTCTCACGCTTTCTCGACCATGTGGGGAAGTCCTGGCGCCACGCTGTTCCTTCTCGATCTCCTCACACTCAGCGTCCCCAGCCTGCGTCTGCCTCGTCCAAGCCCTCCTCCTTTATCTCGCGCTGCGACTCGCCCTTCCTTCGTCAGCAGGAACAAGCTCCGGACAGGCGAGACACGTGGGAGGGCGTCGGCGGGTCTGATCGACGTCCAGGTGGCTCGAGGTGTTGTCCGTGCGAGGTGTTGTGGTCGAGTGGCCTGTGGCCTGCGACGAAGCGACTCCGCCTAGCCACAACATGGCGACTGGTGGCTTTGCCACATCGCACCAACCTAACATATTTTTCTATACCTCTTTCTTTCACTACTATGCATGCTTTTATTGACCACCACATGCAATATACATCGGGCGTTTCTGCTAACGTACCCAGCTATTCATTGGGAGACAATTTGAGCCTAAAATATTTCCCCATGTTAGCGATTACAAGCAATCCTTTCTCTCAGCTAGAAAAATCAATATCTGGAGAAAACAAAGCTGACTAGCGATGCGCAAGACCACAGGAATTTCAATGCCTAAATAGTCATGACCCATGACACAAGTCATCATCATCATCTTGCTGTTTAACGTCAGATTTTCCCTAAATGTCTTATATGGTTAGCCGGTCGATGATACGCTTCCAATTATATTATACAGAGATAGATACAGAACACATAAGATGAAACAAAAAGTAACAAACAGCAACAGATTTACTGAACCCTACGAGGCCTTTCTTTATATACACTACTATCTAATTCTCAAGTTTAAAGGGATAGATAAGGAACACAAAGGATGAAACAAACACCAATAGATTTATTGAATAATAAGAGGCCTTTTTATATACTGCACTATCTAATTCTTAAGTTAGAGACGAAGGGAAAGAAGGAAGGACTGCCGGACATATATGATTTTATATATATCTCAACTATAGTTTTCCTCCTCCTCCTCCAGATACATAATGTCTTTCCCTTTTCTTTCCTTCTGCAGGTTTGGATCGGCTTCCCCATCATCTACATAGTCCTCTCGTTCTTTCTGTGCGTCATGCCCGTGGTGAAGCAGCCCCTGGAAGTGGTGGTGGCCCTCGTTATCCTCGCCACGGGCATTCCTGTCTACTACTTCTTTGTCCACAGAGAACAGAAGCCCCAATGTCTCCTCAACGCCATGGGTAAATACTTTTCGAGGTTTTCATTATTGAATTACGCTTTTTAAAGATTTTTTTTTTTGGAGTTTTTTTTTCATTAGTTTTAGTTTTATCTTGATTTAGTATAGTTTTTATTCGTGTTGGGTGTTTTTTTTTGCTTATGTATCTGTGTATTTCTTGTTTTTGTAGTGGTGGTAGTAATAGTAGTACGTAAGTAGTATTTCATGGAATTTTTTTTTGTCTGGTAGTAGTAGCCTAATAGTTGTGGTAATTTGAGCGTCTTAAATTTTCTATATTATTGTCATTTATTTCTGGTAAGGGTAATTGAAGCAGTAGTTTTCGCGTATTTAATATTTGCTGGGGTGTTTTATGTGTGTTAGGTATAATATAACAGTAGTAGTAGTAGAAGTAACAGTAGTAGTAGTAGTAGTAGTAGTAATAATAGTAGTAGTAGTAGTAGTAGTAGTAGTAGTAGTAGTAGTAGTAGTAGTTTGTGACCCTCTTAACACCACGCCACCTTACAGACAAAATCACGTACGTAAGCCAGCTGCTGTTCATGGCTGTCCCTGAGGAGTGCACCAGCTAAGGCAACACTGCAGCTCACATCTGGCACTCACACCCTCATCCACGCCCTCATTCCCTCCCTTAGTCACCCCATTACCTCCCTTATACCTGCCCGTCAGGGTGGCAAGGTTGGTAGAGACGTGAGCTTGCAATGTGCAGAGTCCCTGCGCATTCGGTCAGCGGTTCGAGTCCGCCTAGTTCGTGCTGACGTGGCGGCGCTTTGTATAGTCAATAACCTTGTAGTTGGTACTTGCAAAGTGTCTAGATAGGATGAAAATCTTATCTTATCTTATCCCTTATACCTCCCTTTACTCTGGCAGTCCCTTCCTTACCTTGCCAGACCAGCTATATAAAAGTGGTACTACAGTTTTATTAAAGTATTGTAATGAACATAGATACCACCGGAACCATTAAACCTAGTGGTATACATCTCTTGACCTAGTCGGCGCCTTGTGGCTGCACATCTGGTGTGTTAGCGACGGCTCGATTCCGGGCAAGGAAAAAGGAAATTATTTATTTCCGAATTATGAAGGACCACCTGAGTTCTATGTCTGTTGGAAGGACATACTGACGGATTTCAAAAGGTACTGTAGCCCAGGGCAATGGGCAATTTAAAGCCTCTGTCGGGTACAAACGGAAACCCCCAATAGAAGCATCACCTGGCTCCATCATACGGCTAAATGCAAGTCTCTGTCAACAGGGCACCTTTTAACCTCCCCATTGAAAAGGACTGCCCCTTCAGGAATCACCCGCAGAATATCTCAACAGCAAGAAAGAGTAAAAAGAGGAGAGAAGATAAGAAGAAGGAAGCAACAAAAAGAAGACCCTCCCCCTCACAGTATCCCATAAATATGATTCGTTGCATGTCTTGTATCTTCTGCCCATCCGTTTACTTTCTTTACTCCTTTCAGTATATATTTTAATATATTTTTCTCACTGCTTCTCTAAGTGTAGTACCAGTCCTCTTGTTAATTTTTTGTTTTATTTATGAATAAATTTTGTGGGTTTTTTGTGGTTTTGACCATAGTGAAGAAGGAATAAGACGATGAAATAAGGAGTAAAGTGGAAGCAAGAATCAGACATCTCGTGGTGAGGTGACTAACTTAACGATACTGTAGATGTTGCCATGTAAGGATATAACCGTTAATATTTAGAGGCCTCATATTAGCCTCCATATCCCCTTCTCCCTCCCATTCTCCCTCCTATTACTCCTTCCTTCCTCCTTCCCCCTCTTCCTCCCCACCTCTTTGTAAAATGTAATGTAATGTAAGGCTTGTAAAATGTTTACCACGAATGTGGGCAAGGAGAATACAGGCGCAAAGGAAGAACTTTGACACAGAAGGTTATTGTCCAAGCTCGTTTCGCTCGCTTGGACACCTATTTCAGCCGAAATCATTCTTTGGTACTAAATAGATTGGTGAATCTGTCATATAGGCTTGTAAAATGTTTACCACGAATGGGGGCAAGGAGGATACATGCGCAAAGCAAGAAATTTGGCACAGAAAATTATATTTCGTCTCTTAACTCATTTATGCAGGAACTATTCACTATCTGAGAAACAAATAAGAGTTATTGTATGTCTAATGGATTTTTATTTAGATTTAACGCGTAAAACTGTTTATTGTCCAAGCCGAGCGAAGCGAGCTCCAGCCGCTTGGCTCCGCCCACTACTGAGTTTGAACTTGAGTTGGGAGTCACTCAGTAGGATCTCTGTATTAAGAGGGTACCGCCATTCATCGGCCCTAAGTTCGCTCTCTCTCTCTCTCTCTCTCCTCTCTCTCTCTCTCTCTCTCTCTCTCTCTCTCCTCTCTCTCTCTCTCTCTCTCTCTCTCTCTCTCTCTTCTTCTCTCCTCTCTCTCTCTCTCTCTCTCTCTCTCTCTTCTCTCTCTCTCTCTCTCTCTCTCTCTTCTACCATTTCGGAATTAAAAGCATACAGATTAATCTACTCTTAAATTAGAAAGAGCATCATTTCCTTAGTGTTATACAAAATCTTACATTTCACCCTCTTACATCTCACGATCATGGGACTGTCTTTAGATAACTACTCTTGCTTCCCATGGCTTGAAAGAGCCGGTATGTATCTATTCATTTCTTGTGAGATTCGAGTTAATGACAATCTTATACCTTCCATATCCATTTGTTATCATATAACATTAGTATTTACCACTCCATTTAGATACCTCAGTGACCAATGCTTCATGCAATTAGATAATACATAGATTCCTTGGTTTTGTGAAACACGTTTAAATGACGATCTTTCACTGTCTATTTAATGGATAAATACATATTTTCAATAACAAATCTACTAAGCGGTGGATGGCCTTTTATATTAAGAAAAAATTCAAAGGGGTAATTCATCTAGATAATCTCTTTACAACTCCCACACATGAAACCTTATTCGTACAGTGCACGGGAAAATTTATGTAAAGTTTTTGGTTGGGATTCTCTATAGACCACCTAATGCAAGCATCCAGATTTCATGTCAACCCTTGAACAACTTTTAGAATCTACAGTTTCCAAATCAAAACAACCTTCCTACTTACTTAATGGGACCTCAACATGAAATCTTCTTAAGCATACAAGATAAAAGCATAAATGAATTATTAAATTATTATATACTTATTCATTCTTTCCTGTAATTACTAACACTACAAGAGTAACAAATACCTCAGCGACGTTAATTGATCACATTTGGACCATAACATGCAAATTATCAGTCTAGTGGCATCATGTACACTTCAATAAGCGACCACTTCCCAGTCTTCATTCTTTTTCCATTCCTCAACAAATGTAATTGCTCACACATCAAAACTAAAAAAAAAAAGAATATTTACTAATGAATCTGTCCAACTCATTCAAAACAGAATACTCACAATATAGTTGGCTAAGGAAAAATAGGTGCAAAGCGTAAATGGATGCATTTGAAACTTACATAATTTTTTTTACAAATCTATATAATACTAAGTTTCCGTCAAGCAAATCACAATAAAAGAAAACACCCCTATGGCAAACCATACATACTTCAGGTATTAAAACGTCAATCAAACAACGCAATAGGTTGCAAAAACCTCTATGCCAAATGGCTCTTACTTATGAAACTACTTTCAAGAGTATAGAAATCAGCTTTCAGCAATAATAAGATCAGCTAAAGAAAATCATTCAAAGACAAACTCAAAGAAAATGCAGGGGGAATACAAGGAAAACCTGGGATATCATAAAAACTCTCACAGGAAGAAATAAAGCTCAGAACCACACATTCCATCACGTTTCAATGACTGTACTTTGACAAAAGTGAGGACATAGCGGAGGAATTCAACAAATACTTTTTAAACATGGCAAACACCTTAGCTCAAAGACATACCAACTCTCGTTCCATTCATTTTTAATTTCCTTCCAGAACCTGTTTGATATTCCTCTCTATCTTAATCCCAACAACAGCCACAGAAGTCGAATCCATAATTTCCCCGGACTCAAGGAATATCGTCACCAGTCACGCGACATTAATGCTAAAAATTGTAAAGAAGTTGTGAAGAGGTCTCTCCATTTTTTCTTTACCACTATTATAATAAAGTCTTTTAAAAGAAGGTTTCCTTTCCCATGCAATTAAAGATTGCATAAGTAATACCCCATATATAAAAAAGGCGATACATCCTT
>JACEEZ010001130.1:0-2500 GCA_016584305.1 Chionoecetes opilio | reverse complement strand
ATGAAAATGTAATATAACTTAAACAGACCAAAACGGAAACACACGGGTACGTAAAGGTGTTCTAATGAGATACAGTACACACCTGCCTCCTCAAATCATAGTCATCCTCCTCAATATTATTAATTATCTGCAGAGGTTACAAGATGCGTAACTACTATAGTCGCTGCACGTTTTAAGTTGGCCAAAATTGGGCCCCCTCACTCCCCCTTCCGAACGCACGGGATTGGCTAAGGTGTTGGAAGTTGGGGCTTGAGGGCGGAACTTGGAGTATTCAGAAGGGGGAGTGAGGGGGCCCCATTTTCGCCAACTTAACGTGCGACGAGTTTTTAGAAGGGCGCCTGAGTAGTGAAGTGAGGGATGGAAAATCTATGCATCTGAGAAAGAGATAGAGAGAGAGGAGAGAGAGGAGAGAGAGAGAGGAGAGAGGAGAGAGGAGAGAGAGAGAGAGAGAGAGAGAGAGAGAGAGGAGAGAGAGAGAGAGAGAGGAGAGAAGAGAGAGGAGAGAGAGAGAGAGAGAGAGGGGGAGAGAGGAGAGAGAGAGCTTTGAACTCGGTCTGTGGAGTATATTGCCATGTAAGGAGAAGAGATAAGAGAGAGGAGAGAGAGAGAGAGAGGAGAGAGAGAGAGAGAGAGAGGAGAGAGAGAGAGAGAGGGAGAGAGAGAGAGAGAGAGAGAGAGAGAGAGAGGAGAGAGAGAGAGGAGGAGAGGAGAGATAAAACTTTGAACTCGGTCTGCTTGGTTAGTGTTGCCATGTAAGAGTTCAACCTTTCCCTTAGATCGCGCCACCATTTTTTGAACGCCTTAAAAAGTGATGTCACAGTACCGGTGATCTAATGTGATATTTTTCAACTTCTGGAGTACAAAAAACTCACTACATTCAACAATCCTATAATAGAACTTGTCTTATTGCGTATCATACTTTTATATAACTTTTTACGAGATCAATGTAATGACGTATTTGGTAAAAAGAGTCAATAAGGGTAAATTTGTATCATTATTATTGGTTGAATGTTTACAGTCTCCTGTGATGACTTGTATCTAATATAGCTTCAGATGTTGTTAGGGGAAGTGATATCTTATCTCTCTCTCTCTCTCTCTTCTCTCTCTCTCCTTCTCGCTCTCTCTCTCTCGTCCTCTCTCTCTTCTCTCTCTCCCTCTCTCTCTCTCTCTCCCTCTCTCTCTCTCTCTCTCTCTCTCTCTCTCCTCCTCCTCTTCTTCTCTCTCGCCTCTCTCTTGCCCTAATATGGTATCCCACCTTATAATCCAAGCTAAGTAATCGATCTCAGCTTATTTACCCTGTCCACAATCCCTATTTACTCACTGTCAATCTTAGCAGTGATTTATTCATCCCAGTCTGCTAGAAACGTGAGGCGACATTGATTCATTTCCTAAAGGTCACCTTTGATGTTACTGCGGAAAGTGGATGACCTTGGAACGCCCTGAGCAACAGAAAATAATACAAATAATGAAGGGTCGTATACCATAGGAACTACCACGTGTAGGCCTCATGGCTTCATGTAGTTTCCTTATTTTCTTATGTTCTTATTACATACAACTCAGCGTATTGCACAAAAAGTGTTGATTATTTGTAAGTTACTTTTCCTGTATTACTTGTTACGATCACCCTCCTGCCTTGGTTTTCGATGACGCAACTGTAGAAAAAAATGACAGTAATGCTTCGTTCCATCCAGTCTCTCCATCTTTTCATCCTTGACTCTTTTTTAATCCAATACTTCGCTGCACTAATGTTTAGGAGTCCATCTGATAGTATCTTTATAGCATCGAGTACTTATCTATCGATGACTCATTAAATTACCGTACCAAAACCTTTATTATTCCTGCCTTCCTTCCACGCGAATGTACGAAAGAGAGAAACAAAAAAAAAAAAAAAAAAAACAAATCTGAATTCATATGATGCAACAATTCTAACTTGTAATTCAACTTCTTTCCTACTTATTTTTACTAAATGTTTTGTTTTCCAACTGATCTTTCCACTCCACCTTCACCAAGGCTATATGGGCATGTGGCACGCTACCTTGAAACCGATCCTTCCCATCGGGTTGTATCTGTAAGAGACAATCCGGCGTGGAGGAGGCCAAGGAGGCGCCTACAAGGCTGGGGCACTTGCTGGGGCAAGTTGATGCTTCTTGTCGAGAGTGTCGAGAGAGTTTGAGATTGCAACGTCACAGCGACAGCCTCGGTTAAATCTTATCTTGCGGCAACTCTTTCACAAACAATCTGAACGTCTACTTGTGTAGTGCGCATGCCTCTTGCTCCCTTGCCTCACTCACTCGCTTCCTCCTTGTCGCTATATACATAGCAAGATATTTTAACAATGGAAATGTTAAAATTGATTCCAATCGGACGTTGCAATGAAACGAAAAAAACGCTGAGGATGTTAGGCAATGAGAAAGGAGGAAATGGGAGACTTATACGACAGCTGAAGGCAACAGATGGAGAGGGGAATAAATGAAGGAAGAGATCAAGTTATGATGGAAGT
>JACEEZ010001129.1:0-17613 GCA_016584305.1 Chionoecetes opilio | reverse complement strand
ATGGGAAAAGGAGGTTTACTGGAAGGGTTATCAGTTGTCTTTTTTGGTAGTAGTATCTATAAAAAAACACGATTACCGAGAAAGTTTAGGGATAACACAAGGTCAATTTTCCCTATTTAAATCTTTCCCAAACATATTTCAAACATATCAATACCCGGGTACCCTAATGGAAATTTAGATATGGAGATTAAACATGTAAAATATCAGATTTGATAGAATTTATTAAAGAAATTTTACGAGCTTCAATGCAAAAACGTCAGCGTACTAGCCATTACAAGGTTTAAAAAACCAAAAAAGGCCAAAATTATCACCTTAACCCGTCGAAAACAATAGAAATTTTGAACTTTTTTTGCTCCTTCATTAGTCAAAATAGACGTAATATAAAATTGCAGTCGACACGTTTTTTGGGAATTTCCCTCGGAGCTTTGTGTCAGTGACTCGTGAATCTTATTTGGGAAAAACGCACGGGGGTGGTTTTGTTATTTGTTCCCCGAATCAATATCCTTTACATGGTTACAGTGTTCCCGTAGCTACACACGGTAAACCCAATAACAAAAATTTTTTTGTATTATAAAATAAAAAATGCCTTACAATTAGATCCCCTTTCATGTATTAGGATCACTGGATTTTTAGGGTTATACTTTTAATAATTGCAATTCGTAATGTTTTTATAAGGTTAACCCCCTTTATCTTTTAATCGGCTAAGGTTTTGTGCAACACCCTTAAAAGTAGTCTCCGCCTTTCTATTCCTGATTAATGCTAAAATCAACCATTGACAGTATTCCTACGTCTAAATTTTTGTCCAGTCAGCCCTTTTAATTCCGCAATAAAAATCTAAAAAACCCCCGAGTTCTCAAATCTCAACGATGCGGCCATAAAGATCGGGCTGGGTGACGTAGGAATGGGGAAAAGCTCTCCCCCCCGCAGATTAAGGGGATGTAAACACAGGAGATTTTGTAACTTAAAATTTTTTGGGTTTTTCGATTGTTTTTTTTTGCGATTCCCAATTTGCATCCTTTTGGGTGCGAAAAGACAGCTGTGCCTTTCGAGAGAAGTTGCAAAATTCCTACTATACCAAAAACGTTAAATGTATAAAAGGGGTTTTTGTGGGGCGGACGATAAAATTGAAAAGGGAAGTTGCTTTTGCAAGGATTTTAGTGATCATTCCAGGGGGTTTGCTACGCAACTGTGAAAGTGTCTTGAAATGTAAATTGGGGTTTTGAAGGAAAATTCCGGGTCCCGAAAATCTCCCGGGGGGCACCTGCTCCACTCTTGCTCGACCAAACAAGAGCTAAGAACTTGACCCCCGCCCCGGCCCTGTGCCTTTTCCAGACTCCGGGGCATGTTGGGGGACGTCGAGGTACTCACCCCTCTCATCTCCCACCTCTGCTCGCAACTAGACCCCCCGCCCCCAAACGTCTCGATCCTGTGGAAGCGGGAAGATTAAGGTCCCTGTAAATGAGTTTATGTATCATACTTCTTGTGCTTAGTTTTCCTTTGGGGTTGGAAAATTCTAGAGTTTTTTCCCCCCTTTTTAGGGGGGGTTTTTTAGGGTAAAATTATGTGTTCCCTACTCTCCCACTTCCCCCAAAAATTTGGGGATCTGGGGGAATGGTTTTTTGGGGTGGAAACAAATTAGATGGGCAACACAAATTTTAAAGTTGTGGGGGGGGATAAAGTTCCCTGTCTGGGAAATTTCCCTTATATCTAGAAAAATTTGCCTAACCAAATTCCCCAAACCTCCTCCGGGGGGGCTGCCCCACCGATTTGGGGTCCGCTCCCAACCTAACCAAATCACTAACCTAAAAAAATCAAACCCTACCAAACCAAATAAACCCTCCCCTAACCTAAAAAAAATTAACCTAACCTCCTGGGGGGGTTGGGGGGTTCTCGCCCCTTGGGTCATCATTCTGTGAGGATCGGCCGTCCCAAAATTTTTTGACTCAAAAGAAACCCAAAAATTTTCCCTATTTTTCTTTTAAATTTTTTTTCACACCCCAAATCAAAAACTTGTTTTTTGCGATGCTTTTTTTGTCCCCCACCCAAAATACCCGTTCCCCCAGCCCCCAAGTTTGTTTTGTGGGAGAGGGGGGTATGGGAAAACCAGAAAATCCTTTTTTGTTCTATGCATTTTAAATGCTTTCAAGAGTATTTATAAATCTCAACTTGCGTCTGATTATTTGCGTGACCTGGAATGTTGCCGTATTAATTCTGTAAAATTTAGAGTCCTTTCCCGTCCTTATTTTTTTATTTTTTTTTCATCCGACAGGCCTTCACATATCCCTTCAGATATTTTACAAAGTATTAAAAAGTGAGGGGGGGTGCCCCTTCAACCCCCCCCTCGGGACCCCCCAAAAAAATATTACTAACCTTACCAAAACCTTACCAAAAGCTCCGACTAATTCAAATTGCAGAAAAAACTAAAATTTACCGGGTTTGGGTTAGGAAAAGGTTATTAGTCATTTTTTTTTGGGAAATGTCTCGCAGGAGGTTATTATGAGGTTAGGTTAGGTTAATGGGGTTATTATCCATTAACCATATATAATTTTGGGGGGCCCAGGGGGTCGTTTATTGGGGGGGGGGGGGGGGGGCATCTCTCCCCCACTTTATAATTTTTAGAGGTATTAAAGGGGATTGTGGAGGTGTGGAAGAAAAAAAGTTTTTTTACACTAGACCGAATTCCATACGTTTGGGGAGTTGGTTGGTTCTTTTTCCCCTTAAAATTTTTAAAAAACATTCTTAAATGAGCTTCCGTCCAATACTTATTTTTGGAGATTAAAATCTTTATTGGGAGGAAAAAGGCAAGTTTTGGGCGCATTTTTCCCCAACTCTTATGTGGTATGGGTTTCTGAGGAAGACTTTTGGGTGTAGTTTGAAAAAAAACCCATGGATTTTCTAAAAAATACCGCTTGTGTTTCCCACACAAAGTTATTACAAGGTTCTAAAAAAACCTATCAACCCTAACCGTAAGCTTCCGGGGTTTCAAGAGTAAACGTTATAGTAAACTCCTCTAGTTTCATCTTCTCCTTTAGACCTGCACCCCTCATTGATTCCTTCCGGGGGCCCCCCTTTTAAATGCGAATTTGTTTAAGTTGGTTAAAAGGGGGGTTTTGGTTAGGGATTAAAAAGGGGGGTTCTTTATTATTTTCATATCTCCTATGCACTCCCTTGAAAACGCTAAAAATTTATCCTAATTTCGGAAAAGTTCAGAAAAGTTTTTTAAAAATGTAGGCTTATTTTGAGAAATATAACTCCAAGAAAAAAACCCGGAACAGTCCCCAAAAAATCGAACCACCCGACGTGAAAAATTGGAACCTCGTTGTCGTCCGAAAATTTTCCTATTGGCACAGTTCCGGTTACAGAAAAAAACAGCTATAAGTTGGGGGAGGGGTTAAAAAACTACGTGTCTTTTTCCCTTGGCAATATTTTCAAAAACCCTTATTTGCGTATTTCTAACCCCTACAACAGCGTCGGAAATAAAAAAGACCCCAAAAGGGGTTTGGGAAAAACCCCCCTCAGAAAAGTTTTTAGGGGGCGAAATCAATGCCAGGTTTTAGGTAGTTTTAACTAGCAGGGGGAAATCTGGGGGGGTTTAATGTCGGAGAGTTTTGGGCCCTGGGGTTTATTTATTAACCTGCAGCTTTCAGTTTTGGGGGTTTTCCAGGACTTCCAGATATTTTCAATACCCCCCAAAAAGTCATTATAAATGGGGGAGAGATGCGCCTTTCCCTCCTCCCTTAAATAAACCCCCTTCCCCCCACCCCCCCCAAAAAAAGTATTACTAACCTAAACTTAAATGCCCCCCTCCCAGCCTTTAACCTTTTTTTTTTTTTTTTTTTTTACTATTTTCAATAAACTATTTATTCTGATAGTTTTTGTGTTTTTTAAAAATCTGACCTTTGTTTTTCTTTTCAATCACTTGATTACTTTATTGCCGTTTTTTTAGTAGTTAAAAATTACCATAACCCGTAGCTTTGGGCTCATAATTTTACATGTTTTCATGCCCGCCCCACAAAACACTTCACCCAATCATACCGAAAATTTTTTGTTTGAATTTTGCAAGATTTCCCAAAAGTTTCCGTAATAACTAGGCCCGGAATTGTCGCACATATATCACAATAACTGTTACCGGGAATTGTGACTTTTTGTTTATGGATTTAAAAACCATAAAACCATGTTTTATTTCTACTTAAACTAAACACCCCCTTTTTTTTTTCAGGTAAATGCCCGTGTCTGTGGTGTGGTGCCATCCTCCCCTTGACAAAAACCCACCCTCTTTGTGAAGTCGAGAGGCTGTAGCAAAAGTTGAGGGGGGGGAAGGCACTGGTGTTTGTAATACAGTGCGGAGCCCTCAAAGCTGGGGGGGAGGCCATGATCCGCGGGTTGCATGTTTTTCCTGATGCCTTTTGGCAATCAGGTATCATTCCCCCAAACTGGAAAAGGGGGCTGGTCGTCCCTTCTGGAAAGGGAAAGGGGACCGCAGGACTGCAACAATTACGCGGTATTTCATGCTCAGCGTGCTAGGCAAGGGGCTTGCCCCTTTTGGACACTGATCCCCCGTCTCTGTGAAGCTCAGAGACCTCGCATCTGGGTTCACCCACCCCGTTCCAAGGACCGATCCTAGGCTTCGTTCCTGGTGGAAGCCGACGTGAGTTTTCGACAGGGATGCTTGCAACCTATGTTTTATCTCAAGAAGGGGTTTGAATCGGTGTCTGGGCACTCTGGGATTTCGCGACTTTGCGGGGTTCCGCAAGGACTATTGATTTGATAATGGTTTTACTCTGGGACTGAGAGTGCGTGAAAGGGGTGGGGGAGGTAGATATCCAGCTTCTTTCCTGTAAATACAGGATTTTAGGCAAGGGGGCGTCCCCTTTCCCCCTCACTTTTTTAACACTTGTTGGACTGGGTATTGGGAAAGTTGTAGATCAAGTGTTGTGGGGGCATCCCCCGGGAACACCCGATCACTGATTTGTTTTTTTTCCGTGAGCAGTAAATTTTTTCTGATCCCGGGGGTCCGGTGATGGCGCTGAGGCGCTGCACGAGGAGGCCCAGCCCTTTTTGACTTGAGGTCCCTGGCTTAAACCAAGGTCCGGGGTTTGGAGGCTTACTAGGGAGTGGCGCCATAGGGGGGCAAGGCGACGCGCCCCTTTGGGTTGCCCCAAATGTTGATTGATTGCATGTCTGACTGCCATGGGAAAAATTTGGATGTAAAACAATGTGCTAACTGTGGGGTTTCCACAAGTTTTCTACAGAGTTTTTCCTATTCCACTTCGAAACAGAAATACTTTATCAGTTTTTTATCTGTAGAAAATCTATAGAACCCCTGCTGTAACATTCCGTTCTTTCCCTTCCCTCATCGTTTCACTTTTTTTCTTTAACCCCCCCCCTTTATATGCTTTGCCATAGTGCCATATGACCCCTGTGTCTGGCACATTCACCTTTTTAGGCATTAAATAAACAAACAAACCAATGTCCACTGTTTTTTCTACAACATAAAATTCCCCTGTAAATTTTCAATTTTTTCAAGAAAATAAAGTATATTGTTGAGAAGTATTTTAAATTTAATACCCTATGATTGGGACCATTGATGGCAGGTTACCATTTGTGCTCTGTATTCAGGAAAGGGAAACCCCCAATCCCAAGGGTAAGCACACGCCCGGAATCCTGGGTGACTTGATGCACTTTAAAATTAGCATTGGGGATGTTGGGGCCTTCACTTTGCTTTTACAAAATTTGTGGGTTTTGGGAACATACACATTCCCCGCTGTTGGTTTACTGGCAATTTTCCCCACCGGCACCTGAAAATATAGTGCTCGTAACTCAGGGAATTACAACTTTTTTTAAGCAGATCCAAAACGAAAGAAAAAATTCTATAACAAAAGAAAAATTACAAAAATGTGTCTAACTTGTAATACTGTTTTCATTTTATGTTTTATGTGGCGAACAAAGGTTGTTGAAGGGGGGGGGAAAAACCTTTGTTTTTATATATATTATATATAATATAAATATATATATATATATATATATTTATTCATAAGTGTTGATTAAAAGTCTGTCTGTTGCCTACATTTTTTTTACCAAATTTTTCTAGTTATAGTGTGTATAGTGACACTTTAACTGCACACTAAGTATAGTAGGTCCCCATCCCTAGGGCCCCCCCTGGTTTATGGAAATGGGGTGGAAGTTTGCATTGTAAAAATCGAAAAATTAACATTATTTTTTAAATTTTATTAAGGCTTGTATTTTATTCACAATTTTGACCATTTTCATCTCCCCTCAGGAATCATGGCATCTACGAAAAAATTGGGACCCCCCCCCCCCAACGGGGCCCTGGCTGCCGTATTCTGTATATGTTCTAATACCCACCATGACGGATTTAGAATAGTCCTTAATCCTTCTATGTGGCATAGAATGTCCCCTTTCCCTTGCCTTGTGCCCCCAAACCCTTTACGATACCCACTACGCCCCCTGGGCCAACTGGCAGACTTGGGTTAGACACACCAATGCAGACTGTCTAAGTCTGTTTGTATGGCAGTCTGCATAAAATCGTCAAACACTCCCTTTGGGTGTCACCTTTCTGCCTTTCCCCCCGCTATTTTCCAACTATGCTATAGTTAATGTATATGTGGTTTCCGAGTAAGACGTTTTGACTGTAACGCTCCAAAAAATAACCATGGATTTTTTCGAAAGTACCTTTTTGTGATTCCCCCAAACAAATTTTTCCAATTTTCCTTACTTACCAATCCGTGTTTTGGAGAAGTGCCAGGGCCTCCTGCTGAACCTGAGGCTCTGCTAACACCTGTTCATCCACCTCGTACTCTGGCTCAAACATATAGGGCTGGGATCCCTGACTATCTGAGGTTCGTTTTCCTCATATACGCGACCAGCGTCATTTAGTTAGGTCTCAGATTGAGCTTCGTACTCTAATTCTGTCACAGTGACAGATTCATTGTCTGACACTGAAGTACAATCGCTCATCATAACATTTGCCGACAGGTGTTACAGATGTTTACATTGGAGCTCTATCCCTATTCTGACGTCATCAATAACAGTCGTAGCCCTGTTGGAGGGAAGATTTTTTTTTTCGCGCGCTTTTTACAAAAGTCGTATTTTTACGGAAATAAGGCCTGGAAATCAATTATTTTTGGTGGATTAGGTGTTTTGAATGTGCATTCAACATAATTAGGCAAAAAAAAAATGGGTCTGGACGACTACTTTAAAACATTACTATATCTGCAATATACTTAGAAAGTATAACCATAAATATTCCTCAATCAGTTAATATAACAGCGGCAAATGGTCATATGCCCTACGGCGGGCCGCTGGGAGCGGCCCGCCGGTGAGCCTCTGAGCAAATCCCCAGCGGCCCTACGTCGTACACTTCCGTCGGGCCGCCGGTATGACATACGGAGGGCCTCCGGAGGCCCTCCGTCTTTGTGTTTGCTGGGTAGATATATAGATAGATATATTATAACAAGAAGGGGGGGGGGAAATAGGGGCGAGTTACTGCAGATCTTACCTTGAGGGAAGCGGAGAGACGACTAAACTCCTCGTGGCATACCAAGGCAAAGTTGGGAGGAGAAGCGGGAAAAAAAAAGGAATGTTCGGATCCTTATGAAAGACTTCCCCTGAAGGGTGTATAAAACCTCGAATGACTCTAATTAGCTTATGAAGCAAGTATGCATATGAAATGGCTGCCTATAATGCAGTTCTTTTACTTTGATATAGAAGAATTTAATACATTTATTCTAATATCCGGGGAGGTGTTCTCCCTTTTTGGTCAGCCTACGAACGTGTTTTCCAGAGTGACGAGGTATCGGAGTCGGAATAGAAATTTGGTCGACTTTCAATTTAGCGAATAACTCGACTAACCCACCCATTTATAAACGTAATCTGTCACTATTGTGTCTGTTTTGAAGGACATTAAGAATCTAAGAGTGTTCCTTGATCTGTCAGGAGGGTAAGGGGAGGATGAAATTTTTGAATCTACCAGTTATCGACGGTCGCGAAATAAATGTCCCACACATCTGGACTCGTGTTCTGAGTGTATGGGGGGGGGGGGGGGGGGGGGGAGATAGAAGTGGGAGAAAGAAAGAAAGATGGTAGACAGAAAGAAGATAAATATTACGAGTACAGACAAGATTTGATTGGCATTAGTGTAATAAGAATAACCTGTTCCCCCATATACTGGACCTAGGCGACAACTTGCCCCAGACCAAACATATGGTTATTGAAACCTTTTTCCTTCTTACAGATACATAACCCGGGAATTGTATGATAGGAATTTCCATCCTGTCTTTCCGAATTTCCGGGCATTACACTGCAGCATGTTCCCCTTCATAAACATGAACATGTTGAAGTTTTCATCAGAGGTACAATAATGTTATGATGATTCAGCAGTAAACTCCCGCCCGCATCATGTGCTGCGGGAAGCAAGGCAAGGACATCAACAGGGCCAAGAGGAGCTCCCTGTCTGATGAAAACTTCAACATGTTCATGTTTATGAAGGGGAACATGCTGCAGAACTTAATATTTTCTTGTGCACTTCAAATATACACCGCAGCGGGCCTGCTGGTACGGAGGTCTTACGTCAAGTAGCCGCTGGTTATCACCACTGATGCAATACTACATCAATATCATCATATAACTGTTGTTTTAGAATGTTTACACATAAAAGGAATACATTTTTCAAATTCTGTACATTGATTTACAGATAATAAATTTCGTGAGCCTGTGAGGAAAGTGGAAACCCTTGTTTTGATGGCCGCTGGCCGGCCGCTGGGCCGGTGGCGTTTGAACCTTTGAATGCTCCGCTCAGCTCCAGGCCAGGCCGTCCACCGCTACGTTTTGAGGTAATACGCCTTTATTATAAGTTTATTGTGGTTTATTTAGGCATAGGGTGGAGTATGGAGGTTTGATAGTGGTGTGGTGAGGTTGTGGAGGCTGGCGGGGTTGTGTGAGAGGCGGGAGAGGTGATAGTTATAGGGTTTGGGCTGGGCGGGGTAAGGGAAAGATGGAATACGGGGATAACCGGGATATGATGTTGCTTGGTGTGCCTTATTTTCCATGAACAAGCTGGCAGTACACGTCATACCACAGCTGAAGATACGGCTCGGTAACCCCGAGTCCGCGGGTAAAGGCACGGCGGCTGTATTCTGCTTGTAATGTCTAAAGATCTGCGGTGGTGGTAGTTTAGTTAGTTTAGTTTAGTTTATTTAGTTTTTATAATTAGCGAGTATGCTCATTTCAGAAGGTTACAGGGAGTTTCGTACACAAGTTGTTTCGTACCCAGGTTTTGTTAGTTTTTCATACACTAATTTGAGTTTTTTCGTACATATCTGGGCCCATACTTATAGAGATTTAGGATTCGTCTTAGACTCGCTCGAGTCTTAAATATGGCGGCCGGCGTCCTAAATATTTCGAGCGCATCCTAAATCGCTAAGACTCGTCCTAATTCGATGTTTGGCTAGGACAGGGTGTGAGGTGTCCTAGCGAGCAGGGCGGCGGCTAAAGCGGCTATTACACGGGCACTATTCTGCTCAGTGAGCAGATTTCACTGAGCAGTTTTGAGGATTTTGCTCAACCAAAGCCTGTTGATGAGCAAAAAGGGAACTACTTTGAAGCTATTTTTACTCGTCATTTCAGTGAGCAAAAACGTTTTCTGTTATAAAGGACCGAAATTAGTGGATGACTATATTATTTATGCAAGATAATTTTCTTCTAAAACTCTCAAGAAGACATCTACATGCTGGACAGACGAGATGGAAAGCTTACTGATTGACTTAGTTTCAGGCACATCCTACAATATGGACACATATATAGCCCTTTATTTGTTAAAAAAAACATTAAAAAAGAAAACATACACCTCAATACCTAAGAAGCCTGACCTTCCAAGTCATTATTTACGGTGATACACAGGCGACAGGTGTGTTGCGAGGCCCGTACAGGTGTGTAGTGACAGGTGTGGTGTATATGGTAAAGCGAGAGAGGCTAAGAGTGCAGTGTTAACACCCGACTGTGTGTGTGTCCCATCTAACCATCACCGGCGGGCCTACGTAGGCTGTAGAGCGGCGAACGGCGGCCGCCGGCGGCAAATTTACCTCCGTCAGCCCTCCGAAGGCCGCTGGTGTATTTTCAGACGGGACAATTTACTATGTTGAAAATTAATGTACAGAATTTCAAAAATTGAATATTTCTATGTGTAAACATTTTGAAACAAGTTATATGATTATCTTGCTGTAGTATTACATCAGTAGTGACAAGCAGCGGCAACTTGACGTCAATCCTCCGGAGGCCAGCTAGTAGGTATTTGTAAGTGGGAAATATTCATTTCATATTATATATATTAACACAGTAATATACATAGTATCTCAATATCGGTACCAATCACTATCATTAGGCCTGTTCAAGCTTTTAAAAAATTGTTATAAAAGTTTTTAATAGTTTATAGAAATTATCATATTTCAGTTTATTTCAAATATTTCCAGCTTAATCAGGAACACCGAGAGATACATAGAAATAAAGATGTGATACGTACATAGGAAGGAGTTTACGTGGAAAAAGGTTATCAGTTAGTCTATGGTGTAGCTAGTATCATTAAAAATAACATTTGATTATCCGAGCAAAGATTACGGGATAACACAAGGTCATATTTTCCCTTATTTCAATCATTTCCAACATATTATCAACACATATCAATACTCAACGATACACCTAATAAGGAATATGTAGATGATGGAATTAACATGGATAATATCATGATTTAGAATAGAATATTATTTGAATCATTACGCAGCTATCAATGCACTAAACTGCCATACGTACGATCGATAGCCATTACAAAGGGTTAAGAACCCACAAAAGGCCTAAATTATCACCCTTAACCAGTCGATAACATAATGAGAACTTAGTTATAACATGTTTTCGCTCCTTCATTACGTCGAAATAGACTGAATAATATAAATGATTGCAGTACGACACGTTTTTTTAGGAATTCCTCGGCAGCGTTGTGTCAGTGACTCAGTGAAATCAGTTACTTGGAAAACGCACAAAGGGTGGATGTTGTTATGTTGTTCGCCGAAATCAATATCCTTCTACATTGCTGTACAGTGTTCCACGTACACCAGCATGTAAACCCAATAACGAAAATGTTTTTGTATTATGAAATAAACAATGTCCGTAGCAATTATGATCTCCTTTTCATCGTATTACTGGATAACGACATAGGAATATTTATGGTTATACTTTCTAAGTATATTGCAGATATCGTAATGTTTTTATAAGTGTTGAACAGCCCATTAGTCTATTAATCGGCTAATGGGTTGTGCAACACCCCTTAAAACATTACTATAACTACAATATACTTAGAAAGTATATACATAAATATTCCTCAATCAGTTAATATAACAGCGGCAAATGGTCATATGCCCTACGGCGGGCCGCTGGAAGCGGCCCGTCGGTGAGCCTCTGAGCAAATCCCCAGAGGCCCTACGTCGTACACTTCCGTCGGGCCGCCGGTATGACATACGGAGGGCCTCCGGAGGCCCTCCGTCTTTGTGTTTACTGGGTGTGACCTAAAGAGCGAACGCGTAGTTCTCGTCCACTATAACGGCGTCAGCCCCGTACCGCCACGGCCACGGGTACGGCGCGGGCCACAGTGGTCCATAGAAGCTACTCGGGGATTACAGGAAGTTTAAATGAATCAAAAACCTTTGGCCTAATCAAAAAACCTTTCTTGATTAGGTATATTGAATTGAAAGTAGTTAGTTTCGTACACTGATTTTGAGTAATTTCGTACATACCTGGTGTCAACCCTAGCGCATCTGCCCCTTATGTTAAAAGGAAAGGCGTATGATATTATAGAGACAGGATGGTATGACAGCAGAGTGGTATATGAAGGTGGATGGATAGGTACTACAGGAAGGAAATCCTGCAAATTCGAGTGTTTGAAAAGGTTGACCAAAAATATCTGGTTGATTTTATAGTTCATAATTTTGTATGGCCTGCAAATGATTTAAATGTTGAAATGGATCTCGATTACAAATATTCAATCTTCATTCATCTCGTTTTCATGGCTGTTCCACCTGTAAATCCAATGCGGAATTTATTTGTGTTAATAAAAAATAAACGAAGTCCAAAGTGATTTGTGGTTCTCTTCATCATATTACTGGATAACGACAAAAATATTTTGGCTTGTACTTAGAGCATATTGCATATTTAGTAATGTTTTATGGGTGTTGAACAGTCCATGGCCCGTACCGAGAGTCATGATGAAGGTTGAGCGACGACCTTCGTTGACAGGAAGGGTACCATAAAAGAGATATTTTTCGGAACGAAAAAGCAGCGACGTAGGTCGGCACAAAGACACGGTCACCTCGTGTCTTTGACGACCGTCGTCGCTGCTCTTCGTTCCGAAAAATATCCCTTTTATGGTACCCTTCTTCAGTCAACGAAGGTTGTCGCTCGCCCTTCAGCATGACTCTCGGTACGGGCCCATCATTTTTTAACGGCTAATGGTCTGTGCAACACCTCTAAAAACATTACTGTATCTGCAATATGCTTAGAAAGTGTAACCGTAAATATTCCTCAATCAGTTAATATAACAGCGGCAAATGGTCATATGCCCTACGGCGGGCCGCCGGTGAGCCTCTGAGCAAATTCCCAGCGGCCCTACGTCGTACACTTCCGTCGGGCCGCCGGTAAGACATACGGAGGGCCTCCGGAGGCCCTCCGTCTTTGTGTTTGCTGGGATAGCCATTACAAAGGGTTAAAAACCCACAACAGGCCTAAATTATCAACCTTAACCAGTCGAGAACATAATGAGAACTTAGTTATAACATGTTTTCGCTCCTTCATTATGTCGAAATAGACTGAATAATATAAATGATTGCAGTACGACACGTTTTTTTAGGAATTCCTCGGCAGAGTTGTGTCAGTGACTCAGTGAAATCAGTTACTTGTAAAACGCACAAGAGGGTGGACGTTGTTATGTTGTTCGCCGCAATCAATATCCTTCTACATGGCTGTACAGTGTTCCACGTACACCAGCATGTAAACCCAATAACGAAAATGTTTTTGTACTTATGAAATAAACAATGTCCGTAGCAATTATGATCTCCTTTTCATCGTATTACTGGATAACGACATAGGAATATTTATGGTTATACTTTCTAAGTATATTGCAGATATCGTAATGTTTTTATAAGTGTTGAACAGCCCATTAGTCTATTAATCGGCTAATGGGTTGTGCAACACCCCTTAAAACATTACTATATCTGCAATATACTTAGAAAGTATAACCATAAATATTCCTCAATCAGTTAATATAACAGCGGCAAATGGTCATATGCCCTACGGTGGGCCGCTGGGAGCGGCCCGCCGGTGAGCCTCTGAGCAAATCCCCAGCGGCCCTACGTCGTACACTTCCGTCGGGCCGCCGGTATGACATACGGAGGGCCTCCGGAGGCCCTCCGTCTTTGTGTTTGCTGGGACGACTGTGAGGCATGACCCTCTAAACTTGAAACAAGTAAACAAGTAAGTAATCTACCGCTGCAGCATATTAGTGTTGGCCGGAGCCACCACCCCGGGAGGGGGGTCACAAACCCCCGGCTAACACCTGGTACCCATTAACTGCTGGGTGGACAGGGGCTCGGGTTTTAAGAAAGACCCCCCTGGATTAAAGTATTTTTAACCTTTCTACTGTTATTTATAGGTCTGCAAAACGAGTGTGAAAGGGTAGGCTATTTGGTACCTGGAACTGTCGCCGATAGGAATTCTTGCCGACGTCGGCGGATGTTCAAATTTTTCATGTCGGCGTGTGTTCCTATTTCTGGCGACAGTTCTAGTTCTTAATCTTGAGTTAGGTTATGTGGTTAGGTTATGTTGGCTAGTTGACCAATATCAAGGATAGGTTAGTGAACGGTCCTTACCAGTGGAACTGTCGCCGAAAATTTCCACGTCGGTGAGTGTTGTCCTGTCGGCGAGAGTTTTCGGTTGGCGTTTCGGCGAGTTTCTATCGGCGAAGTTCCATAAACCGGCTATATGTGCAGTTTAAACCAATACACGATCGGTGGTGGTTTTACTGAACGTTTCGTTCTTATCAGGAGTAATTATAACGCCTACAACAGCCGTCGGAAATTAAGGTATTATTCTAGTGTTTGCCCATACTCCCCCTCGCGCACAAATCAGGCTTGGGGACCTGGGGGAATGCGGGATATTTGGCTGTGGTAAAAAATATGCATTGCAACCACATAGTTTTAGAGTTAGGGGTGTTCAAAAAACTCCCTAGATCTAGGGAAAATGTATTGGATTTCTTCTGAGTCCAGAGACGTGTGAACCTGACGATCCTCACAGAATGATGACCGAAGTGTTGAGAACCCCCTCCCAAACCCTCGCTAGGAGGTTAGGTTAGATTTGGTTAGGCTAGCTTAGGTTAGGTTATCGGTGGGTCAAGCCCCCAGCTAGGTTAGGTTAAATTTGGCTACGTTAGGTTAATTTTGGTTATGCAAATTTCTCTAGATATAAGGAAATTACCCTAGATTAGGGAGTTTTAGCCCCCCCACACAACTCTTAAATTATGTGTTTCCGACGCATAATTTGTTCCCATCCCGAAAACCCTGCATTCCCACAGGTCCCCAAACTTGTTTGGGGGAAGTGGGAGAGTATGGGCAAACACTAGAAATTTACCGAAATTAAAAATAACTCAAGGGGGATCTGGGAAGGGGCAAAAACCTCCCACAGAGGTTAGGTTACGTGATCAATGCTCAGGTTAGGTTAGTTAACTAGCAGGAGGCTCTGCGCAACCCCCCCCCCCCTCCGCCCCCACAGTTGTCAGGAGAGTATTGGGTTATAATGGACGAGAACTGCGCGGCTGCTACCGCCGTTACTACTTATGTTTTCTGTATTATTTTTTGTTCAGTATGCTGCGCAGTTTTAATCAACTTCCGGATAACCTTCAAAACTTATATACATATTGTAGAAATTATATAGCCCCCTAACCCTTTAGGTTAGGTTAAGGTTCGGGTGAGTTTAATAATCCCGCCAGGGGGACGAGGGGGAGGTTATAGGTTCAGTTCGGTTAAGGTAATAATGGTCCCGGCAGGGCGGTGCAGAGCTAGGGTCTCTGTATAATAATATTCTAGGCAGAGCGGATCACTCGGCGGCTGGCGAATGCGGGGCGGGAATCTCTTGTTTCCGTACAATTCCGTTACTTCTCTGTTTTCTGAGACACTGCTTATTATCTCCTGGCCAAGTTTTAGTGCTTTTTCTGAATGAGATACATTGTTATCAATGGAAACGTAACCGTAGGTTTTGGTGACAAAAACACAAACAATAATGGGTTTCCGGAAATAAGAATATCTGAAAAAGCACTAATTTTAGGCAAAGAAAAACTAGTCAGTGTCTAAGAAAATGACCGCGCAGTCCTCGTTCATTTTGATCTTACTTTGAAATCGAAAAAAAACTAGTGATCACTTTTTTTTTACAGCGGGGGTCTAGAGGGTAAAAAAAAATCTAGTGATTGTCACGAAAAACAAAGGTCAGATTCTCTTAAAACAGCATATTCTATCAGAAAAATATAGTTTCGTCTGAAAATGGAGAGGGTCACTATAACGAATCTTTCCCATAGCTTTTAACAGTTGTTAGGTTTGAAGTATTTAGGGTAGATAAAAAAATGCGCAGGTGGCCTTAGGAAAATAGTTCTTCCACCGTGTATGAAGTGATATTTGGAAGGGAATTACTCAAAATGTCTAACATATAATGAAATCATAATGGCATTGTCAGTGACGTAACCACAAAGTTGAAAAGGAGAGGGTAGGGTGAGGTGCAAGGTAAATTTTTTCTGTGTAGCCCATGATTTTGGCAAGCGCAGAGAGCCCGTACAGCTAAGGAGGGGTCATGATCGTTGTGAGGCCATACAGAATCGGTATACGACAAATATTTAGCATATTCTAAATTCAATTTTATGTACTCCGAGTCGCTGAGTTATGATTCAGTACTTCCAATAACCTTGTACGAACAACTCAAATTCAAACGCTTAACATTTCGATCAAACAACTTTACAACTATAATATACTAATAATATTAAAATTCAAAATGATGATTTAAACACTGTAGTAGTCTCACTTTTATTTCAAACAGGAAAAGACAAGACATATCCAACATAATTTTCTTGCTGATAATTAAGTTGAAATAGTTGAAGCTGATGAGCAGTTATTAAAGCAAGCAGTAGATGAAATAAGAAAAGGGATATTTTTGAAATACCACTGAGTATAGTACATAAGTACTTGATTCAGGTATGCATTACTTAAAGTAGTCGTCCAGACCCATTTTTTTTTTGCCTAATTATGTTGACTGTACATTCAAAACACCTAATCCACCAAAAATAATTGATTTCCAGGCCTTATTTCCGTAAAAACACGACTTTTGTAAAAAGCGCGCGAAAAAAAAAATCTTCCCTCCAACAGGGCTACGACTGTTATTGATGACGTCAGAATAGGGACGCCCGCAGACACTCTGTCTGACACCTGTCGGCAAATGTTATGATGACCGATTGTACTTCGGTGTCAGACAGTGAATCTGTCGCTGTGACCGACACTCTTCCCACACACACGCCTGCACACACGCCTGCGCACCAACACCCTTCCTGCACACACACACACATACACACACAACACACACGTGTGTGGAGGGCGTGTGTGCAGGCGTGTGTGTGGGAAGTAGGCGTGTGTGTAAGAAGGGTGTCGGTGTGCAGACGTGTGTGCAGGCGTGTGTGTGGGAAGGGTGTCGGTGTGCAGGCGTGTGTGTGGGAAGGAAGCATGCTGCACCCATAAAGGATGCATGCATGTGGCATATAGCAAAAAAAAATTATCAGAAACACCCAAATATCTTCAAGTACTATTATATTTATCTCTGTGTTTACGTGCCTCTGATCAGCGCGGGAAGATGAGCCTCCCTGATGGTACGTCACGGAGCCTGAGCCTGAGCGTCTGCAAATCTTGAGTGCGTTTTGAGAACTCGGGGAATTTGCAGATTTTGATTGCGAATTATTTAAAAACGGCTGACTGGATACAAAAAGTGACGACGTATTGTTGATATACTCGTCAATGGCTATGATTTGACTGCATTAAATCAGGAATGATGAAATGGTCTGGACGACTACTTTAAGTTGGATTTTAAACCTGTTTTTGTTGTCAGCTATTATGGAGTATGGGGAATTTAAGTAATCTAACTGAGACCAACAGTGTCACCTAACACACTGGAATGATTCACTAGCAAAGAAGTGCAGGGCAACCAAGACTTGAGTGTGGATTGGAATTGCTACAGTCCTATTGGTGGGTCTGGAAAGCTGTGGCCCAATCTCCTCACAGAGCTGCAGGATATCATGGCAGGGCAGGTGGTAATACCGTAGGTGGTGGTTGTCACTGACATCTAGACTCTAGAGGATCAAGCCGATCTCTGAAGACCCTTTCCAAGTGCAGCCTGTTGTGTTTCATTGCCCACAAGAATTCCATGATAGCTGAAAAAAGTTATTATTTTTAATAGGTATGGTTTGATATGGCAGGTTTTAGTTAGATGCACGAACGTTCATAGAAAAAGCCCAAGTTGGCATTAAAA
>JACEEZ010001128.1:137594-180152 GCA_016584305.1 Chionoecetes opilio | reverse complement strand
GGGGGAACCCCCGGGGTCTGGGGTGTGTTGTGGGAGACCCCGGGGTCCGCCCCCCCCTAAACAAAACCCCCTTTTTCCCCCTGTAAAAAGCGTGGCCCCCGTTTTAAACCCCAAAATCTTTTTTTGTGTACCCCGCGGTGTGTCGGCGGTGGAAAAGCCCGGCCGGTGTTGTTTGGGTTTTTTATACAGGCGTGGTCGGTCCGCTGTGTTTTATAGGCAACCGTGTTGTTTCCGGGGAATAGAAACGCCACCCCGCTGCGCCTTTTTTTACCCGCAAGGGCTCTTCTGTCTTTTTTAAGCATTTTGTTTCTTTTTGATACAAATGCCGCTGGTTTTGCGGTTATAGAGCGCCGTGTCTGGTCTGGTCTGTTTTGTGCAGCACCTCGCGGTCTCGGTTGTTAAGACAGTTCCGTTGGCGTTTTTTATACAGCACCCGGGGCGTCGTGTTTTTATGAGACGTGTCGGCCGTTTTTGTATACACCACTGGGTGTTTTTGGCTGTTTGTTAGAGATGTTCGGTCTGCTGTTTTTTTACAGGCCGGGGTGTCTGTTTTCTTTTTAACAGGGGGTCTGTTGGTGGTTGTCTGTTGTGTCAGAGGTGTCTTTCTTTCTTTTTTATTACAGAGCCGGCTTCGTCTCGGGTTTGTTATACCCGGCACCTTCCTTTTCTGTGTTTGTTAGCAGCAGCCCCCTCCCGTATGATATCGCCGGGGTCTATGGTTTTGTTCACACTGCCGTCTGTCCGTGTTGTTTCCCGTCTGTCCGGGTTTAGCGCAGCTTTTCTGCGGCTGGGTACCGAAAATGTAAAACAATCTTTTAATTGAGAGAGAAAGGGGGAATTGATCAGGGGAAAGTCAGTTGCTGAGGAAAATGGGAAGACAGGGAGAACCAAGAGGGAGAAGGAGGGAGGGGGAGAACGGAAAGGGAGGAAGCGAAGGAAAGAAAGGGGAAAAAAAGAGGGAAAAGAATTTAACAGGGAAAGGAGAAAATGTGACTTAGCTCCAGGGATTAATGGGCATACCAAAGGCAACACCCCACCCCCAACACCCCCAGGAACCCGCCCCCTTATGGAAAAACCCCCCAAGCTTGCAAATAACCCCTCTTTTAAAACCCCCCAAATTTATAATAAAAAAATAATAAAATAATAAAAATAAAGATATAATAATTATAATTCCCCTGGGGAACAAATTTTTGTTGAGTTAGGTTGACAATTGTTATTAAGTAATTTTTGGGTGCTGAATCCAAAACTGATCTCAGTTTTTCTCTATCACGTCAAGTTTTTGAACTGTAGGATTTTCGTTTTCTTAAAAAATATGAAAAATACTGTACATAACAGTAACAGTGCTTATTTTATAAAAAATTGCATATGTTAACATACAATGAAAAATGTAAGAAATAGGCATGAATAGAATGTTTATTTAACATTATCATGTTTTTAGAAAGGATAAGGCTATAATTGTGTGCAGGTTAAGGTAAAAATTTACGTTTGTAGCTTTGTCTGGAGTGTTCAACTTGAGGACTATCGCGTTTGATGCTCCAACAATAGTCAGCCATCATATGCACATCCCATCTACCCTGGTAACGTTCTTCCATAACCTTCAAATCTTGGTGAAATCGTTCACCTTGCTCGTCGCTAGCAGCACCAAGATTTTCCGGAAAGTTGGCAAGATGGCTATGCAAAAAATGTTCTTTAATACTCATGTTGCAACCAAGCGCTTTGTAGCTCTCCAATAGTTTCTGAACAATTTCTGTGTAATTACTTGCACGTGTATTTCCAAGAAAGTTCTTGACGACGTTTTTGAATGATAGCCAAGCATTCTTTTCAAGGTCTGACATAGTACCGTTGAAATGTTCATCTTTGATGAGCTGTCGAATTTGTGGACCATCAAACACACCGGCCTTGATTTTTTCAATTGACAGTCTAGGAAATGCCAAGATGATGTACTTCAAACAGTCGCCATCAGTTGACAATGCTTTTACAAATTGTTTCATGAGACCTAGTTTTATGTGCAGAGGTGGGAATATTATTTTCTTCCTGTCAACAAGTGGCTCATGTACAATGTTAGGATCTCCAGGTTTAAGATCAGATCTCGGAGGCCAATTCGTCTGAACCCAATGCTTCTCTCGAGCTCTGCTATCCCACGTACAGAGAAAGCAGGGATACTTTGTGTATCCACGTTGTTGACCAAGAAGGAAGGACACCATTTTAAGGTCAACACAGATGATCCAATTGTGTTTGTCATATTGCAATAACTCAATGACTCTCTTTACATCTCCATATTCTTCACGAAGACAGACCGAATGCCCAATAGGGACTGCGCCAAACAAATTGCCATTGTGTAGAAGGACACACTTCAAGCTCCGCTTTGAGCTATCAATAAACAATCGCCATTCATTTGGATTGTACATTGAAAGCCCTAATTCCTTCAGTAAACCAGGAATGTTATGGCAAAGCACAAAACCGCTGGCACTTCGAAAGTACTGCAGAAATGTACTTTCTCTGGTTCGAAAAGTATGATACTTCCACTCCTTTGTTCAAGTATGTTTTTTCGTTCAGTATTGAGCTAGTATTTCGAAGCTTTTTTGGGGATAGGCCCAAATCACGTGCAAATCATTCACTCGTGCTGATCAAATCCCTACGATATTCTGAATCCTCGTGAATGTCAAAATCTGCATCATTGCTGTCACTGCGTTCTTCAAACACATCACTAAGATCTTCTAGAGGAGGTAGTTGTTAGAAAAAACGGGCACTGGAATTTCAGCCCTGAATGAGGCATATGGTCTTATAGCTGACGGTTAGATTAGGGATATATTCTATTTTACTTTTATTTTCTTGTTAAATCCTGATGTTTTCACTAAACAAAAGTAACATCTGTGGAATGATCTTTTTGCTCTCGCCCAAAACCTATGTGAGATACCAAATGGCCAAACTTCTTCACGTGTTCCTTTGGTTCCACATCAGTAATCTCCTCGACACACTGCTGCACACTTTGTGAGGGGCCATAGCCTGTCTGATCACCGAAGTTTCACTTTAAAATATGCGAAATATCTGTTTTGACAAATCCGGCTGGTGATGCTTCGCCCTCGGACTTGGAACGCGTGATGAATACTACCACATATATAGCAGAAGGATGGTCAGGGTTGTTAGACATCTTACGACGAGACGTAGCAAGGAGCTGACATTGAATCTGACACAAAAGAAAGATATACCTATGTAAATTAAAAAACTAAGCGGAAATGGTTGTACAAGCTTTGGGAAAAACAAACAAAAAACAGCATATAAAAACTAAATAAAAATTACAATGTATGTGTTACAAAGGTTAAGAGGACAAAATCAATAACAAATCCTCTAATTTCTGACTATCCTAGCTTTATGTTGCAGATATTGATAGTACTGACCTATTGGGAGCTGCACACACCTCTCACCCGCACTGGTGTCTCAATTGTAACTGCACAAACAAGTGGCCACATAGCTCTCGATGAGTCAAAATCGTATTCAAGCTGGCAAAGTTTTACTACAGCTCACAAGTGGGAATTTTGCTTATCTGGAGGGGTAAGCTGTGGAGAAAAACCTTTACAGTGCTAGAATAAAAACTTGACTAAGATTTGGAATCAGCATGACAATACTAGTCTAAATAATTCTCAAAAAATCTAACGCAGCAAATTTTTTTTCTTTCAATGTTTTCTCCAGTGTAATGTGTGTGTGCTGAGTTATGTGTGTGTTGCGTGTGTCAGAGGTGGGCACCGCAAACAAAAATCCAACTCACAGCAAACGCAAATCCGCAAAATTCAATCTTGAATTCTGCAACTCGCACAAGTCCGCAAAAAAAAAAAAAAAAAAATTCTTTCTGAAGGTTCACATTTCCGCTAACCGCAAGTCTGCAAATCCGCAAACCAATTATGGATATTTTCTCTGGATTATTTTGTTCATAAATAGAGATAAAACATTTTGTGGTAGTAAACTTTATTAATTATTTCTAATAAGTCAATTATGGCAATTAAATTATTGGAATATATATATATATATATATATATATATATATATATATATTAATATATATATATAAGCGAAAGTTATGTCTGTTGTGTATGTCCGTGATAGGGGCCGCCACCAGTGGTACAGTTCAATCATATGGCACAGTTTTGGAACCAGCTCGACCATGGGAAGGTTTTTTAAACCCACGTTTAAGATGATTCCCAATCACTTTTTTTTCCTATTTTTTTGCAGCCTATTAGCGAGAACTGTGACAAAAAAAAATGGGGGTGGGAATTTGAGGGGAAAAAACCTTTTGATGTAAGGTGATGGGTAATGAGGTGAGGTGAATGGGTGGGGTGTGTTGGGTAATTGGGTGGGGTGATGGTAAGTGAGTGAATGGTGGGGGGTGATGGGGTGTGGCGGGGATGGGGGGGATGGGGTGATGGGTGAGAGAATAGGTGGGAGGTGATGGGTAATGGGTGAGGTGAGAATGGGGGGGGTAATGGGTAAATGGTGTGAGTGAATGGGGGGGGGTGATGGGTAATGGAGGAGTGAATGGGTGGGGGATGATGGGACTGGGGGGAGTGAATGGGTGGGGGGTGATGGGTTATACAACGGCCATAGATAGACCACGAGAATACCTGGATCGGCGCACGCGGAAATATCGGGACTGTCGCGCAAGGGGCCCGAAGTCGGAGGGCCCGCTCGGATTCAAATTTATATATACGGATCCTATAGACTGGTTTCATCAGTATATATGATATACTGTAAATCTTAGTAAATGTTTGTTCTATAACATAATCAAATTAAAAAAACAGTTTAAAACATGCTAAATAAATGCCATTACGAGGACTATAAGAAAGAAATAGCATGAACTTAATATTCACTTCAAACTCTTAGCCATTTAAAACTTTTGCGAGTCAACTTTTATCATGAAGGGTAGCAATAGAAGCGCAATTTTATTAGCATTTCCATTGCTACATTTCGTTATTTGATAAATGATTAGGAACCATGCATAAATTACTTTTAAACTAATTAAATGAAATCATCAATCGGGTAATTTCCCGATGATGAGGTTATTTATTTAGCAACGCTTAAATTTATACATGGAACTAATTCATTTATCAAGAAAACCGAAAATATAATAAAGTGAATAATAACATCATCAATCGGGGAAAAGAGGGAAAATACCCGATTGATGATTTTTTTTTTTATATTGTTTAACCGCTAATTTATGCAATGGTTCTAATTTAATTTACACGATACACGAAATACAATCATGGAAAGCTAATAAAATTGCCGCTTTCTAGTTGATATATCATGATCTAAAAGTTGGACTCGCAAAAGTTTTAAAATGGCGAAGAAGAGTTCAGTGAATTAAGTCATGCATATTTCTTCTAGTCTCGTAATGCATTCTTTAGGAGTGTGGTTTTACTTTTTTATTTGAAAATATTATAGAACAAACATTACGAAGATTACGTATACATATATGCTGAATAAAACCAGTCATATATAGTCCATAGACCACTTTATATCTCTTTTGTCGGGCGCCCCCCCCCGCGGGCCCTTATGCAGCCCCGCAGTTCAAAAACATTTGTCGCGTGAAACAGTCCAGGTATACAGTGGTCTATGGTTTAAGGCGTTTAATACATACGTTTCTACCCCACGCCATGATTTTTCAGGAAAAATAGTAAGGGATCGGCTATCTGGAGAGTTGTGTTTGGTGGGCGAAGGCCCACCTATAAGCCAATCCGCAGGAGCTAGCCAAAAAATTCCGCCCAGAGGGGCGGACCTTTGCGCTAGTAATATTATTAATATATATATATATATTATATATATATATATATATATATATATATATATATATAATATATATATATATATATATATAGTATACACACTTAAGTGCAAGCTAAGGGGTAAACATTAGCACAGGTACACTACACTTCAAATTTTATTTATATGATATCAGTCACAGGGGCTTATTTAGGATCTTGAAACATTGGGGGCTAAGCCCAGCCTAGAGATCTTTATATTTTTATAAGATCATTTTCAATATATTTATGAGTATAATGAATGTAATATGTGAGAACAAAAAGTTCTGATCATTTGCTTAAGATAACTTTCGCAACATGAAATAAGAATAAGATCAAGACAATCTGAGTTGGGGTTCAACATCGTTATTATTTTTATTTTCATCAACAGTAGTAAAGCCCTAAGAAAAAGAGAAATTTGGCGTAATGAAGGAGTCATATAGATTGTATATTGCCAATCCTCTAAGGTACTGAAATATAACCATTAATGGCTTTATCGCTTTTGCTTATATTGTGTGACAAATTAAGGGCTCATTTTGAGCTGTGACAAAACTGTGTTCACTCTGTGTCTTGTCCATCTGATATTCTCTTCTTCACCTCGCCAGAAGAACTTTTAGTGTCGCATTTATCTGTCGCACTGCTCATCTCCACTCTTCTCTCTTCCCTGTTTTTTCCGTATCGCTCTTGTCCTGCTCATAAAAAGGATGCAATCAGCATATGCCAAGTAACATCTATCCAAATTTCTTGTTTCTTACTATGATTTTGTGTTGGCCCCAGTCAGAGCTTATCTTATTTTTGTAAGAAGAAAAAAGGCTCTTTGAGAGCCAGGGCTATTCATAAAATATTCGGGGCTGCAGCCCCCAATGCCCAGGCCTAACTACGCCTATGATATCAGATCCTTTACGTCAGGCTCCTCATTCAGAGAACTCTGGTCACAATTCCATCTTGAGCAGGTCCATGTTTCCCTTCATGAAAACCAATGTCTCAAAATTATCGGAGGTCAGTCTCGCTCTCTTGGCCTTCATGATGTCCGCCCCCTGTGAGTACAGTCTCTCCACGGCTGCAGAGCTGGGTATGGCCGTGTTGTACTTAACAAACACATATATCCAGGCGGCACGGGAAAGGGAGGGAAACATGGCCTGCTCCAGCACCTTGCTCCTCTGCTTTTCTGAGCACCAACTCTCAAGCTCTTTCCCCATCTTGTTGGAGAGGCGGGTAGAGTTGGTGCCCTCTGTAGCTGCAGGTCCTGGGCTCCTCAAAGGAGTCCAAAACCGACCGTCACCACCTTTGACCTGCCTACCCTGCTGGCGGGTGCAGACGTCCATCCCTCACGGCAGGACGCTGTCATCCGCCTCACCTGTGCCTTCCTGAGGAAGACAGATCAACTATCACACCTGTGATAGCCTCATAGGATATCACCATGGCTCATAGTGTTCCCCAAGGGATCCTCGCAGCCCTAATCAACACCAAGACAAGACAAGTATGGCTCACTCTACATGTCATTTTGCGGCTGTATTTACAAAGCTTGCCACTCCCGAAATACCCGGATGTGTGACGTCATGTGCATACTATCTATTGGGCGTTTGCGGACATGTTTGCGTTTGCGGAAGTGCTTCCGCAAACGCAAATCCGCAAACATTTACACTTCCGCAAATCCGCAAACGCACTCGGACTTCCGCAATTTGCGGAAGTTGTGGTTTGCAGAAGTGTTTGCGGAAGTGCCCACCTCTGGTGTGTGTGTGTGTGTGTGTGTGTGTGTGTGTGTGTGTGTGTGTGTGTGTGTGTGTGTGTGTGTGTGTGTGTGTGTGTGTGTGTCTGTCTGTCTGTCTGAGTATCTGACTGTCTGTCTGTGTGATAAGTACTTGTCTTAGCAAAAAAAAATATACACCTTAACTCTAACCATAGACCACTGTATACCTGGACTGCTCACGCGACAATATTTGAATTGCGGGGCTGCATAGGGGCCCGCGGGGCGCCCAACAAAGAGATATAGTGGTCTATGGACTATCATATAGACTGGTTTATCAGTATATATGGTATACTGTAATCTTCGTAAATGTTTGTTCTATAATATTATCAAATAAAAAACAGTAAAACACGCTAAAGAAATGCCATTACGAGGCTATGAAGAAATATGCATGAACTTAATATTCACTTAACTCTTCGCCATTTAAAACTTTGCGAGTCAACTTTTATCATGAAGAGTATCAATAGAAGCGCAATTTTATTATCTTTCCTTTGATGTATTTCGTTATCTGATAAATTAATTAAAACCATGCATAAATTAGCGTTAAATAAATAAATAAAATCATCAATCGGGTAACTTTCCCGATTGATGATGTTATTTATTTACTTATATATTTCATTTTCTGATAAATGAATTAGTACCATGTATAAATTAGCGTTGCCTAAATAAATAACCTCATCAATCGGGAAAATTACCCGATTGATGATTTTATTTATTTAGTTAACGCTAATTTATGCATGGTTCTATTTCATTTATCAGAAAACGAAATATAGCAATGGAAAGCTAATAAAATTGGGCTTCTATTGATACCCTTCATGATAAAAGTTGACTCGTAAAGTTTTAAATAGCGAAGAGTTGACGTGAATATTAAGTTCATGCATATTTCTTCATAGTCTCGTAATGGCATTTCTTTAGCGTGTTTTACTGTTTTTTATTTGATAATATTATAGAACAAACATTTACGAAGATTACAGTGTATCATATATACTGAAAAACCAGTCTATATGATCCGTATATATATATATTTGAATCCGAGCGGCCCTCCGACTTCGGGCCCTTGCGCGACAGGCCGATATTCCGTGCGCAGTCCAGGTATATAGTGGTCTATGCTCTAACCTAAGATGCCTCGCGTTAATAATCAAGTTTGATTAAGTTGTTTTCCTATTAAAATTGAGGTAAAAGGACCAAAATAAGCGATAGTTAAGTAAGTAAAATAAAATAACAGTAATAAAATAAATAATAAAATAGAATAAAATAATAATAATAAAATAAGTAAATAAAATAAGTTAAGTAAAAACCTGAATTACGTCACCTGAAATGAAAAAAAACCCACGGGATAAAATAAGCTGCAGTAGACAAGTAGAAAAGTAAAGTAATATTAAATCAGTGATGTTGTATTGTTAATTAGCAGTTGAAATGTTAGGCTCGATTATTTCGAGCATAGCTTCAGACGAGCTCACCTCCTAGGGTTCGGGAGCCCACCCGGACAAAGTTATTCCGGCTGGCATGCTGTCTGTACCTGCCTTCACAAGTAAAGACGTTGCCACACTAAAGTGTTTCCTGTGTCCTAGCCAGTCAGGAAGAATACACATGGCGCTGGGGGAAAAGGATCTTTCTGTCGCTTCCTTCTCCCTGACTGGTTTTTGCGGGATAGCCGTTCTGTGGCGACGACAGAACCAACATGGGAGACATGGAGCAACTGGCGAATCTGATAGTGCAGCAGACAGCACTCCTGGCCCAGCGTGAGGAGCGTATGGTGGTTATGATGGAGCGCTTACTGAGCCCCGGTGGCGCTGGCGCGGCCAGCAGTGATCACTGCCCTGCAACCAATGAAGCCCCAGCAAGGCTGCCTGCCGCCGCTACACCAGCACCATTCCTGACCTCATCGGCTTCACTACGTAACTTCGCCGCCTGGAAGATTAAATTCGACGCGTATATGTTGAGACCCGCGCCGACAACCTACCGCGAAGGAGCAGCGAGCCATTCTGCTGAGCCTGGTTGGACGAAGATTGGGGCTAGGGTGAAACAGGTACGCTCCTTCCAGTAGCTGTGGACACTCTTGCAAAGGAGGTCGTAATGGCAATGGAGGGGCATCTCAGGACGCAAAGGAACGTCTTGGTGGATCGGCGCGAGCTCTACTCCCGGATACAGGAGGAAGGGGAGACCTTCGACGACTTCCTTTGTCCTTGAAGGGAAAAAGCCCCTTTTGTGACTTTGTCAACATTGCTTCGACTCCCGACCTCGAGCCGCGGGTGTGTGGTGCACGAGACGATGAGGCAGTGAAAGCAATGCTGGAAAATAAGGATTTGACGCTTAACAACGCAGTATGTCTGTCGAGCGTCAGAAGTGGCCAGGAATATCTGCTGAGCTTCGTATTTTTCGAAGGCAAAGTACTGCGACGGGCAACAGAGGAGTCAGACCCGCGAGTATGGTGCAACTCGGGACAAATCAGAACTGTACGCGGTGTGGTTACAGACCCCAAAAAGCTTTCCGCCTTCCGGCTATCGGTGCACCTCCGGAAGTATGGTGAACAGGGCACTTCCAACAGTGTTGTCGCTTTGACGTGGATGTTGGACGCCTCCACAGAAATACCACAGAAGTTGTCAGTGCCGACTACCTCGAGAGGGGGGAAAACGTCGCCATCGCCAAGAAAAGCGAAAATGAGACAAACCCTTGCCGATGTCTACACTAAAGGGCTGGCGCACCCCCCACTCTCAAGTTCTGGAGGGTGACTACCCGGCAGGCGTCGCAAAGTCCGTTGTACGCCCGACAAGGAGCAGAGACTACAGTTATGGGCAGTCAGCTGGCTTTTCGTTTGGAATCGACATTGATAACTTGCTTCCTCCCACGCATCGTTCAATGCTGTTGAAGGCAACCCACTGGGTTTTAAGGGTTTTAAATTGGGTTCTCACGGAATTAGGGGGTCACGCACTGAAAAAAAGCCGTCCCGGATTGACAAATTGTCAGGAATGCTGATTAGCGGGTTTGACTGTTCAGCGCTAGGGATCGTACCTGCTGACTTTCCACGGCTAATCGGTACAGTTGTATCTGACCCAAAGGACTCCAAGTATGATGTGCCTGCAACACTGTTCGTGGACCAGAACAGTAAGGATGTAAGTCACGAAGTCATCGCTCAGTTACCAGCATGGACACACGACACTGATCCGTCAGAGGAGGTTCGGGCTGCGCACGCGGGTCAAATCCAGGCATGTTGTCCACGCTTGTTTAGTGGCGAATCAGCGTTCCCGCACAATGACTGGTAAGCCTATGGTGATAGAACTTATGTCTGACGCGGAGCCATTTGTAGTCACCACCGCCAGACCGCTGCCCTACAGCTGTGAAGACTGTCAAAAAAAATGATTATAGCAGCAACGACCGGTAGGCAGTTAGACGACGATGCATTCGAACGAGGTCTCCTGGAGCTAAGGAATACGCCACGCGCTAGGGGGAAGATCACCCGCCCCAAGTCTCCTTCGGGCATCCGTTGCGGTCTTGGGTGCCCACTCCCATCACCGTGCGTTTGCCCCACAGTGGCAGCGCGCAGCCGATGAGTGTGATGCAGAGCTGACAATCTCCGGCATCAGACGAAGCAGCAGCGTCATGACCTGCTCCGCCCGTACACTTCATGGCTTACGCATCGGCTCCAGGGTTGATGTCCAAAACAACGTTACAGGCCTATGGGATCGTGCAGGCGAGGTGGTCGGAGTTGGCGATAGGCGAAAATACCTCGTAAAGCTGGGTAGTGGGAGACTTTAATGGAGAAATCGCCGATTTCTGCGTCCGTATCGGCCCCTGCTCACGACTACGCCTGCAACGTCTCATCCTGCCATGGAGACTTTACCAACGCCGCCTACGTCGCCTGCCCAGTCTGACACAGCCACATCAGCGGTCAAGGAAGACAAGACTCCCCGTCGCAGTAATCGCCTCCGCCAGCCTCATGAACGTCTGCACGTCACTTGGGGGGCTTTTGGCTTCATACACTTAGCTCTTTTTATAACCATTGTATGTCGGGTATTTATGGTTATTGTATATATTTTCGTAGATTTTTCTTATAATGTTCATTGCTTAAGATTCATATGTGTTTATTCATCTTGGGGGAGGTGTTGTATGTATCTTCGGGGGAGATGTTGTATTGTTTATTAGCAGTTGAAATGTTAGGCTCGATCGAGCATAGCTTCAGACGAGCTCACCTCCTAGGGTTCGGGAGCCCACCCGGACAGAGTTAGTCCGGCTGGCATGCTGTCTGTATCTGCCTTCACAAGTAAAGACGTTGCCACACTCAAGTGTTTCCTGTGCTCTAGCCAGTCAGGAAGAATAACACAAGTGATAGACACTTCATAAATTAACCTTGATTAATGAAAAAAAGAAAAAGGTCGAGAGGCAGCCATTCGAGAATTATACATTGCCTGTTGAATAATTCTTGCATAATAAAGTTTGAGTCTCACCTCATTACGTACTTTTGAAAAGTGTCAATCAGAAGCAATCATCAAGTATCTTATGTATAGACAGCACACACACACACACACACACACACACAAACACACACACACACGCACACGCACACGCACACGCACACGCACACGCACACGCACACACACACTTACGTCCCCAGCCACACTTCACCACACTGCAGCTCCTTGCTGCAAAAACATGCACAGTAAATATTGTGCAATACCTAATTTTGTACCTTGCTTCTCCCTTAGAGAAGTTATCCCGGGCCGGCTGGTTGGTAACTAGATCTTCACTCCCCACACCTCACTCTCACAATTTCACACCTCACTCTAAAAAACCACCCCTTCACCCCCCACAACCCCCCAGGAAAAATTTTGACTGCTTCCCCTTTTTCCTTTATTTTTATATTTTCATAATAAAATATGTACAAAAAAAAAAGAAAAAAAATCTAGAAAAACCCCTTTTTGAATCCAAAAATCAATCCCCCAAAATAAACCCAAAAAACCCCACCTTCCACCCCACTTAAACCAAAAAAGGTTTACCCGGCACATTAACCCACACCATTCACCCCCGAAAAACCCCCAAAGTCAAAAGCAAAAATACCCCAAACCCCAAACCCCACAGGGCTCCCCACCCCCCCCCGACACAAACCAAAAATTTGGGGTGCTGCTCACGCCACCCCACCCCCGAACACTTTAAAACCTCACCATACCCCATAGCGAGTGCTCTCACCCCAAAACTCCGCCCACACATAAACCTTTACACTTTACACCATCAGTCAATAATACAACAAGTCAACACACACCAAGTAAAACCCACACAACAACTCAAGCACACCCCCCCAACACACAATTACCCCCCCTTTGTACCACTCCAGCACAAACGGGGCCTTACCCACGGAGCATCCCCCCGGCCAGCCCCTAACCCAAAAAGGTGCCACCCAAAAAGAAAACCTCCCCCCCTGCTCCACCTCACCCCAACATGCCCCCGTTTAATTTTAGGGGAAACCACAATCATTCACTCCACAAAAAAGGTTTAGGGATAAGGGTAACTTTCCAAGAAAATGTTTTAGGGGGGATTTAAGGGGGAACACTCCCCTTACAGAAAGAGTGAGTTCTCTCTTAAGGGGCTCACATTTTTACGGGGGCCCTCGGAAAAGCATCTCTATCAAATTATTTTTCCCCCTTTCACATGGGTAAAAAAACCAAAAAATCAACCCCCGGGAAAACCGTGGGACACCACCTCATCAACCTTTGTTTTGAATTTTTAATACTATTTTACAAAAACAAAGGGGGTTTTTGGATCTGAAACTTTTGCCACTGGTTTCGCACCCCTTTTTACATATAATAAAAATTAAAAAAAACCCAAAAATTTCAACCCCAAAAACCCTCTTTTTTAAGTGCTTTTAATTTCCCTTGGGTAAAACAATAACTTTTTAAAAAAATATCCAATGGATGATAAACCCCTTTCCATCTCGCATCAACACTCCTCCAAGCCCCTCACCACTGGACCCCAAAATCCGTTTAAAAATGTCTTTTTCCAAAATTTCGGGAGTAATCAATAGGGGAGCTTTAACTAAAATATCCTTAATTTTCTTAAAAGGGGCCTTTTTTTCAAAGTGCCGCTCCCACCCCAAATTTCATCTTTTTACACAAAAACCTGGTTAAGGGCCCAGTGAAATGTGAGAAATTTCTAAAAAATCTCCTATAAAAAACCATCATCCCCAAAAATTCAACAGTCCTTCCTGTTGTTGGAAAAAGGCAAATCCATAATGCCTTTCACTTTGGCATTAATTTGGTCTAACCTCTCCTTGTCCCAACCCTTTAAAATCCTAAATAACCACAAACCCCTTCACAAAATCACTTTGTCAGGTTCACTGTGAGATTTGCATACCCAAATTTCCTAAATACTTAAACCCAAAAAACTTTAGAGGGTTTTCCTCCCCCCTTTCAGAATACAGTAAAAAATACATTATATTTTACAGTCAACTTTTTAACTCCCTTCAATACTTCATTCCCCTTTTTCTTTAAAAACAACTGGAAACTATTCTTCATCCCAAAAAAGAAAAAACCTTATATTGATAGAGTAATCCAGGGAACAAATGCTGACAACCCCCTAGCCTCATTTAAAACCCCCCCTGCCAAAAATCTTTAGCAGGGTCTGGGTTCGGGTTAAACAATCTAGCTTTTTCCCAGCTGGTCTATACGGGCATAATTTGGAAGGGGTTTAAGAGTCATTTTAATTACCACTTTAAAACCTTTTATAAATCATTTACAAAATTTAAAACCCCTTTTCCCCCCATTTTTTGGGGACTAACACACGGGGTGAACTCCGGGGGACTATTGCTATGTTCAATTAAAAAATTTTTTTAAAAATTATTAATTCTTTTTTCTATTATCCCCCTTTTCTGTGGGTCCCCGGTAGGGGTGTTTTTTTAATTTGGTGTATTTTTTTCAATCTCTACTCATGTACAATCCCTTTGTTCTTCTGGGGCATCAGGAAACAAGTTTTAAAAACCCTTTTATAATTTTTTTTACCCCCCCTTTCTCCCCACCCGACAAAAAATGTTTCAACTTCTCTTCCAACTGGGGATAATACTACTGAGTTCCCCAAAACTCTCCCCCCTCACTTTCTGACAAATTCTTTATGTTCCACATCATCCTTTTCAGACTTCAAAAAAATTCCCAAAAAATTAATTATTAACATTTACTCCATGTATTTCTCCCTGTCATAATATGGCTTCAACATTTTTTACAGGCATGTGTTTCCCTTTGCGTCCCCCTTTGGGGGTTTTACTAAAAAAATTTTACATCGCTAATTTTTATCCCCAATTTACCAAGGCCCCCTTTTTTAGCATTTAAAGGTTTCCCTTGCAGGGGGAAACAGAAACCAATACCTTGTCACCAGGTTGAAAATCTCTCTCTCCTGCCTTTTCATCATACCATTTTTTAAAATCCCTTTTAAAAACCCCCTTTTTTTAAGTTTCACCAGCAATTTCCCTAGCCCTCATCAGTCTCCCTTAAACTTTGCAACATTTTCCCAAAAACATTTGGTACATTTAAAATTTCCAACCATTTCCCTTCAACATCCTCAATGGTCCTCTGCCCCTTTGCCCTTTCACAATTTCAAAAGGGCTAAAAACCGGGTTTTCCTGTATAGAATCTCTCAAAGAAAACCCGGGGCAAGGGCCACAGCCTCACCCCAATCCCTACCCAAATTTCCCAATACAATAGGGCCCTCAGAGTCTTTTTGGTGTTGGTGAAACCTTTAAGCAGCCCTGGGGAATTGCGGGGGTAGGCATTTGAAAATTTGTTGTTTAATTTAAAACCCCTGTAACATTTGGGCCCCAAAAAATTTTTGAAGTGAAGCTACTACCCTGACCCGATTGTTTTTAATTTTTAAAAAGCCCCAACGCACAAAAAAAAATTTCAACTCCTGCCAATAACTTTAGCATAAAATACTTTTTCAAGGCTTTTTGGCTTCTGGAATCTAGTAGCCATAAAAATTATGGTAAATTAAAATCCCGGGGCCCCTTAAAAAACCCCAAGGAAAAAGGCCCCACAATATCAATGCAATTTACAAAATGGCTCACCCACTACGGGAAAATAGGACACGGGTGCTTTCACTATATTTTGGGTTTTGGGTTTCCCTTCCCCTTTTGGCATAATGGAAAGGGTTTTAAAAATATTCAGTTAAAACTTTTTTACCCCGGGCCCAAAAAAATGGGGTTTTAATTTTGAAAAATTTGGGGTTTTTTTTACACCTAAAGGACCAGCCCCAATTTTTTTTTTCATGAGCCAATTCTATAATTTTCTCTCTATATTCCTAGGAACAACAATTTGAGGGCTTCACCCCCCCAATGATTTACTTTCTGGGCTATCAGTAGGCCCCCACTTTCCCCCATTAAAACTTCATTTCCCCATAATACCACATTCCTCATCTGAAGCTTTCCCCTTCTCCCCTTTTTTCACTCCACACAGATTTTAGGACTCTCATCTTCCCATTTGCCCCTTGTCAAATCCCCTTTCCACAATATAATCTGACATAATCCCCCGCCCACATTTTTGGGCGCATTCCCTTTCACCTGTTTTAAAACCCCCATGTGGTACTCCACTCTATCAAACCCAAAGAGGTTAAGTCCATCTCGCTCCTCTATTTGCCTTTGGGGCCCTTTGCCTTGTCCCTACACATGCTGGATACAGTTTTTACTCTCCCCTACCTTTCCTTCAACCTTAAAATATTTTAGGCTCTTAAAAGTTTATATCCTGATAATTATAGGGATTCTCCATAAGCCCAGGGGTAGGGGAAATACCTGTTTACCGCCAAATCATTCCCCCGGACATGTTACACACTGTTACTGGAAGTTCATTATCACTCCTACCTTAAATTTTCCGGGGAAAATCCCCTCTTAAACCCCCCCAGATGAAGGGGAACGACTATTTTCCCGCAGATCCTATCCTTTAAAACCCAACTTCACAGCTGAAAGTCTTCTTTACTCCCTTTCACAGTATTTTTAAGTTAGACTTAAATTTGGGACCTATATCCCCCAAAATTACAAATTTTTCCCCCTCTGCACCAATTTTACCCTTCCTCTGTCCTTTTGTAATAAAAAAGGGTTTAAAATTAACTGCAGGAAAAAAATTTTTTAAACAGTGTTAAAAAATTTTTTGGAAATGTTTTACCCCAAACCTCCCTAGGGCACTTCAGTCCTGCCTCCTTTTAATTTTATATTTCTATAAAATCGATATTTCCCATGTCCCTGTTTACCACAAAATTGACATTTGGGAAAGGGAAAACTTTGTTGGTTTTTCCACCCAAAAATATAATTAGGGGTCCAACCTCCCCCCCATTTATAAAATCTAATAAAGGGGCTGGGCTCGCCTTGGAGCAATTTTCTGACATTATTTTTCTTTGGGGGGGGGTAATATACTGCCTGTTCGGGAAAATTTCCTCCAAAAACTAGATTTCACATAGTTTTTTGGTACCTAGCATTTTTTCCCTTTTTCGATACCTTTTTAAATGAAAAATTTTTTTTCCCCTTTACTACTCCCAAAACCCGCCGAGATACCAAAACCACTTTGGGGCAAGTCAAACCCCTTTACACTGAATTTCAAAGCCCGTAGGCCAAATTTAAGTGGCAGCCCTTTGTCCAAACCTCCATCACATCTTTTATATCCAAACTTTATAATTTTATTTCCCAAAATCTTGGGGTTTTAGATTATTTTTAAAAAAGTTCTAACATTTATTAAAAGGGTTTTGTCCCCTTTTTTATTTACATTTCTTTCCTTCAACCATTTCACATTTTAAAAACACCCCTCTCTGGCCCTTTTTAAAAAATGACAGTTTGGGGTTTTTTTTTACATTCCCCTGAATCTGGCTATAGATCTTTAGGGTCCCCCTCTCACAGTTTGGAAAAAAGCCTCCTTCAAAAGATATTCCTAATTCCTTTACACTCAAAAAAGCATTTAAACCCCTCTTGGGTTTACCCTTTTCATTTTGTCTGTACTAAAAAAAGCCATCATTCTCAGGCCAACCTTCAAAATTGCCACCTTTTCAAATTGAAGAAAGTAATTTTCTTTCTTCCCCCTCCACATATTCTGGAAAAAAATTAATTTTTCCCTCATTTGATCTGCCCCTTTTGAACCAAACCCCTGGGCTACTTCCATTTTCTTTATTTGCCCCTTTGACTCGTTCTAATTTTTTCTCTTTTAACTCTGCCTCCCATCCTCACTTTCCCATTTTCTCCCTGCAAAACCCGATCTCCAGTTCCATCAACCTCAGCCTCTGTGATAATGTTGCTCACTATCGATTTTACTCCCCCGTTTTCCCCCAGGGGCCCTTTTCCCTTTCCCCCACCATCCTTTTTTTTTCATCTTCATCCTGCTCTTCACTTAATACAAACCCCAAGGGCTATTTAAATTTTTTCAATAAAATTTTTCGGGATATCCTCCTTGAGCCTAGATATCAACTCTATTTCAAAATTTTTCCCCCCGCTAATTTCATTAACTCCTCCTGGTACACCGATATAGGGAGTGCACCTCACGATTTTCCAAAACTTGCTCAAAATTTTCCCCCCATCATAAAAAGGAGTTTTTACAGAGTTACCACAGTACTTTAAGTGCAGAGAAGTAACCGGGAGAGTTCCCACTGTGGGGAGGGTTGCAGGGTTTGCAGGGTTGGCAGGGTTGCCGGGTTTTGCCCGGGTTGGCAGGGTAGAGGGAGGCTATGGGCCCCGTGGGGCCACTGGTCACAAAACACAAGTCAAAATTCAACCCGGGCCCGGCCCCAAAAAATCTGTTTCGTCCCCAGCAACTTAAACCACACTGCAAAATCCTTGCTGCAAAAAAAATGCACAGTAAAATTTTGGGAAAACCTAAATTTTTTCCCCTTTCTTCTCCCCTTTGAGAAATTTTCCCCGGGGCCCGGTGGTTGGTAAATAGATCTTTACTCCCCACACCCCACTCCACAACCACACATCACTCCCACAACCACACCCCCCTTTTCCAAAACCCCCAGGCAAAAAAATTGACTCCTTCTCTAATTTTTAAAATTATAATATTTTTCATAATTTACATTGTTTCAAAAAAGAAATAAATCTAAAGATAGCCCCTTTTTTTTTCCCAAAATCAATCCACCAAAACACCATCCAACACCATCACCACTTAAACCCGGCTACTCGCAAGTTTAAACACAAACCATCAGGCTTTCACGCAGTCAAGCAAAATACACAAACCACACACCCCGGCTACACGCCTCCCACACAACCAAACTGCGTCACGCCACACACCTCCGACACCATACACCCCTACACCCTACACCATCAGCGAGCTGCTGCTCACGCCCCCACACCTCCGACCCACATACACCATACACCCTACAACCCTCAGCTGAGCTGCTGCTCACCCCCACCCCACCCCCGAAACACATACACCATACACCAACACCATCAGTCAATCATACAACAAGGGCAATCACCACCAAAATTTAATCACACAACAAATCAAGCACACCCCCCAAACCCCCAAAAAAATTCCCTTGTACCAATCTCAGCACAAAAACGGGCCCACCCGGAGCATCCACCGCCCGCTTCCCAACCCACAACTGCCACCCAACAAGGAAACCCGCTCCCCTGCTCTCTACCTCATCAACATGCTCGTTTTAAATTTTCGGGACCCCAATTTATAAACATCCAAGAAAATGTTTTTTGGTGACTAAGGGGAACATCCATAGAAAAAAAAGTTTTTGGGGGGACTAAGGGTAAAAAAAAAACACAACACACACACACCCAACACACCACACACACCAACCCACCACACCCCACACACACCCCCCCCACCAAACCCAAGAAAAAAAACAAAAAAACCCCCAAAATTAAAAAAGAAAAATTTTTTAAAGGAAGAGAAAAGGGGAAAAAAAGGAGAGAGAGGAGAGCGAGAGGGGGAGGGGAGAGAAGGGGAGAGGGGGAGAGGGGGAGAGAGAGAGAGGAGGAAAAGAAGAGAGGAAGGAGAGGGGGAGGGAGAGGAGAGAGAGCGAGGAAGAGGAGAAAAGGGAGAGGGAGGAGGGGGGAGAGAGGAGAGGAGAGAAAAGGGGGAGAGAGAGAGAGAGAGAGAGAGAGAGAGAGAGAGGGAGGAGAGGGGAGAGAGAGAAAGGGGAGAGAGAGGGGGAGAGGAGAGAGAGAGAGAGAAGAGAGAGAGGGAGAGAGAGAGAGAGGGAGAGAGAGGAGAGAGGAGGGGAGAGAGGAGAGAGAGAGGAAAACAATTAACATTTGTATTTAAAAGAAGAGAGGAAAAAATAGAGGGAAAGGGGAGGGGGAAAGAGAGGAGGGAAGGGGGGAGAGAAGGGAAAAGGGACAAAAATTACAACTACCCGAAATACAGGTAATACTCTCCCCCCCTTTTTTCCCCCCCTCTTTCTTTTTGCTCTCAATTCCCCTTTCCCCGTCCCCCCCCTGTTTCCCCCCCCCTCCCCTATTGCCCCAATGCAGAGAGAGTCGCTTTCCTACTTTTGTGGGAGGGGAAAAGGGGGAAAAGGAAAAAGGGGAAAAAGGAAAAAAAAAAGGTTTTACTTATTTTGCCCGGGAGGGCTAAATTTTTTTTTTCCCCGACCTTTTTTTTTTGCCCATTCCTTTTTTCTTTTGATATTTTGTAAGTGTTCAATTCCCGCATTTAAGATCGGTGTGCTTAAGGTCCATTTTGTAGTGTTTTTATACAGCTTTTTTTTTTTTTTTGCTGCGACCTGTGTTCACGCACGCACTCTTTTAAAAGCTCGCTTGACTTTTTTGTATATATATTTTTTTGGATTTTTGTTATTTGTGTTTGAAAGAAACATGTATTTTGGGACGGGTAATTATGCGGAGAGGAGTAGTTTTTGGGTGGGCAGTGGTGATAGTGGTGGTGGTAGTGGTGGTGGTAGTGGTGGTAGTGGTTATGGTGGTGGTGGTTATAGTGGTGATGATGGTGGTGGTTATAGTGGTGGTGGTGTTTATGGTAGTGGTACTGGTGGTGGTTGTAGTGGTGATGGTTGTGGTGGTGGTGGTGGTAGTGGTGGGGGTGGTGGTGGTTATACGGGTGGTGGTGTTTATGGTAGTGGTAGTGGTTGTAGTGGTGATGGTGATGGTAGTGGTGGTGATAGTGGTGGGGGTGGTGGTGGTTATAGTGGTGGTGTTTATGATAGTGGTAGTGGTGGTGATGCTGATGGTGGTGGTGGTGGTAGTGGTAGGGGTGGGGGTGGTTATAGTGGTGGTGGTGTTTATGGTAGTAGTAGTGGTGGTGATGGTGATGGTTGTGGTGGTGGTAGTGGTGGGGGTGGGGGTTGTTATAGTGGTGGTGGTGGTAGTTATAGTCATGATGGTAGTTGTACGTGAGGTTTGTTTGTTTGCTTTCTTGTTTTAGTTAGGGTGTTATAACTGGTCTTTGGGTGGCTTGGTAATCTTGTGACTTGTGGTTGCTGGAAGAAGACTTGTACGTGACGCGTCCTGGCAGCGAGGGACACTTAATCATTACTCATGAAACATTTTGAAACATTTTGAAACATATGATAACATTTATGTATTCCAGTCAAGTCTTCCTTTCCTCCTGCCTTTTCCTTCTTTCCCTCCTTCCCACCCATCCTGCCTCACTCCTCCCTTCCCTTTCTTCCTCATCTAACTTTCATTCCGCTTTGCTGTGATCCTTTTCTCCCTGCTATCTTCTCTTCCTCCTGTCTTTTCCTTCACGTTTAATTAAAAGAAACATTTAATAATAGCCGCAGAAATACAATAGACGGAACGAATACTTAAACGAGGCGAATATGGATGTGGAAAACATGGCACTGAATTTATGGCAATCTTCGGTGCCTTGAATTTATGGCAATCTTCGGTGCCTTGAATTTATGGCAATCTTCGGTGCCTTGAATTTATGGCAATCTTCGGTGCCTTGAATTTATGGCAATCTTCGGTGCCTTGAATTTATGGCAATCTTCGGTGCCTTGAATTTATGGCAATCTTCGCTGCCTTGAATTTATGGCAATCTTCGCAGCCTTGAATTTATGGCAATATTCGGTGACTTAAATTTATGGCAATCTTTGCTGCCTTGAATGTATGGCAATCTTCGCTGCCTTGAATTTATGGCAATCTTCGGTGGCTTGAATTGATGGCACTCTTCGGTGCTTTGAATTTATGGCAATCTTCGGTGCCTTGAATTTATGGCAATCTTAGGTGATCTTCCTTGACTCATTCTACTACATGAGAAAATATTTGAAGTGACATAATACCTGAAAAGAGAATTAGTGAGACAGATATTTGTGTATTATTATTTTTAAGTGTATGCCTTTGGTTGAAAATACAGTTTATATTATTATTATTATTTTTATTATTATTATTATAATTTTTACTTTATAGGTGGTCTCGATACAGACGCAGTCGCGACTGCGACTTCGAGGGATTCCTGCAAGGACTATTGGTTTGATAACTGGTCTGTATTCTGGTACTGAAGAGTGCTGTGAAGTGAGGGGCAGGTGTATCCAGGTATCTTCTTTCCTGTGAATACAGGAGTGAGGCAAGGGTGCGTCCTTGCCCCATCACTTTTCAACGCTTGTATGGACAGGGTATTGGACAAGGTTATAGATCAAAGTGATTGTGGAGCATCCGTTGGCAACACCAAAATCACTGATCTTGTTTTTGCCGATGATGCAGTGATCTTTGCTGAGTCGCTGGAGGTCCTGGTGATGGCTCTCGAGGCGCTGCACGGGGAGGCAAGGCCTTTGGGACTTGAGGTCTCCTGGCTCAAGACCAATGTCCAGGTGTTTGGAGACTTACTAGATGAAGCAGTATAGTCTGTTCATGCGTGTGGCGAGGACATTGACATCTTGGAAAATTTTACATACCTTGGTAGCGCAGTACATAATGACGGCGAGTCACGTCAAGAAGTCTTACGGTGGATTGGCATACCCACGGTGTTATGGACTCACTCAGCGGGAGTATTTGGCTTTGTCGGTACCTGTGCAGGAGGACAAAGATCCGGATCTTCAAATCGCTTGTGATCCCAGTCTCACTCTATGGTTGTGAGACATGGACACTAAATAGTGACTTGAAGAGACGAATCAATGCCTTTGGTAATAAGTGTCTTCGCAGAATCATTAGGTATCGCTGGGATGATTACGTGTCAAATCAGCGATTGCACCGTGAGACTGAATCGAGGCCTATTACCTGCATAGTCCGTCAGCGCCAACTTTGGCTATATGGGCATGTGGCACGCTACCCTGAAACCGATCCTTCCCATCGGGTTGTATTTGTAGGAGACAATCCAGCGTGGAGGATGCCAAGGGGACGCCCACAAAGCTCGTGGCTGGGGCAAGTTGCTGTTTCTTGTCGAGAGCTGCTTGATATGGGAAAGGAGCCTGCATGGGAACTCGCGCGTGGTGACCCCCGGGAGTGGCGTCGTAGGGTGGGCGAGGCGACGCGCCCCCCGGCGTATGCCCCCAATGATTGATCGATATAGACTAATACATTAACGAGTGTGTAATGACATATATGGGGTATTATAGTTTTTGATCCTAGTTAAAAGTATAGTTATAGAAATAATATTATATAGATGACCTTGTTAGAATTTCAAGACAATGGAAAGTACGGGTTTTTTTTATTCTTTATTTTATTACTTCTGTATTTTTTATTTATTATTATTGTTGTCATTTTATAACTATTTATTTATTTTACTTATTGATTGATTTATTAATAATTTTGTATTTATTTTAAGTTATTTATTTATCTATTTAAATATTTGTTTTATATAGCAATTTTTAGTTATATTTATTATTTAAAAATGTTTAGTTGTATGTATTTATTTATTTAAAAAAAAATTGTATTTTATTTTTTATTTATCTTTTATTTGTTATATATATATATATATATATATATATATATATATATATATATATATATATTATATATATATATATATATATATATATATATATATATATATATATATATATATATATATATATATATATATATAATATATATATATTATATATATATATATATATATATATATATATTTTTTATTTATTTATGAATTTTTTGTTGTCTGGAAAGCAAATGATGGCCTTGGAAATGAAAATTAGAAATAAAAGAAAAAATCGGCGACTACTATCAAAGCTTTGCACACTTTTTGACAGTTTTCCAGGTGTGTGTGTGTGTGTGTACCTGTGTGTGTGTGTATGTGTGTGTGTGTGTGTGTGTGTGTGTGGGGTGTGTGTGTGTGTGTGTGTGTGTGTGTGTGTGTGTGTGTGTGTGTGTGTGTGTGTGTGTGTACTGTGTCTCACATTATGTGCGTGTGTGTGTGTGTGTGTCACTGTGTATGTGTGCGTCTTGTGTTGTGTGTGGTGTGTGTATGTGTGTGTGTATTCATCAAGTTGTATCATCTAGTTGTATTTTACATGGCCAGAGCAATGCCGTATGGCCCCGGGCTCCATATCAACATTTTATCATTCCTCCTAGTGCTTTGTGTTGGCCGAAGCCAGCACCCCGGGAGGGGGTCACAACCCCGGCTAATACCAGGTACCATTCACTGCGGTGGACAGGGGTTCGGGTTTTAAGGAAAAACCCATCTGTTTCCGCTCCGTCCGGGGATCGAACGCGGGACTTCTCGGTTGTGAACCGAGTGTGCTTCCCCTACACTACGGAGAACCCTGTGTGTGTGTGTGTGTGTGTGTGTGTGTGTGTGTGTGTGTGTGTGTGTCTGTGTGTGTGTGGTGTGTGTGTGTGTGTGTGTGTGTGTGTGTGTGTGTGTGTAGCCACCCTTCTGTATTGGCTCAGTCTGTTGCTCACTATTTCATCTAGTTTTGGTATACACACACACACAAACACACATACACACAAACACACACACACACATACATACACACACACACACATACACACACACACACAAAAAAAAACATTAAAATATCAAAGATAACACTGGGGAACAAATTTTTGTTGAGTTAGGTCTGACACTTGTTATTAAGTAATTTTTGGGTGCTGAATCCAAAACTGATCTCAGTTTTTCTCTATCACGTCAAGTTTTGAACTGTAGGATTTTCGTTTTCTTAAAAAATATGAAAATTCTGTACATAACAGTAACAGTGCTTATTTTATAAAAAGTTGCATATGTTAACATACAATGAAAATGAAGAAATAGGCATGAATAGAATGTTTATTTAACATTATCATGTTTTTAGAAAGGATAAGGCTATAATTGTGTGCAGGTTAAGGTAAAAATTACGTTTGTGGCTTTGTGCTGGAGTGTTCAACTTGAGGACTATCGCGTTTGATGCTCCAACAATAGTCAGCCATCATATGCACATCCCATCTACCCTGGTAACGTTCTTCCATAACCTTCAAATCTTGGTGAAATCGTTCACCCTGCTCGTCGCTAGCAGCACAAGATTTTCCGGAAAGTTGGCAAGATGGCTATGCAAAAAATGTACTTTAATACTCATGTTGCAACCAAGCGCTTTGTAGCTCTCCAATAGTTTCTGAACAATTTCTGTGTAATTACTTGCACGTGTATTTCCAAGAAAGTTCTTGACGACGTCCTTTGAATGATAGCCAAGCATTCTTTTCAAGGTCTGACATAGTACCGTTGAAATGTTCATCTTTGATGAGCTGTCAAATTTGTGGACCATCAAACACACCGGCCTTGTATTTTTCAATTGACAGTCCAGGAAATGCCAAGATGATGTACTTCAAACAGTCGCCATCAGTTGACAATGCTTTACAAATTGTTTTCATGAGACCTAGTTTTATGTGCAGAGGTGGGAATATTATTTCTTCTTGTCAACAAGTGGCTCATGTACACTGTTAGGATCTCCAGGTTTAAGATCAGATCTCGGAGGCCAATTCGTCTGAACCCAATGCTTCTCTCGAGCTCTGCTATCCCACATACAGAGAAAGCAGGGATACTTTGTGTATCCACGTTGTTGACCAAGAAGGAAGGACACCATTTTAAGGTCAACACAGATGATCCAATTGTGTTTGTCATATTGCAATAACTCAATGACTCTCTTTACATCTCCATATCTTCACGAAGACAGACCGAATGCCCAATAGGGACTGCGCCAAACAAATTGCCAAAACAAAAAAAGTTTTTACTACAGCAGACAAAGTGGAATTTTGCTTATCTGGAGGGTAAAGCTGTGGAGAAAAAACTTGACGTGTTAGAAAAAAACTGACTACAGATTTGGATTCAGCATGCCAATTTTAGTCTAAATAAGCTCAAAAATCTAACTCAACAATTTATTTTTTTCAAATTGTTCCCCAGTGTATAATTAAGGCCATAAACTCTAACCCCCCCAAAAAATTAATTACTTTACGTCTACACCACTGTATTGAAACAACAACTAAATAATACAAACCAGCATTTTTATATATAACGAGGAAGATCACATCATACAAGAATACCAAAAATTAAGGTTATTCAGCTGCCATTCAGAGAGAGAAACTTAAAAAATCCGTGGTGACCTTTTGAGAAGCATTGATGGATCAGCAAGGCACCCAGTACCTCCCCCTCCCCTCAACCCTTCCCCCTCTCCACCTCACCTCCCTCCCTCCCCCTCACCCTACCTCACCTTCCACCCTACCTCACCTTCTTCCCCCTTCCTCACCTCCCCCGACCCCTCACCTTCTCCACTTCCTCACCTCCCACCCTTCCTCTCCTCACCCCTGCACTCTACCTCACCTTCCCCCCTACTTCACACTCCCCCTTTCACCTCCCCCCCTCATCTCCCTCTTCACCTCCCTCCACCTGCTCCTGACTGCATCTGGAGGTTTCTCATTAATACCGATATGAGAGAGAGAGAGAGAGAGAGAGAGAGAGAGAGAGAGAGAGAGAGAGAGAGAGAGAGAGAGAGAGAGAGAGAGAGAGGAGAGAGAGAGATAGAGAGAGAGAGAGAGAGAGAGAGAGAAGAGAGAAGAGAGAGAGAGAGAGAGAGAGAGAGAGAGAGAGAGAGAGAGAGATGAGAGAGGAGAGAGAGAGAGAGAGAGAGAGAGAAGAGAGAGAGAGAAGGAGAGAGAGAGAGAGAGAGAGAGAGAGAGAGAGATGAATAATCAGTAAGCATCCTCATTATCTATTGCTACTTGATTTTTTGCTGACCTTATATTTTTTTAATGGTTTTACGTCACTATCGATAAAAGGTCATGAATTCGAGGATGCACTTCCTATCAACTCAAAAGTTTATCCTATCGGTAATGTTCATAGATATCTAGGTTTTCACATAATTTATATTCGTAGCATTAATTTTCACCAAGCAAAAATTGTATCAACAAATGAATAATAAATGAATAATGAATATAAATTCCACTGTAGATGAGATGGTGGTGAAGTATTAAATATATATAAATTTTTCCAGTTTAGTCTAATTCATTGATAATATTCGTGTAATTATTTCAGTCTATTAGTAAGGTAAGGTAGGAATTTGGTAGATGGATTAGTATTCGTTTTCAGGCAAGGCATATAATATACCTGGTTACTATTATTCTTGACTACACCTTGACTGCTGCTGAAGTGATCCAGTCATTTAAGGTTTTCAGTAACTTCTCTGTTCTATCTCCTCTGTATTGAGCATCTCTTGTCCATACACTTCACAGTACACTTCATACTTTACAATACTGAACACTAGCTTTGTATATTTCATTTTTCACCCCACATTGCAAACACATCGCTCGACGAAGCACTATACACTTCTCTATACCAAACACTACACACCTCACTATATTAAGCACTATACACTTCACTATAATATACCAAACACTTTACTATACCAAACACTACACATTTCACTATAACAAACACTGTGCACTTCACTCGACGAAGCACTATACACTTCACTATACCAAACAATACACACTTAACTACAACAAACACTGTACACATCACTATATTAAGCACTATACACTTCACTACACTATACCAAACACTTCACTATACCAAACACTTCACTATACCAAACACTACACACTTCACTATAACAAACACTGTACACTTCACTCGACGAAGCACTATACACTTCTCTATACCAAACACTACACAATTCACTCTAATAAACACTGTACACGTCACTATACTAAGCACTATGTGACTATACACTTCACTATACTAAGCACTATGTGACTATACACTTCATTATACTATACCAAACACTTCAATATACCAAACACTTCACTATACCAAACACTACACACTTCACTATACCAGAAACACTACACACTTCACTTTACCAAACACTACACACTTCACTCTACCAAACACTACACTTCACTCTACCAAACACTACACTTTACTATACTAAGTACAATAACATTCACTATATTATATTCAATATACCGAATACTACCTTATATACTATAGCTGTGAAATGTGGGGCAGGTGTATCCAGCTTCTTTCCTGTGAATACAGGAGTGAGGAAAGGGTGCGTCCTTGCCCCATCACTTTTCAACGCTTGTATGGACTGGGTATTGGACAGGGTTGTAGATCAAAGTGATTGTGGAGCATCCGTCGGCAACACCAAGATCACTGATCTTGTTTTTGCCGATGATGCAGTAATCTTTGCTGAGTCGCTGAAGGTCCTGGTAATGGCTCTCGAGGCGCTGCACGAGGAGGCAAAGCCTTTGGGACTTGAGGTCTCCTGGCTCAAGACCAAGGTCCAAGTGTTTGGAGACTTACTAGATGAAGCAGTACAGTCTGTTCATGCGTGTGGCGAGGACATTGAGATCTTGGAAAGTTTTACCTACCTTGGCAGCGCAGTCCATAATGACGGCGGGTCACGTCAAGAAGTCTTACGGCGGATTGGCATAGCCCACGGTGTTATGGACTCACTCAGCGGGAGTATTTGGCGTTGTCGGTACCTGTGCAGGAGGACAAAGATCCGGATCTTCAAGTCGCTTGTGATCCCTGTCTTACTCTATGGTTGTGAGACATTGACACTAAATAGTGACTTGAAGAGACGAATCAATGCCTTTGGTAATAAGTGTATTCGCAGAATCATGGGGTATCGCTGGGATGATTACGTGTCAAATCAGCGATTGCACCGTGAGACTGAATCGAGGCCTATTACCTGCATTGTCCGTCAGCGCCAATTTTCCGCTAATGGGCATGTGGCACGCTACCCTGAAACCGATCTTTCCCATCGGGTTGTATCTGTAGGAGACAATCCGGCGTGGAGGAGGCCAAGGGGGCGCCCACAAGGCTCGTGGCTGGGGCAGGTTGATGTTTCTTGTCGAGAGTTGCTTGGTATGGGAAAGGAGCCTGCATGGGAACTCGCGCGTGGTGACCCCCGGGAGTGGCGTCGTAGGGTGGGCGAGGCGACGCGCCCCCTGGCGTATGCCGCCAATGATTGATTGATTGATTGATACTATAGTACTACATTCCATCAGGGTGGTTAAATTTCTTGGACAAAATAATATTTTTAGATTTTTCAATCGTACAAAGATATTAGAAAGGGCTTGCAGGTAGACAAAAAAGGATTTAATTAATGCTAAAATAGGGAAAATGTGCCAGACATCAGAGGACAAAAAAATGATAAAAACATATTTATCACTGAGTGAAAGCCGTACGACAGACGAAGGTAAATTTCCATATAAACACCGAACTTCTTTGGTGGACGAAACCTTTTTTTATGGGAAGTTTGATGTGTTTTTGGATTAATCTGCTAACCGGTTTCTGTCGCAAATTACTTTGAATTTTTTTTTTTTTTTTTTATATGAGAGAAAAAAAAAAAAATTTTACCTAACCGAACCTATTCCTAACCTAACCTTTACCTAACATAACCTATACCTAACCTAATCTAACCTAAGCTATACCTAACCTATACCTAACTAAAAAAAAAAAAAAAAAAAAAGACGATTTGCGACAAAAACGGTTAGCAGATTAATTCAAAACACATCAAAACTCACCAAAAAACAATAGTTTCGTCCACCAAAGTGAATTCGGTCTTCATTTGGAATAATACCCGGACGAATGATAATCGGAACTAATCGTGTGAACAGCCCTATTGATTTATGTGTAATAATAATTTAAGTACGAAAGGCTTACAGAGACAAACCGTAAAGTGAGAATCGGCCCTAATCCGTAATCCGTAACCCTTGCAATAAGAAAGTAACAATTGCGCCTCCACGTCCTACAATAACTTTCTAAATGTGAGGAATTAACGGTAACACAAAGACATTTATGACAAAATGTAATGAAAGGTTTCAATCACCAATTCATTGGTAGCCGCTCGTGCATTCTCGCCATCCTGTGCTCGCCACACACGCCTCACAGGCCAAGCCTTCCATCCTGCCCCACTGGCTACACAAGCCAGCTGACCAACAGCAGGAAGCCCCACGTCCACACCACCTTCAGTAAGACGCCTTCAACTGTGTGGCCTGGGGGNAAAGATGATCAGTCGCGTAAGGTACGCTGTTATCTTTCAGTCATATTTCAGTCAATTCTCTGTTCCATCTCCTCTTATGAACGTTCCTTGTCTATGCACTTCACGTACATTTCACAGTACACTTCACAGTTCACTAACGATAAACTATAAAAAAATCGTGTGAACAGCCTTATTGATTTCTGTGCAATAATAATTTACGTACGAAAGGCCTACATAGACAAACCGTAAAGTGAGAATCGGCCCTAATCCGTAATCCGTAACCCTTGCAATAAGAAAGTAACAATTGCGCCTCCACGTCCTACAATAACTTTCTAAATGTGGGGAATTAACGGTAACGCAAAGAAATTTATGACAAACTGTAATGAAAGGTTTCAATCACCAATTCATTGGTAGCCGCTCGTGTATACCGCCATCCTGTGCTCGCCACACACGCCTCACAGGCCAAGCTTTCCATCCTGCCCCTCGGGTACACCAACCAGGTAACCAACAGCATGAAGCCCCACGTCCACACAGCCATCAGTAAGACGCCCCTCACAGTGAGCTGTCTGCCTGGGTGTCCTGGTGGGGCGGCGGGGCTGCCTCACCAGGGCCGGGGCGCGGGAGGGAGCAGCCCTCGGCCGCCTGGATGCACCACACTGGCGGAGCCTTTGTGAGGGGCGAGTGATCACGCGCCGGTGTCGCGGGTATAGTGGCGGCGAACTCTTCTGTTGGTGCTGAGGCAACACAGCAAGAGTGTTTAGTTCTTTCCTCCCTTGCTTGTGTCCTGCGACGCAGGGCTTGGTGGTGATCGCATCAATCGCAAGGCTTGATCGTCCAACTGGTCGTCCTCCCTGACCCAGACCCCGGTCCGCGCCACCACAAGTCCGCGCTCGACAAAATAGATCTCCTGCTGCTGCTCCGTCAGGGTGGCCAGCATGTGCCGCACCTTTACCGCCACCGTGCTCAGGGAGGGCCGGGCCTCGGGCTGCTGCCGCGTGCACTCCTCCACCAGGGGCGTCGACAGCTCAGTCAGCAAGGGGTGTTGCATCCACTGGCACACCGTCTCCAGCAGCACCCCGACGCTGAACACGTTGCTGAAGAGCTGCAGCGGCTGCCCTTCCTTGAGCTCTGGCGCCTGAAGGTGGCGTACTCCAGGCGCTCCAGGCTGCGCAGCAAGTCAAACACCTCAAAGTAGAAGCTATCCTTGATATTGTTGGCGACCTGAAGTCAATCAGTGGACGGAGGGCTGGAGGAGGGGCCGCTCACTATGATGTTGTCCTCCTTAAGGGCGTTGTGAACAAAACATGAACACTTCCTGTGGGAGGCGCGTGTGACAATGCACCTAGAAGGGGTGGGGGGCAAGGGACGCACCTCCACGCCCTGAGCACTGGTGACGCGCCTTAAGTCATCAGTGACTACACCGGAGTGCCCCTCTACCGCTACTGCCAAGACAGCTGCAGCGTGCGTGGGCACGGTGCTGCGCGTAGTGGCGGCGGGTGGCCCCGGCGCCTGGCCTGGCTGCGCCTCACCGGTGTTCCCGTCGCCACGTGTGAGCCACTATAGTCTATTGTTTTTAACGATGCGAAAATCTAATTCTATCTTAAGGTCTCATGCTGAAAATTATGCCTATGTTTACATGATAACTATGATAAAGTAACACTGAAATTTCAAGAAGCGTAGTATTCCCTTTTCCTGGCATCAAATATCAGTCAGTAAGCAGCAAGGAGTCAGGATTTTTTACCTCGGTAAAAAATCCCAGACTATAGCAGGGCGCGACGCGGACAGGACGCGTCCCTGTAATACTTCATGGTCATGCAGGGATTTTTCTCTCTACTGACTTGAGGTCTGGTCGGGTTGTGCCCTGCTACTGGTAACATGTAACACAGTACAACCAGTCACATGGTCGGATCGTCGGCGACTAAACCGGCTCCCCTCACTGGTTCTACCAGTGAGGAGGGTGTGCTGGACACCCAGATGGACTAAAAATAAGACCATCTTTAAGGGCAGATGAACTCACTATTGAGTCAATGGCCATCCAGCCCCAGCTATCCTCCAGAACTGCAGGGTTTACCGGAGTGCTGTGTTCTTTGGAACAGATCACAGACTTGTTGTTACTACACTTAAGCTTCATGTCAAGTCCAGAAGATCTCAAGAGGTAACCCTACTGTGTTTCATCTGAGAACTGAAGGACTTGACATGTGCTCATGAGTATGCGGTGGCAGTCTCAAATCGGTTTGATGTGCTCGGTGCTCTCGGGGACCCTGTAGAACTGTGGGATACCTTCAAACGTGAAACTCTACAGGCTGCCAAGGAGTGTATTGGGGAGCGCCCGAGGTCAAGGCGTGGTTTTGTCTGGATGGAGACGCTGGGAAAATCGAGGAGAGTCGCGCTGCCAGGCTGGCTGGGAACCGGGACCAGCACAGGGCTCTGTCACGCCGGACTAGAAACCCTCCTGGGGAGAGACAAGGAAAGGTATGTCAGGAGTCTCGCTGAGGATGTCGAGGGTCATTTAAACGCTAATGACCTCCGACCCGCCTACCGAGCCCTGAAGAAGCTCCGTTCCAAATCTCCTTCTCGGGCGAGTGCTATTCGAACAGCAGATGGGTGCCTCGTGTCGGACATGGATGGGCAGATGGCTCGTTGGGCTGAGTACTTTGGGCAGTTGTTCACGGTGGACCCTCCAACTGAGCAGCTTCACACCACTGGTTACAGGCAGTGGATGCCGATCCTCCCATTGACGAAACCGCACCCTCTCTTGACGAAGTCAGAGAGGCTGTAGCAAAGTTGAGGGGCGGAAAGGCAGCTGGTGTTTGTAATATCAGTGCGGAACTCCTCAAAGCTGGGGGTGAAGCCATGATCCGCGGGCTGCATGCTGTCCGACTGCCTGTGCAATCAGTCACCATCCTACTACTGAAAGGGGCTGGTTGTCCCTATCTGGAAAGGAAAGGTGACTGCAGGACTGTCAGGACTGCAAACAATTACCGCGGTATTATCCTGCTCAGCGTATCCAAGGCAATACGGTAGTGCCCATCTATTAGTGACTCGAAATTCGCAGTCATCTGGTGAAGCTCAGGACCTCAGCAGTCTGTGTTCGACGTGTGGTCGTATAACGGACCGTATCCTTGTTACCCTCTAGTATGGCAAGTATGGAGGTATACGAGACACACCTCGCCCTGCTTAGGGCGAGCTGTGTATACGTGTTCATAAGCTGACTGTCCACGTCATCCTTGCCATGGCGTAATTGTAATAACTGGTCACAATCTCAAAAGGTGTCAGCACTCACTCCGCTAGGCGCCAGTACAAGACACAGCGAATGCGACATACTGTATTGATCGATTAGCACATACATGTAATATTAGCCGTATGCTATATCGCTATCCCGTTATAACAATGCGTCCTCCATTGTATAAAAAACATGTATCCTAACTGGTGTTACATCGTTGTGAACTTACGATTCTCATGTTGCCGAGTCCTTAGTACCTATACAAGGTGAAGGTTTCATACAAACATTACGCAAGAGGATCCCACCAATGTTTGGTATAACAGGAGTAATGATATAGGACAGTGCACTTAAGGTCATAAGAACTGTACAATACTTTAAACAGAATCTAAACAGATTTTAGGAAAAAAATGGCTCAAAGGTCGTTAGTAATGTGTTAATATCCCTGCAATATAAGAAGTGGCGTTTGCCGAAAACTCTACGGCGTAGTCACTTAAACATGGGAAGTTGGTGGAAGATCAACACAGCAGGCCTTGAGAACGTGAGTAAACAAATGGCAGTATTTATCTTATTTATTTTAAGACTGTTCTTTAAATTTAAGGAGTAGTACGTTATAATGCTAATAAAATCGACTCCGGGTCGGTACTAAAATTACCACAAACCTTGAAGATATGCATATTTTTGCATACCACCTTAAAGTTTATAGGACTGATTTCAGCTCAACATTATTTTAATCAAAAATGTTGTGCTGGGAGTGCCACAGGGCAGTACTTCCCTTGACATTGCGATTTGCTGTGTTTAAGAGTTATATCATTTTATTTATTTATTTGGGGTTTTGTTATTTATGACGTTATTTACGGAGTAGGGCATCTCAGCTAATAAAAATCTGACTCCGGGTCTGAATAAAATTTTCACTTTAAGATATGAATGTATATTATTTCATGGCAGTATAGTAGGTATGTATTTGATTTAATCATTCTCTAGAGTGATAAGAGCTGCCTTCAGCTAGAATAGTATTCAAACCATAAAATGTCATAAGGAGTGCCAATGCAGTAATTAATCTCTTTGACACGAGTGCCTGTGCACTTTGGCTGCTAATTAATAGTTTTTGTGTTATAATATCCTTACATAGACAAACAATATTCCTGGCAGATAAACTTGGTAATAGCACTATGGGCCTGTGGAAGAGTCTCGGCTGGGGAAAATAACTACCTGCAACGGGTGTGTTAGAATTAGACTTCGAGTTAGTGAGGAGATATCTGAGGTGCAGTAAGTTATTTTATATTCAACGGTACTCGGGGTGATTAATTCTCCCTCAATTCAAGAGTTAATTCTCAACAAAAGGTTAACTTCCCTGTACTGTCATTTCCTATGTTTCCTCAGAGACTAGATATACATTCTATATCTATCATACTGGAAATATTCACGTCACATTCTAACTTTGTTTGGAGTCAATAATTCATAAGAAACCTTAATTAAGTTAACTATTATTTCCCCTCTGGCTTTTAAGGCAATTCAAAGGAGAATTGAATAGTATATTACATTTAAGGAAGCTAACAAATTATTAGAATTACCAAATTATAAAATATTAGCGGTAAATATTTAAAACATCTATAGAAATAAAATGACAATTAATTACTAAAAACTCTTTCACATGGCTATTTAAGCAAAAACAAATGTGAAAATACATATCTCACCACTAAGTGTTATTTATGTAAACGAGTGGTGTTTTTAAAGTATGTCTCTTGTAGGGTCAGCTAGATGTTTTATACTCACTAGCATTGTGTGAATTCAGCAAGGCAAGTCCATCCGTACTGCTGAATCAGAAGGGCTTCCTCCAAGGGCGTTGTTACAGATGCGAGGAATGATGACTAGACGGGCTGTCGCGCTGGCTGTCCGGCTGCAAGGTTGGCTGGCTGTAAAGCTGGCTGACTGCAAGGCTTTGAGGCTGGCTGCAAGGCTGTGAGGCTGGCTGAGTGGCTGCTGGCTGGCTGTTGACAAGGAGTTTGCTGAATTGGAAGTATTGGAAATAAATGAGTCGGCTAGTTGTCCCTCTCTCGTCCTGTCTTCATTATGAAAATTCAAATCTTGTCCTCCCGTCTGTGCCATGATAAAAGCCTTGTAACGTCGTCGTCCTCGTTCTTGTCCTCTTGAGAAAAATCTGTAGTCCCAGAGCAATTAATGCAAGAGAATCTTGTACTCCTGTCTATATACAGAATTTGTGGTGGATGGAGCAGTGACTGAAACAATGGCAGAGGAGTGCTGACTCGCTTCCGCGAGGTCAGGTTTTGACACAGCATGATTGAGCAATCTTCTCACTCTCTTAACCTCTCGCTTGTCTCTCTCTCAAGCTTCCTTTGTTTACTTGTTCACTTGCTCATGGTATATTCCACCTCTTCACGTGTATTAATTAGTATGTACTCGTCCAGTTATTCACTTAGGGCACGTAACTTATATTACAATTTTATGTTGCCACATACCACCGTTGTCGTCTTTTTTATGTTACGACATTACCATTATGTGTTGTAACGCAACACTATGCGTAATGTAATGTTATCTCATTCCACCGCTAAGTCACCAATTATGTTACCCTTCTTAGTATGGTTATTTTACGGGTAACGGGTTCACTCCATGTTGATACTGGTTACTAATCTGTAAGAATGATTGCCGGATGATGGCAATTGCCATCATCCAATTGCCATCGGGCAATTGCCCGCCCTTGACGGGCTGGTAACTTGCTTCGTTGCCCAGAGGTACAGATCAAATAAAGTGGTATGTATGGGCTAAACGTGGTCGAGCGGTTCTTACGTAATTTATAAGTATTCTTTAGTGCCAAAGGATTCGAGTAAGACAATATTCTACAAACGATTATTTATATATATATATATATATATATATATATATATATATATATATAATATATATATATTATATATAATATAGTATTATATATAATATTTATATATATTAATATATCCATAATATATATATTTATATATATATATATAGCATATATATTATATTCATATATATATATATATATACTAATAGTACACTTGTGAAGGTTATACATTAATAATGTCACGCAGTTCGTAAGTACGGCCCATGAAACTAATGTCGAATAGACAGAGCCAGAATTGTTCAATATCGGGGACAAGGTACTCCACACACTCCTGGGTGTAGAGTACATGACAGACACCTCTGAAAGGTGTCGTGAGTAGGACGCCCTGTAACGCGTCCTCCTCGTAATCTGTTTCTGTCCACATCTCCGGTCAGTGCAGCATATAAGAGAGAGGCCGGAACTGACAGGTTCCGTTGACATTCTCTCAGGTCTGTTGCACTCTCTCAGCGCATCTCCTTGGGCAGACGCTGAATTGACACACCACCAGACTTGTGTGTGCATGCTGGAGCCAGGGGCGAGGTGTGTCTACGTGTGTCATAAGGTTGACTGTCCACGTCATCCTTATGGGCCATGGCGTGATACTTCGTCAACATAACCTCATCAAAAGGTGTCAGCACTCAGCATCCGCTAGGCTCCAGTACAAGACACACAGACACTCAGACATACTGTATTAGTATCGATTAACACATACATATAATATATAACCAGTACGCTTCGTGTCCTGGTGGAACGCCGACGTGAATTTCGACAGGGGATGCTTGCAGCCTATGTTGATCTCAAGAAGACGTTTGACTCAGTGCATCGTGAGTCACTTTGGGATCTTCTGCGACTTCGACGAGGGATTCCTGCAAGGACTATTGGTTTCATAACTGGTCTGTATTCTGGGACTGAGAGTACTGTGAAGTGTGGGTCAGGTGTATCCAGCTTCTTTCCTGTGAATACAGGAGTGAGGCAAGGGTGCGTCCTTGCCCCATCACTTTTCAACGCTTGTATGGACTGGGTATTGGACAAGGTTGTAGATCAAAGTGATTGTGGAGCATCCGTCGGCAACACCAAGATCACTGATCTTGTTTTTGCCGATGATGCAGTAATCTTTGCTGAGTCGCTGGAGGTCCTGGTGATGGCTCTCGAGGCGCTGCACGAGGAGGCAAAGCCTTTGGGACTTGAGGTCTCCTGGCTCAAGACCAAGGTCCAGGTGTTTGGAGACTTACTAGATGAAGCAGTACAGTCTGTTCATGCGTGTGGCGAGGACATTGAGATCTTGAAAAGTTTTACATACCTTGGTAGCGCAGTCCATAATGACGGCGGGTCACGTGAAGAAATCTTACGGCGGATTGGCATAGCCCACGGTGTTATGGACTCGCTCAGCGGGAGTATTTGGCGTTGTCAGTACCTGTGCAGAAGGACAAAGATCCGGATCTGCAAGTCGCTTGTGATCCCTGTCTTACTATATGGTTGTGAGACATGGACACTAAATAGTGACTTGAAGAGACGAATCAATGCCTTTGGTAATAAGTGTTTTCGCAGAATCATGGGGTATCGCTGGGATGATTACGTGTCAAATCAGCGATTGCACCGTGAGACTGAATCGAGGCCTATTACCTGCATAGTCCGTCAGCGCCAACTTCGGCTATATGGGCATGTGGCACGCTACCCTGAAACCGATCCTTCCCATCGGGTTGTATCTGTAAGAGACAATCCGGCGTGAAGGAGGCCAAGGGGGTGCCCACAAGGTTCGTGGCTGGGGCAAGTTGATGTTTCTTGTCGAGAGCTGCTTGGTATGGGAAAGGAGCCTGCATGGGAGCTCGCGCGTGGTGACCCCCGGGAGTGGCGTCGTAGGATGGGCGAGGCGACGCGCCCCCCGGCGTAGGCTCCTAATGATTGATTGATTGAAGTGTTGTCATTTAAATAACTTCCTTCGTATCATTTCATATACTGCCCGTGTGGTACAGTGGTAATGTGTGTGTGTGTGTGTGTGTGTGTGTGTGTGGTGTGTGTGTGTGTGTTGTGTGTGTGTGTGTGTGTTTGTGTGTTTGTGTTTGTGTTGTGTGTGTTCTGTTGTTTGTCTCTCAATTATCTGTTTATGCTTTGTCTGTTTGCCAGTCTGTCTTTTTCAGTTTTTTATCTCTCTCTTTCTCTTACGTATAGCAAGCTCCTTTAAAACATGATATTGATTGTAATTTTTCATTCAGTTTTCTGATTTTACGATCAGGTCTTTTTTATGAGAAATTTGCGGTTGTCTCTCCAAAGTTTAACAAATCGCCATTACAATTCCAATGCAATTTATATTCTGTTTACCACATTGCAGCAAAGCCTTCGTATTGCTATGCATTCTGCACGCAACGTAAAGAGTTTTATGCCAAATGCAGCTCTGCCCTTTATCTGGTATCACTGACCCATCAAATATTCATTATGGTCCGAAATTCCAACATGTAATACTACTGCCAACTTAAAACCAAAGGGAATATATGAACTATTTTAGAAAGGAATATGAAAAATACATTACAAGCAAAACTAATAACTGGGGAAATAAACTTATGCATGTGATGAAATAAATAATAGAAAGGACGATGGTTAGAAGCATGAAGATGATGAATGTTAGATGAAGCTTTTAGTTAGTGTCGTTTTAGTTTAGTTAGTAAGTTTAGTTAGTTTTAGGTTAGATGAAGCATGTTAGATGGATGAAGCATAATTTGTCTCATACATAATGGAGTTGTTATCTTCCTGTTATCATTTTGACCTGAAACGAGAGATGAGCTTCGGTTGACTCAAAGGAGAGACTAGTCCAAATGAATAAGAAGTTTGTTTCTGTCTATAATGAAAGTTTGTATTAGATGTCTTGTATTGACTTAGGTATCTCAGAGTGTGTAAAGAAGAGAAGGGATGGATGGGGGAATGGAGGAAATGAATGGAAGGAGAAGCGAAAGAAGGAAGAAATGGAGGAATGAGGAGAGTGAACGATAGATGAAAAATAGATAAGAAAGAATAGATTGATAGAAAATTTGATAGACAAAAAGAAAAAATATATGGAAGAAAGAATTAAAAGAACGAGAAGAAGGAAAGGTGGAATGGAATAAAGGAAGGAAATTAAATGAATAAAACGAATGAAGAGAAAAGAGATAATGAATGATTTCTATGGATTGATGGATATATGGAAAGAAAATTGGGAAAAATGAATAAAAGCAGGGGAGAGAGAAGAGAGAGAGAGAGAGAGGAAGAGAGAGAGAGAGAGAGAGAGAGAGAGAGAGAGAGAGAGAGAGAGAGAGAGAGAGAGAGAGAGAGAGCGAGCGAGCGAGCGAGCGAGCGAGCGAGGAGAGAGAGAGAGGAGAGGAGAGAGAGAGAGAGAGAGAGAGAGAGAGAGAGAGAGAGAGAGAGAGAGAGAGAGAGAGAGAGAGAGAGAGAGAGAGAGAGAGATGAGAGAAGAGAGAGAGAAGAGAGAGAGAGAGAGGAAGAGAGGGAAGGAGAGAGAGAGAGGGAAGGAAGGAGGAAGGAAGGAAGAAGAAGGAAGGAAGGAAGGAAGGAAGGAAAAGGAAGGAAGGAAGGAAGAAGGAAGAAGAAGGAAGGAAGGAAGGAAGAAGGAAGGAAGGAAGGAAGGAAGGAAGGAGAGAGGAAGGAAGGAAGGAGGAAAGACAGACGAGGAGGTGTATGTATTGCAATGTTTTGATCCAATAAAAGATTGAAGCAATAAAATCTTGAAAAGGGACATGGTACAAACGAAAAAGAGAGAGAGAGAGAGAGAGAGAGAGAGAGAGAGAGAGAGAGAGAGAGAGAGAGAGAGAGAGAGAGAGAGAGAGAGAGAGAGAGAGAGAGAGAGAGAGAGAGAGAGAGAGAGAGATAACTCATATATAAAGTTGTATTTTCACGCTCAAGATTTTTAATGGTCGAACTCTAAAATATTGTGTAAAAAAGTGTATTTGTGTATGCTGTGCTTGTGTGTGTGTGTGTGTGTGTGTGTGTGTGTGTGTGTGTGTGTGTGTGTGTGTGTGTGTGTGTGTGTGTGTGTGTGTGTGTGTGTGTGTGTGTGTGTGTTTATTTATTTATCCATGTATGTATTAAATAATGCATTAATATATTGTACAAACTTTGCTCTGGGGGCTTTAGCAACATGGTATGCAAATGTTGTGTGTTTGTGTTTTTCGTGTTCATGTTATTTAAGGCCGTCGTTGCTGTTGTTGTTGTTGTTGTTGTTTTTGCATCTAATTTTGTATACATCCATGTGTAATGCGAGGCTTGACAACGACTAAACTAAACAAAATATAACATGGGGAAGAAAAAAAATATAATAGTTGTCCGAAAAAATATAGAAACAAGAGACGAATGAGATTTCCATATTGTCAACCCGCTGTGAATTAATGCTGGAAAACTGGAGGATAAGAAACTAGTAAAAAGAATAATAGATAAGTGGCAGGAAATTAAAGGAAAAAACAAACAAAGAAGGGCAGAAAATGAAAGGAAAAATTATTGCAAAGAAAGGCAGGAAATGAAAGTAAAAAATATTGCAAAGAAAGGCAGGAAATAAAAGGAAAATATATTACACAGGAAGGAAAATATACGTGAACGGCTTAGTAATTTAACAGAAGAGAATATAAATACATAATTCAATAAACTTTCAATAAAAAATATAATTCTATTGATACCATTAGGTAAGTAAAATATTTATGGCAGGAAATGAAAAAGAAAAAACAGTACAAAGGAAGGAAAATTAAGGTGAACGGCTCAGTAATTGTACCGATAATATAAATACGTAATTCAATAAACCCTAAATAGAGAATATATGATAGGAGGTAACAGCACAAAGCAGGATGTCGGATAAAAGCGAACACACACAACAGGATAAAAGGAGACAACAATTTCTCGACAAATAGTCCGTGTCTCTTTTCATTATTTTTCTTTAGTTTTTTTTGTTACACAGTTGGTGCGTCAAAGGGTTGAATATAATCGTAAAAAAGCCACCTGTTGCCCTTATACGATGAGGCCCCCCTTGCCCTCCCCCCCCCCCCCCCCCCAAAAAAAACCCCCCCTTTTTAAAAAGGGGAAAAATTTTTTAAAAAATTGGGGGGAAAAAAAAAAAAAAAAAAAAGGGGGGGGAAAAAAATTTAAGGAAAAATTTTTTTAAAAATTTTTAAAAAAAATTAAAAAGGGGAAAGGGTTTTTAAAAAAAAAAAAAAAAAAAAAAAAAAGGATTTAAAAAAATTTTTTAAAAAAAAAAAAAGGGAAAAAAAAAAAAAAGGGGTTTTTTTTAAAAAAAAAAGATTTAAAAATTTTTTTTTTAAAAATTAAAATTTAAAAAAAATTTTTTTTTTAAAAAAAAAAAAAAAATTAAAAAATTTTTAAAATTTTTAAAGGGGGGAAAAAGGGGGAAAAAAAAAAAAAAAGGAAAAAAAATTTTTTTTGAAAAAAAGGGAAAAAAAATTTTTAAAAAAAATTTTTTAAAAAAGGGGAAAAAAAAAAATAAAAAAAGGGGAAAAAAAATTTTGGGGGAAAACCCCCCCTTTTAAAAGGGTTTTTTTAAAAAAAAATTAAAATTAAAATTTTTTAAAAATTTTTTCCCCCCCCCAAAAAAAAAAAATTTTTTTTTCCGGGGGAAAAAAAAAAGGGGGGAAAAAAAATTGGAAAAAAGGGGGGAGGGGGGGGGGAGGAAGGGGGAAAAAAAAAGGGGGGGGGGGGAAAAAGGGGGGGGAAGGGGGGGAGAGGGAAAGGGGGGGGGGGGGGGGGGGGGGGAAAGGGGGGGGGTTTTGGGGGGGGGGGGAAAGGGGGGGGGGGTTGGGGGGGGGGGGGGGGGGGAAAAAAGAAAGAGAGAGGGGGAGGAAAAAAGGGGGGGAGGGGGGAAAAAAAGGGGGGAGAGAGAGAGAGAGAGGGGGGGGAATTTTTGGGGGGGGGGGGGGGGGGAAAAAATTTTTTAAAAAAGGGGGGGGGGGTTTGGGGGGGTTTTGGGTTTTTGGGGGGGGGGGAGAGAAAAAGAGGGGAAAAAAAAACGGGGGGGAAAAAAAAGGGGGGGGGGGGGGGAAAGGGGGGGGGGGGGGAAGGGGAGAAGGGGGGGGGGGGGGGAAGGGAGGGGGGAAAGGGGGGGGGGAGGAGGAAGGGGAGAAAAGGCGAGGGGAAAGGGGGGGGGGGGGAAGGGGGGGAAGGGGGGGGGGGGGGGGGAAAAAAAAAAAGGTGGGGGGGGGGAGGGGAAAAAAAAAAACCCCCAAAAAGGGGGGGGGGAAAGGGGGGGGGAGGGGAGGGGGGGGAAAAAGGGGGGAAAAAGAGGGGAAAAAAAAAAAAAAGAGAGAGAGAAAGGGGGGGAAAAAGGGGGGAGAGAAGGGGGAAAAAAAAAGGGGGGGGAAGGGGGGGGGGGGGAGAAAGGGGGAAAAAAAGGGAAAAAAAAGGGGGGGGGAAGGGGAGAAAAAAAAGGGGGGGGGGGAGGGGGGGGGGGAAAGGGGGGGGGAGAAAAAAGGGGGGGGAGGAAGAAGGGAAAAGGGGGGGGGGGGAAGGGAAAAGGGGGGGGGGGGCCCCGGGGGGGGGGGGGGAAAAAAAAAAGGGGGGGGAAAAAGGGAAAAAAAAAGGGGGAGGGAAAAAAAGGGGGGGATTTTAAAAAAAA
>JACEEZ010001128.1:120094-127594 GCA_016584305.1 Chionoecetes opilio | reverse complement strand
GTGTGTGTGTGTTTGTGTTTGAGAGAGAGAATGCGTGGTGTGTGTGTTTGTTTGAGAGAGAATGCGGTGTGTGTGTTTGTTTGAGAGAGAAGCGTGTGTGTGTGTGTGTGTGTGTGTGTGTTTGAGAGAGAATGCGTGTTGTTGTGTTTGTGTTTGAGAGAGGATGCGTGTGTGTGTGTTTTGTTTTTTTGTTTGAGAGAGAATGCGTGTGTGTGTTTGTTTGAGAGAGAATGCGGTGTGTGTGTGTTTTAGAGAGAAGCGTGTGTGTGTGTGTGTGTTTGTGTTTTAGAGAGAATTAGTGTGTGTGTGGTTTGAGAGAGAATGCGTGTGTGTGTGTGTGTGTGTGTGTGTGTTTGAGAGAGAATGGTGCGTGTGTGTGTGTTGTGGGGTGTGTGTGTTTTGTGGTGTGTGTGTGTGTGTGTGTGTGTTGTGTGTGTGTATGTGTGTGTGTGTGTGTGTGTGTGTATGTTGAGAGAGAGAATTGTGTGTGTGTGTGAGTGTTTGAGAGAGAGAATGGTGTGTGTGTGTGTTTTAGAGAGAATGCGGTTGTGTGTGTTTGAGAGAGAGAAATACGTGTGTGTGTGTGTGTGTGAGTGTTGAGAGAGAGAATGCGTGTGTGTGTGTGTGAGTCTTTGAGAGAGAGAATGCGTGTGTGTGTTTTAGAGAGAATGTGTGTGTGTGTGTGAGTGTTTGAGAGAGAGAAGCGTGTGTGGTGTGTGGGGTGGTGTGGTGTGTGTGTGGTGTGTGGTTTTGAGGGAGAATGTGTGTGTGAGTGTTTGAGAGAGAGAATGCGTGTGTGTGTGTGTGTGTGTGTGTTTGAGAGAGAATGTGTGTGTGTGTGTGTGTGTGTGTGTTGTGTGTGTGTGTGTGGGGAGTGTTTGAGAGAGAGAATTGCGTGTTGGTGTTTGAGAGAAAATGCGTGGTGTGTGTGTTGTTGAGAGAGAATGCGTGTGTGTGTGTTTGAGAGAGAATACGTGGTGTGTGTGTGGGTTTTAGAGAGAATGCGTGTGTGTGTGTGTTTGAGAGAGAATGCGTGCCCTTGTGTTTGTGTGTGTGTGTGTGTGTTGTGTGTGTGTGTGTGTGTATGTGTGTGTTTGAGAGAGAATGCGTGTGTGGTATGTGTTTGAGAGAGAATGCGTGTGTGTGTGTGTGTATGTGTGTTTGTGTGTGTGTTTGGTTTGAGAGAGATTGCGTGTGTGTGTGTGCGTGTTGAGAGATAATTCGTGTGGTATGTGTGTGTGTGTGTGGGGTGTGTGTGTTTGTGAGAGAGAGAGAGAGAGAGTATGATTATGTATGTGTGTATTTTTCACTATTCGTGTGAATGTGTGTGTGTTTGTGCATGCGGTGTGGGGTGTGTGTGTGTGTGGTGTTGTGTGTGTGTGTGTGTGTGTGTGTGTGTGTGTGTGTGCGTGGCATGTGTGTTTTGTGTGTGTGTGCGCGCGCGTGTGCGTGTGTGCGTGTGCTTATTTTACTGCCTATGTTACTGATTATTTTCAGCCCTTACTACTACTACTAATAATAATGTTACTACTACAAACAATACCCCCCACAAAAACATTACAACATAACAAAATACTCCGATACTACTACCCAATAACAAACAACACTACTGTACATTTACAGATGACTGAGTAATGTTTAAATATGTACTCGTCAGGCATAGGTAGAGGTGTGTCCAATATAAATTACGGACGTGACGAGACAGGTAATGTAGGTAGCGAAACAAATGATGCTGTTAATGTTTATTCCACTGTAATGTAAGTTCATTAGAGAGAGATCGAGAGATCGAGAGAGAGAGAGAGAGAGAGAGATCGAGAGAGAGATCGAGAGAGAGAGATCGAGAGAGAGATCGCGAGATAGAGAGAGAGAGAGAGAGAGAGAGAGATATCGAGATCGAGAGAGAGAGAGAGAGAGAGAGAGAGAGAGGAGAGAGAGAGAGAGAGGAGAGAGAGAGAGAGAGAGGGGATGAGGACGAGAGGAGGGGAGGGGAAGGAGAGAGAGAGAGAGAGAGAGAATATATGGCACCATATATTATGTAATGGCCACACATTTGGGTTTTGATAGGGTGTGTTTAATGAGACACATGTTATGGTAATGTTATGTATTGTTATAGTGATGGGTTGTAGTTGGTTTTAGTATTTGTTTGTTATCTGTTATTCTTGTGTTTTTGTTCTTGGTATGGTGTGGTTAATGAGCCGTGTCAATGATATGTACTTTTTATCATGATCCTGGCTCTCTCTTTCTCTCTTTCTCGCTCTCTCTCTGTGTGTATCTGTGTCTGTCTGTCTTTCTGTCTGTCTGTACGTATATATGTCTGTCTGTGTGTCCCTCTCTCTCTTTATCTCTCTTTCTCTTAATTTCTGCTTGGTTTAATTTGTGTAGAACTATTTGTTACTTTTTTTTGTTTTACCTATTTAGAACTTTTATAGTAAAAAAACCCCACCCACCCACCCACCACCCCCCCAAACCCACCCACCCACTACCCACCCCACACCCCCCCACACCCACACCCACACCCACCCACACCCACCCACCCACCCACATACACACACGGGGTTAATGTTTAAGCAGTGTTTTCTTGCGTTCTATTCTTTCCTTTGTTATTGAGTCATTCTTTTCATCACAGTTAGCTGCCTTTTTACCCCTTATCTCCCCCTTGTTGTAGCCCCTAGCCCAACTTTTTCTTATGGGGGTGGCCGGGGGCGGTGTAGAGGCGGCGCCTGCCGTCGAATCACTCCTGGGGTCAACCTGCGGAGGGTTCTTCGTGGGGGCTCGTGGAACGTTCTGAGCTCTCAGACGATCATCGACTACCTCTCCTATCGGGCGAGCTCAGTACGCTGAGGGTGGTATAGTGGGACTCTTGAGACGAGGAGGCCTGGCAGTGGCGAGATAGCAGTGGGGGTTAACCTACTACTGGCCCGGGCCATGAGCAATGGTCACCGTGTACGGGGAGTAGCTATAGGCTTTCCCCAGCAAACTGCAACCGTCATTTGTTGAGGTTATTCCGGGTTTGATGAGCGTATAAGCGGGTGAGGATGAAACACACTCTGGGTTTCTTGTCTCTTGTTGCAGTGTACACTCCTCCCTAGATGGTAAAACTGAAGAGAAGGAGATGTTCTACCCCAAACTCGACTCTGTATTAGACCAGTGTCCTCCTCGGGACACACTCATTGTCTTGGGCGACACAATGCTACTACTGGCACTGTGAGAGATGGCTACGAGTTGTGTGCTGGCCCCCATGGCTCCGGTACCAGAAACACCAACAGTTCTCTGCTTTGAACTTTGAAAGGGTTTGAGAATTTACAGGTTCTTGGTATCAGAGACCAGAGCTACCCCGCTGGACATGGTATAGTAATGCCGGAGGGGTAGCTAAGGAGATCGACCACATCCTGTTAGTACTCGTTGGAGGGATCCCCCAGAACTGCTGGGTTTACCGGAGTGCTGAGTTCTTTGGAACAGATCACAGACTTGTTGTTGCTACACTTAAGCTTCATGTCAAGTCCAGAAGAATCTCAAGAGGTAACCATACTGTGTTCATCTTGAAAAAATAAAGGGAAACTTGACATGTGCTCATGAGTATGCGGTGGCAGTCTCAAATCGGTTTGATGTGCTCGGTGCTCTCGGGGATCCTGTAGAACTGTGGGATACTTCAAACGTCAAAACTCTACAGGCTGCCAAGGAGTGTATTGGGGCGCCCCGAGGTTCAAAGCGTTGGTTTTGTCTCGACGGGGGACGCTGGAAAAATCGAGGAGAGTCGCGCTGCCAGGCTGGCGGGGAACCCGGGACCAGCACAGGGCTTGTCACGCCGGACTAGAACCCTCCTGAGGAGAGACAAGGAGAGGTAGTCAGGAGTCTCGCTGAGGATGTCGAGGGTCATTTGAACGCTAATGACCTTCGACCCGCCTACCGAGCCCTGAAGAAGCTCTGTTCCAAGTCTCCTTCTCGAGCGAGTGCTATTCGAACAGCAGAGGGGCGTTCGTGTCGGACATGGATGGGCAGATGGTCGTTGGGCTGAGTACTTTGGGCAGTTGTTCACGGTGGACTCTCCAATGAGCAGCTTCACACCACTGGGGTTAAAGGGCAGTGGATGCCGATCCTCCCATGACGAAATCGCACCCTCTCTTGACGAAGTCAGAGAGGCTGTAGCAAAGTTGAAGGGTGGAAGGCAGTGGTTTTTGTAATATCAGTGCGGAGCTCCTCAAAGCTGGAGGTGAGGCCATGATCCGCGGTTTTCATGCTGTCTTGACTGCCGTGTGGCAATCAGGTACCATTCCCCCTGACTGGAAAAGGGGGCTGGGCGCCCTATCTGGAAAGGGAAAGGGGACCGTCGGACTGCAACAATTACCGCGGTATTACACTGCTCAGCGTACCAGGCTGGGTGCTTGCCCATCTATTGCTGACACGAATGCAGTCATCTGGTGAGGCATCAGAGACCTCAGCAGTCTGGGTTCACGCCTGGTAAGTCAACAACGGACCGTATCCCAGCGCTTCGTGTCCTGGTGGAACGCCGACGTGAGTTTCGACAGGGGATGCTTGCAGCCTATGTTGATCTCAAGAAGGCGTTTGACTCAGTGTATCGTGAGTCACTCTGGGATTCTTCGCGACTTCGAGGGATTCCTGCAAGGACATTGGGTTTTATAAATGGTCTGTATTCTGGGACTGAGAGTGCTGTGAAGTGTGGGGCAGGTGTATCCAGCTTCTTTCCTGTGAATCAGGAGTAAGGCAAGGGTGCGTCCTTGCCCCATCACTTTTCAAGCTTGTATGGACTGGGTATTGGACAAGGTTGTAGATCAAAGTGATTGTGGAGCATCCGTCGGCAACACCCAAAATCACTGATTCTTGTTTTGCGATGATGCAGTAAAACTTTGCTGAGTCGTGGAGGTCCTTTGGGGATGGCTCTCGAGGCGCTGCACGAGGAGGCAAAGCCTTTGGACTTGAGGTCTCCCGGCTCAAGACCAAGGTCCAGGTATTTGGAGACTTATAGATGAAGCAGTACAGTATGTTCATAGGTGTGGCGAGGACATTGAGATCTTGGAAAGTTTTACATACATTGGTAGCGCAGTCCATAATGACGGCGGGTCACGTCAAGAAGTCTTACGGCGGATTGGCATAGCCCCACGGTGTTATGGACTCGCTCAGCGGGAGTATTTGGCGTTTTCGGTACCTGTGCAGGAGGACAAAGATCCGGTTCTTCAAATCGCTTGTGGTCCCTGTCTTACTCTATGGTTGTGAGACATGGACACTAAATAGTGACTTGAGAGACGAATCAATGCCTTGGTAATAAGGTCTTCCAGAATCATGGGGTATCGCTGGGATGATTACGTGTCAAATCAGCGATTGCACCGTGAGACTGAATCGAGGCCTATTACCTGCATAGTCCGTCAGCGCCAACTTCCGCTATATGGGCATGTGGCACGCTACCCTGAAACCGATCCTTCCCATCGCGTTGTATCTGTAGGAGACAATCCGGCGTGGAGGAGGCCAAGGGGGCACCCACAAGGCTCGTGGCTGGGGCAAGTTGATGTTTCTTGTCGCGAGCTGCTTGGGTATGGGAAAGGAGCCTGCATTGGAACTCGCGCGTGGTGACCCCCGGGAGTGGCGTCGTAGGGTGGGCGAGGCGACGCGCCCCCCGGCGTATGCCCCCAATGATTGATTGATTGATTTTGTAGATAATTTTAGATCCATTTAGATTACTTAGATACCCCTAAATCCTTCTTAAATACCTGGAAATCCCATTGCGAATTCCTTAGCTTGCCTCAAAAGTCAAAAGTCTACGTCGCAGCCCCTCCGTGGCAAGGCCCCGACGGTGGAAGTCGTCATCACCGCCCTGCCGGCCAGCAAGGCGCTGTGCACCCGGGCGGAGCTGCAGCAGCACGCACTGAGGAGGATGACAGAGGCCAACGTCCCAGGCAGCGCCGTCTACTACACGGACGGCTCAGTCCTGAGAGAGGCACGACTGGCCGGGTAGTCACAGGCCGGGAGGTGCTGTCCTGGAGGACGCCCGACCACTGCTCCACCCTGCAGACGGAGCTCGTGGCGATCTATCACGACCCGGGCCGGAGCACGCCCGCCAACGTCGAGAGGAGGCGGTGGTCGTCCACTCCAACTCCTGTCAGCCTTACAGATCCTGCAGCAGCTGAGTACGCCAGCGGACAGCGTGCCAGCGTGACAGCGTGACAGCGTGACAGCGTGACAGCGCAGACAGCGTCACCACCATCAGCCTGGGCCTATCAAAGGATCGCCGCTCAGGGGCGCTACGTGCGGTTCAACGGGGTGCCCCGCCACGTTGGGTTGCGAGGGACCGAGGCTGATGATGAGACGGCCCGCGCAGTCACCAGGTGGCCTGTAGTCACCGCCGCCGTTCTGCCCAGCCTACAGCAGGTCAAGACGTTGGCCAGACGCGCTGCCGCCAACAGCACAGAGCAGCAACACCGGGAGATGGAGGCGTCATCGCGGCAGGCGGCCTGGTATGCCACAGTTGCCCACTGCTCCCCGCCCAGCAGCTTTCCAGGGCGGACGAAGTCCTACTCCAGCTCCTCTGGCTGGACTATCGCACCCTGGAGGAGCTGAGGGACGACTTAAAAAGTGGACAGTGTGACCACTGTGGCCATCTCGCCCGGCACGCACCAGGGCACTGCCTGCTGTCCTGCCCCGCCACGGCTCAACTGAGGCAGCAGATCGGCGGCCCAGAGAACGACGAGGATACGGCAGCCCTGGTGTTCCAGGGGACACAAGAAGACCTGCCTCGGCTGTTGGCAGTGCCCCGCCGCTGAGCGCAACAACGCCACACAGCGGAACATGGAGCGAGGTGACGCGCCTCGCTCACCGGAAGTCACTTGCGTCCCTAGCGGTGGGCTGGTGGCCGCTTATTTCTTATATATGTATTGATATAAGATTAGTATAAGTTTGTAATGTAGGTTTTACTTAAGGTTTTATGTAACTCTAATGTACTTTTTGTAAGACATGTAAGTAAACCTCACTAAGATGCTGATAATGATGATAATGATGATGAATATATTACATTCATGAAAAAGGTGACGAAAAAATGCGTATCATGAGGAGGGAGATAATGACGATAATAATGATAATGATAACAATAAGATATACTGACAATGGCAATAACAAATATAGTAAAAGCACTTTAATAGAATAAAAAAATTCAGGTAATTAAGTTAATAAAATTAATGAATGATATTGACAAATAATCAGGTAAAGAAATATTCTGCAAAGCAATGTGAACTCCTTGTAAATCAAGCGAAGAACTATTATTTACCTGTGGCCTTAAAGTGCAGGTGTGTGGCGGGGGATTATTATCTCGTATTACCTCTCCAGTAATCTAGGATCTCTTATTTTCTTTCTAGGATCTCTTATTGAATTTTAGGATCTCTTATTTTCATTTTACCTTTTCTTTCAACTTCTCCTAGTTCTTCTTTCCCCCTAACTGTCTATCCCCCTAAACATCGTAAAAATCGTGGCGAGAGGAAGCGGCTGTGAAGGGTC
>JACEEZ010001128.1:90094-117594 GCA_016584305.1 Chionoecetes opilio | reverse complement strand
CAAACAAAACCTTAACAATTCCCAGATGTTTGAAACACATGTCACACACAACACAATTCTTTATCCGTGTAATTTAAAGTGGAAGCACATCATACAGAGGAAGGGAAGGAAGGGAAGGGAAGAGAGGGGAAGGGACGGGAAGGGAGGGGAAAGGAAGGGAAGGGAGGAGAAGGGAAGGGAGGGGAAGGGAAGGGAAGGGAAAGGAAGGGAAGGGAAGGGAAGGGAAGGTAGGAGAAGAGACGGGAAGGAAAGGGAAAGGAAAGGAAAGCAAAGGAAAGGAAAGGAAAGGAAAGGTAAGGAAAGGAAAGGAAGGGAAGGGAAAGAAAAGAACAGGAAGGGAAGGGATAAAAGTGAAAGGAAGGGAAGGGAAGGGAAGGGAAGGGAATGGAGGGGAAGGGAAGGGAGGGGAAGGTAAGGTAGGGGAGGGGAAGCGAAGGGAGGGGAAAGAGAAGGGAAGGGAAGAGTTGGGTTATGCATGCTACACTGAAGAGAAGGGAAGGGAAGGAAGGGCTGGGCTATGCATGGTACACTGAGGGGAAGGGAAGGAAGGGCCGGGCTATGCATGCTACACTGCGGGGAAGGGAATGGAAGGAAGGGCTAGGCTATGCATGCTACACTGAGGGGAAGCAAAGGAAGGGCTGGGCTATGCATGCTACACTGAGGGGAAGGGAAGGGAAGGAAGGGCTTGGCTATGCATGCTACACTGAGGGGAAGGGAAAGGAAGGGAAGGGAAGGGAAGGAAGGGCTATGCTTGCTACACTGAGGGGAAGGGAAGGGAAGGAGAGACTAGGCTCTGCACGCTACACTGAGGGGAAGGGAAAAGAAGGGAAGGAAGGCCTAGGCTATGCATTAGGGTACGCCGTAGGTCCAATGAAAAGTGAAATATAGATTATTTCGAATTTGGCAGGGTGTTTTCTTATGTAAAATTGAATTTTAAGGGTATTTTGTCCCCTTCCACTTTTTGGTTTGAGCATTTCTTGCTATGCAAAACTGGACTTTTATATTTATATGCAAAACATTGCTTAAAATGCGATTTTGCAGAGTAAGAATTGCTCAAATGCAAAAATGGATTTAGCTAAAATCGTCTTAGAATTCTATGTTCCATAGGAAATTGGCATGCCAAAGTTGAGAAAAAGAATTTTTGTTATACGGCGTACCCTAACCAGGGTACCAACATAGTTGGATTGGGTTACGATGGGAGGAAGGACAAGACCAGGGCGATGGTGCCCGACAGCTATGAGAAACTGCACCCCAGGTTGATCAGGGAGGAGCATGTGTCAGTGACAAAGGAGCCATCTGGAAGGTACCTTAGGCACTTTGTACCAGAGGACCCGGTGCCACTTGAGAAGCCTGCGTTCAAGGTGGCTCAGGCTCTCTATGATCTGCTGGTGACATACGACTCCACCGACTCACTGATCGTACTGCAAGGTGACTCAACTAGGGCCAACACGGGGTGGAAGGGTGGTACTCACGCCCATTTGGAGAAGATGCTGGGACGCAAGCTCTTCTGGAGTATATGCGTGTTGCACACAAGCGAGTTGCCCCTGCGCCACCTTATCACCAGCATCAACGGGCCTACCTCATCTGACACTGGCTTCACGGGTCCAGTGTGCAGTCTGCTGTCCAGCGTGAATGAGATGCAGTACAACGCAGAGTTCAGAGGAGTGCCAGGCGGTGAAGAACTCACGGAGATACCAGAGTATATCCTGGTCAACATGTCCACTGACCAGCAGGTCTCCTATCAGCTGGTCCAGGCTGTGAAGCGGGGCGTTCTCCCGTCCGAGCTGCAGGAGATCAAGTGTGGCAGGGTGTCCCACTCCAGATGGCTCACCACAGCCCAGTCGCTCGTGTACATGTGGACCAGAAAGCATGGACTGACTGGCAAAGAACTGAACACCCTGGAAATCCTAGTTAAATATTGCCTGCAGGTGTACTTCAAACTCTACTACGACATCAAGGTTCACCACAGACTAGAGGACGGCCCCAAGCACATCCTCACGCAGCTCAGAAGTGATGAGGTCGCAGCCCAAGAAGGTCCAAACAGCTGTGACCTTCTACGTGCGGACAGGAGCATGGTTCGCACACTCAGAATGTGTCCTCCTCTCGCTGATGGCGAGTCAGAGTGAGGACGACCGCAGGTTCGCCGCGACCCAGATTTTGAAGCTGAGGGCTGGCGAGGAGTATGGGGACACCAGTGTAAAACCTCGCATCACACCCAAGCTGAACTTGTCAGCCACCAGCTTGCAGACACTGATCAGCTGGCAGCCTGACCAGGTGCACGAGCCGGCATTCACCTGTTCACTGTCCGGGGATCAGATCCAGGAGATCCTGGTCAAGCCGTACGAGGTTCCGGAGTTCTCTATCCACACTCAGAGCACCGAAAGAGTCGTGAAGCAGGTGACAGAGGCTGCGGCAGCAGTGGTGGGGCAGCAGGCCAGAGACGGGTTCATCCGGGCTCGGGTCCACCACCGGGAGACCATGCCTTGCTTCAGGTCTAAGAAGGACATGATGGACACGTTCTAGGCCAACGTAGAGGCTGTGACACTGTGATGTAGTGCCTGATGAACCAACTGATCAGAAAGAGCTTACCACGCTAGTCATTTGGAACTCATATTGGTGCATGATGCAATAAACAGGACCAACCGGACACTGCGTACTCATTTAAGCATTATTCGATAAGGGTGCAATATAAAAGTGCGATTTTGCATAGTAAGAATTGCTCAAATGCAAAAATGGAAATATAGAATCGTCGTAGAATTCCATTTTACATAAGAAATTGGCATTCTAAAGTTGAGAAAAAGAATTTTTGTTATACGGCGTACCCTACTATGCATGTTACACCGAGGGGAAGGAAAGGGATGGGAAGGAAGGGCTATGCATGCTACACTGAGGGGAAGGGAAGGGAAGGAAGGACTAGGCTATGCATGCTACACTGAGGGGAAGGGAAGGGAAGGGAAGGGAAGGAAGGGCTGGGCTATGCATGCTACACTGAGGGGAAGAAGGATGCATTGTCGCCCATTTGCATGCATTTGTCAGGAGAAGGCTTCGGGCGGGCGTCATTTAGGCGTAATTAATGGTTCTCTCACTGCAGTAAACTCATTTTTCAACGTGACAGCCGCTTGAAAATTGTTCTCGTCTGGAGACCGTCCGCCTCCACGCAATCTTTTCACTCATCTTTCTTTCTCTTTCTACAATCTTTTCATTATTTCCTCCTTTCTTTACAATATTTTAACTTATTTCTCTCTCTACAATCTTTTCACTCCTCCTCTACAATCTTTTTATTCCTCTTTCTTCCTCTACAATATTTTAAGTGTCCTCTTTCTTTCTCTTTCCCTCTTTCCTCTCTTTCTCTACAATCTTTTCACTCTTTCCACTTACTTTCTCTACAATCTTTTCACTCTCCTTTTGTATTTCTCTACAATCTTTTCGCTCTTTCCTTTTTCTTTCTCTACAATTTTTTCACTCCTTCCTTTGACTTTTCTATAATGTTTTCACTCCTTTCTCTTTTTCTCTTTTCATCTCTTTCTTTTCTTTATGATCTTGTATTTAACTTTTCCTACCTCCTCCCTCCTTGATATTCTATCATTCTCTCAATTTTTTTCTTTTTTCAATCGCATTTTATAATTTTTTTTTGTTTTCTTACGTTTCTTTTATTTATTATCTTTGCATAAAATTGGTCGTTTTCCTCACTTCCAATTTTTTCTCTATTTCTTCTTATCCCTGTCTTCCCTTACTTGTTATTTATTCATCTCATTTTTCTCTTCCTTTTCTTCACATCTCTATTTTCTCCAAATCTATTATCCGCATTCTTCTTTTCTCTCTCTCCTCGCTTCATACCTCTCTCTGCCTCTCAATGTCTCTCCTTTCACATTTTCCATCAATATTGTTTTGCACATATGACTCTCTTTCTTTCCTTCTTTTTATTATTTGTTTTATCCATTTATCTCCTTATCCACAGATGTTCAAACTAACACACACACACACACACACACACACCACACACACACCCACAACACACACACACACACACACACCACACACAACACCCCACACACACACACACACACACACACACACACACACACACACACACCACACACACACACACACACACACACACACACACACACACCACACACCAACACACACACACACACACACACACAACACACACACAACACACACACACACACCCCCACACACACACACACACACACACACACACACACACACACACACACACACACACACACACACACACCACACACACAACACACACACACACACACACACACACACACACACACACACACACACACACACACACACACACACACACACACACACCACACCACACACACCACACACACACACACACACACACACACACACACACACACACACACACACCCCACACACACACACACACACACACACACACACACACACACACACACACACACACACACACACACACACCACACACCACACACACACACACACACACACACACACACACACACACACACCCCACACACACACACACAACACACCCACACACAACGCCTGAACGGCTCAGTTGGTTAGAGCGCGCCCGGAACTATTCTGTGGTCCGGCGTTTGATCCCCGGCCCCGCTCATTCCTGGGGATTTTTTCACTGAAAAATTCGGACAGGTACTGCTCCCCTTGAGCAAGGGGATGGGGGTGTGTGGTGTGTAAGGTACCAGCATGACCCTCAGATCGGTAATAAAGAGATCCAAGCTCGATCTACTCTAGTAGCTCATGGTGGTGTTGTATGCAATTTATGTCCAGAAATAATCTTTTCAAGAATCCACTAATTGAAGGTCCAGGAACAATATTTGGTTGGTAACACATTTCCCACTGACAGCGAAATAGCTAAAATGTCCCCGCCCCTTTTTTTGGGGCCACGCTTTTTTTGGGCGAAGTACTACCATCCACCGTGACTGTATCTACACAACCGTTGGACCTAGGATGTTGCCCGACCACTCAAAATGTGCGCAATAGCCACATTATGGGGGGGGGGGGTCAGTAGTACATTTTCATATCCAAAAGTCAATGGTTTTTAAGATAATTGCCAAAAACCGATTGAAGCATGTTACGCACTACAATAATTCGTAATTGTTCCTGTTCCAATTGTTCAATTACTTGATTCCTGAAGAGTCTAGCAACAATCTGCATAAAAAACTACAATGAACCCTATTTATGTTTTGTTTCAAACGGCGTTAAAGTGTTTAAAAGTTAAAGTGAAGCGTTAAAGTGTTCTCTGATGGCAAGTAATTCTACTTTCGATCCCTGCTTGCTGTGACTAAGACATGGTAAGTTTTTAAATAATAGTTGCATTATGCACATTAAATCCATCTGAAACAAGTTTTAAAATAATAGTTGAATTATGCACATTAAATCCATCTGAAAAATTATTTGTTCTATCATTAATTATGCAAAAAAATGTTTTTTACAGGAAACTTTAGTGTTCTCAAGGCCAGCAGGAGTTTATGATGGGACTGCATGCGTTATATGCAACACTGCATCAGGGAACACGTTAACAGGTATATTTTAACATAATGTCCATTTTGGGTTCAGATGCGATTGCATCAGGAACCTATTCGGTCAAGTTGGCATGTGTGTGTAACTATGTGTGTGTGTATTTGTGTAGTTCTAACACGAAGGATGTCATGACAGCTGCCACATTTAAGGGGTGTCCTGACAGTGAAATTCTAAGTGTTTTTACTGTCCTGACAAATATTTATATAGGAGTGTTATTATGAAGGTTAGGGTTTAGGGTTTAATACATAAGGGAGAACAATGGATGAACAATAATGTCCTGACCCCACATGTCTATTGATGAAAAAGTGTATGTATGTGTGTATGTGTGTATGTGACGCCTTGCTTGTAAACACGAAATCTCAGGAACGGTAATGCAGATTCAGTTTATCTTTGGTACACAAATATGTCATGGTCGGTAGATGGTCCCTATTATTTTTGGTGATGGTATCATGCATATTAATGAGGGGGCGGGGCTTAATGTAAAAAAACCTCAATTGGTCATATTTCAATAACCGTTTGCCCAATTTGCTTCATATTTGGTATAAACATGTTGTTGGACAGCCTCTATATGTTCGAAATAATTACGAATCTCAGTAATATGCACACTTGAAAACATACAGTATCTCCGGAATGGTAAAGACCATCAGACACAGAAATGTTCTTATTCTTCGAAATACAGATATTCATTACATAAATAGGCCTATCACACATGTATACATTGTAAAATGCATCGGAACCACATAACTATTCAATTTTAGTTATTTTATAGTTACAAGTTTTATGTGAATTGTATGTATAACATGAAGTGCTACAAGATCAGCAGTTGGCCATATTGATTTTACTCATGCTGAAACTTTTTTTTCAGGAACTCATGACGGTCGTGCCAAAATCCGGATGGCAGCAGAACAATTGGATGATTCTTTCGTCATCTCATGAATAAACATGCGCAGCAACACATTCAAGTACCATTAAAAGCCGATAGCCTGTTATTCTACTTACAGTCTGAAGTCGAGGAGATCAGTGAAAACTAATAGTGAGCCAGAACTTGTTTAAATGGTGGTTGAAGAGGGAGAAATCAGTTACAGATATAAGGCCCCCAAAAGACGGAAGAAGAGTATTAGTAGTTCCAGTAGCAATGACGTAGAAAGGAGGTGTGTAATCTGTGACAGAGCAAGAGAGAGTAGTGGTAATAGGAACTGGGTGTTTTATAGCATCTCGGAGTCGGACCGAGCAGCATTGTTCGTAGATGCATTAAACTTTTATAAGGATGAAGTTAAGACAAGATGTGCCTTTCTGAATACAGCTGGCGATGTGTTTGCTGCAGATATCTTCTATCATGGGAACTGCTTGCGACAGTACTTGCTTAAGTATAAAAGACAAGTTTATGCATTGTTTGAAAATATCGAACGATCAAACCAGGCAGTCATAATTGTCTTAAACTGCAAACGTGTGTTTGATAGTCTCGATTTAAAACCTAGCAGCTACAGTGCTACTCACATTCGTAATCTCATCAATGCTAACTTGGAGACAGATCAGCAAATAGATAACAGACGGACCAAGGTTCTTCTGATCAAGTGCTTCAGGGACACAATCTGCTTCACTTATCCTGATGACAGACGAAAATCACAGATGGTTTATTCTAGCTCTCTCCTGCATGGTAACATCATAGAGACCCTGCGATCATCTGAGAAGTCAGGCCCACAGAAGTGTGCACTGGAGATACTCCATGATGCAAGAATTACGAGCTTGGTCTGGATGCAACGTACTGCACAAGTGAGGATGTTAAACTTTCAATGGACCGCTACAGATTACACCGCCACCAACAGTGGATGCAGTTCATGAAGTACATGCTCCCAAACACCAGCAACACCAACACAGATGAATGGTTCCTGAAGTTTGACACACTGTTTCAGTTTATTCATTATTGGTTAAGTTCTGGAAGATGTAAAACTCCATTTCACTGTAGCTTGACACAAACTGTCCACAACCTGTCAAAATCAAGACAGCTGATTGACATCATGACTAGGTTGAACTTAGTCATCAGCTATGATTCAATGAAGAGGATCAACACTTCGGTGGCCCAAAAGATGGTGGAGGATACCCTACCCAACAGATGTCCAGTGTCGTCAATGATCTCTGAATGGCATGTTGTCCAAGGCGCAATGGACAATTTTGATCATACATAGAACACAGTTTCAGGAAAAGATTCCAGTCATTACACTGTTCTAGTCATATTTCAGAACCAACCGAGAGATAGTTATTATGAGGACCTTCAGATGACAAGCTGCTCAACACCATTAGGAAAGAGAATGTTTGCTGATGTGTTGCCATGCCAGGTCATTGAGAAGTCACACCTTGTCAAAGGCACTGGTGATATACCGGAGACATTTTCAGCTACACCATACAACGATAATCGAAAGCACAGTGATGATGATGAGTATCTCCTTTGGTGCATGGCAAGACAGAATTACACAGATCCCGATGAGGGCTCTCTTCCTAGCTTCACAGCAACAATGAGTGCACTCCAGGATCCACTGAAGTTTGATGTTACAAAGACGTCATTTGTACCCATCCTTCCATATGTCGCAACCGAAATGGACACAATATTTACATCCATGATAAACTTTCAGGATGTCTTGAAGCAAAAGAATGCCGTGTCAGGGGCATTGTGGTCTGATGCAGGGGTGTATGCAATCGCTAAGGAAATCCAGCTGTTGAAGCCAGATCAGTTTGGTAGCATATTCCTTGGAATGGGACCGTTTCACATGGAGAAGATTGTCATCGCTTGCCTTGGGAAGTTTTTAGGCTGTATCGGTATTGATCTGGCTTTGATTGAGACTGCAGCCTTTGGCAAGCTTGTTGTAGAGAATAGTGTCATGACTGGAGGTCACTATTGCAAAGGCAAGGAGGCAATGAGTCTTGTATCAGAGGTGATGACAGTTCTTATGTTTGAGAAGTTTCAACCTGACCAGGACCGTACTAGCTGTGAATTAGACCAGCAAATAGAGACCATGGAAACTAAGATGCAGCAGGCTTTAGATGTTGACCGTACAGAGTTCAGAGAGATTTGGGAAGAATGTAAGATCTTACATGCAAACTTGAAGAAGTCTTTCACAGAATGGAAAGAAACGGCCTGTAATGAGAGTGTGAGGTACTGGAGCTTGTTTCTGGATGAGCTGTATCCTATCCTGAGAGATCTTACACACACTATTCGGCAAGGCGATTGGCATCTTTTCGTTTCAGCTATGCGGAGGTGCATGCCTTTGTTCTTCGGGTTTGGCCGGACAAACTATAGCAGATGGGGTTTGCTGTTCCTTGAAGATTGCCTGGACATACAAACGAAGTTCCCGGGTATCTACATATGCTTTACAGATGGTGGATGGGTGATGTACCACACTCTCCGACAAGGCAGTGCAGTAGGATTTGACATGGCACTCGAGAAGTGTTACAATAAACCCGCCAAGGTTGCTGGAGGTATCATTGGGATGACTAGACAGAAAGAAGCAGTAGCCTTATGGAATCTCGTAAAGCATGAGAAAGATCTTCATGTGGCACAGCTGCTGGAATGGTGTAACTTGGGAGACAAAGATGACAGTTAACTGAGCCTACACCATGAGTTCAATCCAAGTTCTACGAAGATTGGCCATGTTCGTGCAAAGACGCTTCTGGATCACATAAAATCCATCAACAATCCGTTCGGCGCTGGAATCAGACTTCAAAACATCTCTACTGGAGCTGACACCCCCAGGAGGTTGTTGAGGGATTACTTGGATGCCTAGAAATTGGTGAGAAGAGTTATCAAGAGTTTGTTGAGACCAGATTTCAGGATAAGGAGAAGCACCTACATGATACAATCCCTACCAACCGCAAGACTGTTTTCGTGAAACGTACTTCTTCTCCGTCCACAGCGAGGAAATCGATTTCGAAAAAGGATGCTGGAGAAACGATTAGGTACATTGACTATGCTAGAGAAAGAGGGTACAGCATGCTGGAACTCCTGAAGTATGAATTGACCAGCACATCCCAGTTCCTCAACACTGAATGTAAAGATGGCATCAAATTGAAGAAGACCGATCAAGCCTCCTTAACCAGGGAACTTGTCATTCAACTTCCACAAGTGACGAGGAATTTAAAGAGTGACGCTCAGATGACAATAGTGGACTCCCTGGTACTTGTGCGTAAACTACCGATGAAAAAGATGGGCCTTCACACATTCGGGGAAATGGCTGAGAGTCTTTCCAAAAGCATTCTTGCTACAGGCTCCTAGTCCAGAAAAATAAACATTATTTTTGATGTTTATCAAAAATCATCAATCAAGCAAGTGGAACGGGCACAGAGAAGTTCTTCAGAACAAATCACCATCACCATTAGGTCTGGCAATCAGAAACTCCCTGTCGATTTTGATATGTTCTGGAGCTCAATGTTGAGCAAAGTTTGGTTGCAGGAGTATGTCTTCAAGTGGATGCTGCAGAATGTCGAGTCGGACAAGGAGATCTTCTTTGGAGGAGTATATGGGGATGAATGCAGGAAACTGTAAGCTGGCACTGAAACACAGATCGCTGAACTCTCAAGCAGCCAAGAAGAAGCCGATGACAGAATCATGATCCATATTAATGATGGTGTTGTGAAACACAGGGTTCAATCAGTCTTGGTTGACTCACCTGACACATATGTCTTTGTCAACCTCATCTTCCACTTCAACAAAACCTGGCAACTACAAAAGCTGTACGTAAAGATTGGTAACCGGAAAACAAAGAAAACTGTACCAGTCCACCTGTTGGTTGGTCAACTGGACAACGGTTTGGTGTCGTGTCTCCCAGCCATTCATGCTCTCAGCGGTTGCGACAATACCAATAAGGTGGGTCCAAAGCAGTCTGACCTGACAGCATCCATGGATCTCTCCCTACATGGAAGGGTTTGGTGTAGAATAACTGTCACCACAGATAACAAGCAATGCTGAAAAGTTTCTTGTGTCTGGATTAAAGAAGACCGACTGTTCCAATTTCGATGAATATCGATGGGAGCAGTACCACAACTCCAAGAAAGAACTGAACTTCAACCAGCTTGTGTGCTGTTCATCAACGCTACGAGAACACATAAAGCGAGCATATCTGCAGTGTAAGATGTGTTTGCAAGCCCCAACTCCTGCAGTCACCAAACCAGATCCACTCCAGTATGGGTATGAAGCAACGGATGCTGGCATAGCACCAGTGATACTGCCAGTATCGTGCAGGCCCGATGACCTGCCTCCTCCATGCAAATGCCCAGCATCATGTATGAGTACCAAAACGTGCACTTGCAGAGAAAGGAACATAGCATGTGTGCGTTTTGTGGCTGTAGTAAAGACAAAAATTGTAGAAATCCAAATAATAAAATTCCAAAATAGGAACAATTTGCAAGAGATACAACAGGTAATATGATAGTGTCATACCATAGACCACTGTATAACTGGACTGCGCACGGAATATCGGCCTGTCGCACAAGGGCCTTGAATCGAAAGGCCGCTCAGATTCATATATACATATACGGATCATATAGACTGGTTTCTCAGTATATATGATATACTGTAATATTCCTAAATGTTTGTTCTATAATATTATCAAATAAAAAGCAGTAAAACACCGTAAAGAAATGTAAATACGAGACTCTGAAGAAATATGCATGAACTTCAACTCTTCGCCATTTAAAACTTTGCGAGTCAACTTTTATCATGAAGGGTATCAATAGAAGTGCAATTTTATTAGCTCTCCATTGCTGTATTTCGTTATCTGATAAATTAATTAGAACTATGCATAAATTAGCGTTAACTAAATAAATAAAATCATCAATCCGGTAATTTTCCCGATTGATGAGGTTATTTATTTAGTCAACGCTAATTTATACATGGTACTAATTCATTTATCAGAAAACAAAATATATAAGTAAATAAATAACCTCATCAATCGGGAAAATTACCCGATTGATGATTTTATATATTTATTTAACGCTAATTTATGCATGGTTCTAATTCATTTATCAGATAACGAAATATAGCAATGGAAAGCTAATAAAAGTGCGCTTCTATTGATACCCTTCATGATAAATGTTGATTCGCAAAGTTTTAAATGGCGAAGAGTTAAGTGAATATTAAGTTCATGCATATTTCTTCATAGTCTCGTAATGGCATTTCTTTAGCGTGTTTTACTGTTTTTTATTTGATACTATTATAGAACAAACATTTATGAAGATTACAGTATATCATATATACTGATAAACCAGTCTATATGATAGTCCATAGACCACTATATTTCTTTGTCGGGCGCCCCGCAGGCCCCTATGCAGCCCCGCAATTCAAACCATTGTCTCGTGCGCAGTCCAGGTATACAGTGTTCTATGGTCATACATATGTTGTGGCCTTGGTGATATTATACAATTGTAGTGCGTAACATGCTGAAATCGGTTTTTGGCAATTAACTTAAAAACCATTGACTTCTGGATATGAAAATGTATTACTGACCCCCATAATGTGGCCATTGCGCACATTTTGAGTGGTCAGACAACCTCTTAGGTCCAACGGTTATGTAGGTACAGTCACGGCGGATGGTAGTACTTCACTCAAGAAGGGAGTGGCCCACAAAAAAGGGGCGTGACCATTTCAGCTATTTTGTCGTCAGTGGGAAATGTGTTACCAACCAAATATTGTTCCTGGACCTTCAATTAGTGGATTATTGAAGAGTTTAGTTCTAGATATATATTTGCATACAACACCACCATGAGCAACTGTAGTACTCCAGGAGGGTGAAACTGGGGATCGCGGGTCTGACTCGAAAAGAAAAAACTCTAATGTGACACAAATTATAAATCAGAAAAAAATATTGAATATCGTAGCGTGACTTAATCTTATTCATGTGGATGCTGGCTTTCTATATTAATTTTCTTTTTCATGTATACTATAGTGTAATATAATATTTTTTTCTTCTTCTTGTACCTGCCTAATAATGCCACAACGTCCTTAGCGAGTACTACTAGTTGTAATGAAGACGATAAAAACAACACAGTATCCTTTAAAAAGAATGAAAGAGAGAGAGAGAGAGAGAGAGAGAGAGAGAGAGAGAGAGAGAGAGAGAGAGAGAGAGAGAGAGAGAGAGAGAGAGAGAGAGAGAGAGAGAGAGAGAGAGAGAGAGAGAGAGAGAGAGAGAGAGAGAGAGAGAGAGAGAGAGAGCGAGAGAGAGAGAGAAACAGAGCGAGACAGAGAGAGTGTGTGTCTGTGTTCTGGTTCCTACTATTAAGGCATCACTCTTCTCTTGTATTATCCCATCTCTTCTTTCACAGCTCTCACACGTCCTCTTCCCCCTCTTCCTCTTCCTCTTCTTTTTGTCCCGTTTGATTGATCTTCCTCACAGTTTATCCCTTTCTCTATTCCCTCGTATTATTCCCTTCCTCATCTTTCCTGTTTAGTGTATATTTTCCTCACGTCTTTGACTGTATGCCTCGTATTTTCTGTGTTTAGTTACTCTTGTTATCTCTTCCTTTATCTTTATCACCATCAGTTTCATATTTACCTCCGCCAACAAAGTTGGGGGGTTTATGTTTTCACCCTGATCTGTCTGTCTGTCTGTCTGTCTGTTTGTTAGTGTACAGGATTTCTCGAAAAGCTACCAATAGATTTGGACCAAACTCAGTATACCAGGTCTATTTGGTATAAGGAAGAGCTGATTTAATTTTGGAAGAAATGTATTGACAAATGTTGACATGGCAACCAATTGAGGAAAAATTCGACCGGAGGTATGCGCTCATACTGAGTGCATATATATATATATATATATATATATATATATATATATATATATATATATATATATATATATATATATATATATATATATATATATATATATATATATATACAACTATTGCCATAGCAACCAATTGATGAAATATTCGGGCGGAGGTATGCGCTCTACTGAGTGCCCCCCCCCTGGTCTTTACTGTCTTTCTCTCTATCTCTCTCTCTTTCTCTCTCTCTTCCGGGAGTTCACCTCGCACCTTGGTCGTGAACGGACCTCCTCCCCGTTCCCTCCTGTCTCCGTTGTTAGTCGTGGTGGTTGAGTTACCTCCCACCATGACGTCTACACGGAGGCGCCCCGAGGACCCACCTGACGACGAGGTGTCACCCTCCAGAGGAAGCGCTTCAGGGTGACGAAGCCTTCTTCACAGCAGAGTGGTGCCACGGCTGCGGAGCGACCAATCCCGGTGTGGAGGGTCGTCAGGCATGACGACTTTCCCAGCCCCTATCAGCTTGTTCGGTGGTTGGAGTCCAAGCTTCGGCTCGCCCTCAAGGTGGATGTCTCCGCCTCCGGGGAGTTCCTTCTCCCGGGGGCGACTGAGGACGCCGCCGCCACCCTCCAGGAAGTAGCTGATGGCCAACCACGGGGCATCGTGTTGGCAAGGAGGGAACCCAGCAGGAGAGGTGTCCTTGTAGGATACCCCACTGGCCTCCCCATGGACCCTGTATTGGAGCACCTGCTCGTCGTGTCGGCGGTGCGGTGCTCGTACAGCGCGGGCCTTAAACGGCACCTCCCGACCCGGCAGGTTCAGCTGACGCTCCAGGGGCACGTCCCCGCCGTCCTGGACCTTGGCTGCTTCGGGACATTCGCGGTGCGCAGGTACATCCAGGAACCTGTCCGTTGTTACCGTTGCCAGGCGTTTGGGCACTACCAGCGCCAGTGTCAGCGGCGGCAAGAGCTGTGTGGTGTGTGCAGTGGGGAGCACGCTCACGGGCCTGCGTCTGCCTCCTCCGGGAGGGTGGTGAGCGGCCCTTGACTCGGTGCCCTAGCTGCGGTGCCAGGCATCACGCCTGGAATCGTCGCTGCCCTGCCCGGCTCCGGCTGATTCCTGGATCCACGGTTCCTCGCCAGCTGCAGTGGAAGGAGGCTCCCCTGCTTCCACCTCGGTCTACACCCCAGCCCCCCGTTCCACGGAATGAAGACGCCGCCGAGACCCGACGGCCCCGCCGCAGGAGGAGGAGGAAGAGGCCCCAGCGCAACCGTCTGTTGTCCCCTGTGGGGGATATGGACGTGGACGCCCAGGCCCCCGTGATGACGCAGGTCCCAGCCCCCTTGGAAATGGCGGCCGTTGGAGGGGAGTTGCAGCTTGCTGTGGCCCCCCGCCATGCCGCCGCGTCCCAGTGCAGGCCGCTTACCTCTTTGGTCGTGTGTGGGACGCAGATGGAGGGACGGCTCTATACATACGGGGAGACAGCCCTACTCTTACTGCTTGTATCATTTGAGTTCCTGGTCAGTCAGGAAACTGTGGCTGTTCGTTCCCGTGTTTCGCACCAGCCAGCCCTCTCTTATGTGAGGCAGGCGCTGCGTGAAGGCCGCTGGCCAGGCGTGCGGCTGCCCACGGAGAGACCGATTGACATGCCGGCCTATCATCGCCGCCGTGGTGAAAGTGCCTGGGTGAGCTATGACCCCGCCGCCGGGAGTCATTGATAACCCATGTTTCTATCTGTTTGCATGTGCTTCTTTGTATTTATTGTGTCCTTTTTGTATATGTCAGCCTGACGCCTGTCGGCGTAATAAATTAATTCCAACATAAATCTCTCTTCCACTTATTCTCTTTCCTATATACCTTCTCATCTTTTTACCTCCGCCAACGAAGTTTGAGGGAGGTTATGTTTTCACCCCGATCTGTCTGTTTGTTTGTTTGTTTTTTAGTTTGTTAGTGTACAGGATTTCTCGAAAAGTTACTAGTAGATTTTGACCAAACCTGGTATACCAAGTTTATTTTGTATAAGAAAGAACTGATTTAATTTTGGATGAAATCGAATCACAACTGTTGCCATGGCAGCCAATTGAAAATCCGATTTTCCCTAGCCTTTAACATGGTGAATGAAATATTCGGGTGGAGGTATGCGCTCTACTGAGTGCCCTCCACCCCCCTCCATAGTTTTCTAGGGTTTTACTTTCATATTTATTCTCTTTTCTCCCCTTTCCTCTTTTATTGTAGTTTTCCTTAGCATTTATCGAGATTTTGCCTTATTTCTGTCGTTCTCTCTCTTCCGCTTATAATATTTGCTATATACGTTCTCATTTTTTTTGCTATCGTTATACTTCTTTTTTTTTCTCGTCTTTCCTCTTTTATCGTCATTTGCTTTATTTAGCGTCAGCCTCATACAGCTCGCTTTCGCAAGCAAAGCGAGCTGTATTGGACATTAATGTCTGGAGGGCATATTGGCTTGTAAAATGTTTACTCCACGAATGGGGGCAAGGTTTAGAGTGCATATAGGCTTGTAAAATGTTTACTCCACGATTGGGGGCAAGGTCTAGAGTGCATATTGGCTTGTAAAATGTTTACTCCACGAATGGGGGCAAGGTCTAGAGTGCATATAGGCTTGTAAAATGTTTACTCCACGAATGGGGGCAAGGTCTAGAGTGCATATAGGCTTGTAAAATGTTTACTCCACGAATGGGGGCAAGGTTTAGAGTGCATATTGGCTTGTAAAATGTTTACTCTGCGAATGGGGGCAAGGTCTAGAGTGCTGGCTTGTAAATGTGGGTATTATTGTGGGTGAGGGTATTTAAAAAGTTGACTTTAGCCTGTGCGAGCCTGGACACGTTCCATATCTTTAGTGTGGACGTCTATTTCCTAGCTATTTATCTGTTTTTGCCTTATTTCTGTCGCTCTCCCCCGTTTTTTCGCTTTCCTATATACGTTCTCATCTTTTTTGTTATGGTTTTATTTACATATTTATTCACTTTTCTCCTCTTTCCTCTTTTTATCGTAAAATTTCTTATCATTTCTGGAGCTTTTGCATTATTTTGCAGTTTCTCTTCTCCTCTTAGTCTGCCCTCCCTTTCTTGTTTCCTTTTCATATTCCTCTCACACTCACTTTTTCTCTCTTTAACCTTTCCCATTCTTCCTCATCCTTTTTTTGTCTCTCGCTATTCTTTCTCATCCGTCTCATATTCTCTCATTCCTTCCCCTTTTCCCATTGTCTTGACCTTCCTTTTACCTTTCCTTTTTTTCCTTTACCTCGCTTTTATCATTTTTTTATTATTTAACTCTTTTTTTCTACCTTTTCTTTTTTTTACCTTGCCGTTTTTCCTTTATCTTCCTTTTACCTTTCATTTAGCACTAGCCGCAAAGCCGCCCTCCGGGCGGACTTTTTTGCTGGCTCCTGCGGAGAGCTATTGGCTGTCACCTGTGTTTAGTGGGCCTTCGGCCCACTCCACTAAACATGGACTCTCCAGATAGCCCCTTCTAACTTTCCTGAAATCATGGATGTAGAAATGTATGTATTCCCCCCACCCATTCACTCACCCATTACCCATCACCCCCCACCCATTCACTCACCCATTACCCATCACCCCCCACCCATTCACTCACCCATTACCCATCACCCCCTACCCATTCACTCACCCATTACCCATCACCACACACCCATTCACTCACCCATTACCCATCACCACACACCCATTCACTCACCCATTACCCATCACCCCCCACCCATTCACTCACCCATTACCCATCACCCCCACCCATTCACTCACCCATTACCCATCACCACACACCCATTCATCACCCATTACCCATCACCCCCACCCATTACATCAACCCCCACCCATTCACCTCACCTTACCATCGCCCCCACCCATCACTCACCCATTACCCATCATCCCCACCCATTCATCACCCATTACCCATCACCACACACCCATTCACTCACCCATTAACCATCACCAACACCCATTCACTCACCCATTACCCATCACCCCCCACCCATTCACTCACCCATTACCCATCACCACACACCCATTCACTCACCCATTACCCATCACCACACCCATTCACTCACCCATTACCCATCACCCCCACCCATTCACTCACCCATTACCCATCACCATACACCCATTCACTCACCCATTACCCATCACCACACCCATTCACTCACCCATTACCCATCACCACACACCCATTCACTCACCCGTTACCCATCACACACACACCCATTCACTCACCCATTACCATCACCACACACCCATTCACTCACCCATTACCCATCACCCCCACCCATTCACTCACCCATTACCCATCACCACACACCCATTCACTCACCCATTACCATCACCCCCACCCATTCACTCACCCATTACCCATCACCACACCCATTCACTCACCCATTAACCCATCACCCCCACCCATTCCTCACCCCCACCCATTCACTACCCATTACCCATCACCACACCCCATTCACTCACCCATTACCCATCACCACACCATTCACTCACCTATTACCCATCACCACACACCCATTCACTCACCCATTACCCATCACCACACACCCATTTCACTCACCCATTACCCATCACCCCCCACCCATTCACTCACCCATTACCCATCACCACACACCCATTCACTCACCCATTACCCATCACCCCCGCACCCATTCACTCACCCATTACCCATCACCACACACCCATTCACTCACCCATTACCCATCACCCCCCACCTATTCCCTCACCCATCACCCGTCACCCCCAACCATCACCCCCCACCCATTCACTCACCCATCACCCCACACCCATTACCCATCACCCCACCCATTCACTCACCCATCACCCCACACCCATTACCCATCACCCCACCCATTCACACACCCATTACCCATCACCCTACATCAAGGCTTCCTCAATTCTCGCAACCCACTTTTGTTTTCACAATTCTCGCTAATAGGCTGCTAAAAAAAAAAAAAAATGATCGGATCATCTCATAAGTGGGCTTATGACCTTCCCCTGGTCAACTGTTTCCCAAAAAATGTGCCATATGAGGTGTTTGCGCCACGGGGGCGGAACCTATACCACACACACACACACACACACACACACACACACACACACACAGACAGACAGACACACTTTCGCTTATATTATTACTAGCCGCAAAGCCGCCCTCCGGGCGGACTTTTTGGCTAGCTCCTGCAGGGAGCTATTAGTGGTGGGCCTTTGGCCCACCACCTGTGTTTGGTGGCCCTTCGGCCCACCAAACACGGCCTCTCCAGATAGCCCCTCCTAACTTTCCTGAAATCACGGATGTAGAAATGTATGTATTCCCCCACCCATTCACTCACCCATTACCCATCACCCCCCACCCATTCACTCACCCATTACCCATCACCCCCCACCCATTCACTCACCCATTACCCATCACACCCCCACCTATTCCCTCACCCATCACCCATCATCCCCAACCCATCACCCATCATCCCCAACCCATCACCCCCCACCCATTCACTCACCCATCACCCCACAACCATTACCCATCCCCCCACCCATTCACTCACCCATTACCCATCACCCTACATCAAGGTTTCCTAAATTCTCGCAACCCACTTTTTTTCTTCACAATTATCGCTAATACTGCTAAAAAAACAAACAAAAAAAGTGATGGGATCATCTCATAATTGGGCTTAAAACCTTCCCCTGGTCAACCCGGTTTCCCAAAAAATGTGCCATATGAGGTGATTGCGCCAGGGGGGGCAGAACCTATAACAGACAAAACACACACACACACACACAGACAGACACACTTTCGCGTATATTTACCACTAGCCGCAAAGCCGCCCTCCGGGGGGACTTTTTGGCTAGCTCCTGCGGAGGGCTATTGGTGGGCCTTCGGCCCACCACCTGTGTTTGGTGGGCCTTCGGCCCACCAAACATGAACTCTCCAGATAGCCCCTTCTAACTTTCCTGAAATCATGGATGTAGAAATGTATGTATTCCCCCCACCCATTCCACTCACCATTACCCATCACCCCCCACTTATTGACTCACCCATTACCCATCCACACACCCCATTCACTCACCCATTACCCTCCCCCCACCCATTACCCTCACCCCCCACCCATTCACTCACCCATTACCCATCGCCCTCCACCCATTCACTCACCCATTACCCATCACCCCCCCACCCATTCACTCACCCATTACCCATCACCACACACCCATTCACTCACCCATTACCTCATCACCCCCACTTATTGACCCCATTACCCATCACCCCCCAACCCATTCACTCACCCATTACCCATCACCACACACCCATTCACTCACCCATTACCCATCACCCCCCACCCATTCACTCACCCATTACCCATCACCACACACCCATTCACTCACCCATTACCCATCACCCCCCACCCATTCACTCACCCCCCACCCATTCACTCACCCATTACCCATCACCACACACCCATTCACTCACCCATTACCCATCACCCCCCACCCATTCACTCACCCCCCACCCATTCACTCACCCATTACCCATCACCACACACCCATTCACTCACCCATTACCCATCACCCCCCACCCATTCACTCACCCATTACCCATCACCACACACCCATTCACTCACCCATTACCCATCATCCCCCACCCATTCACTCACCCATTACCCATCACCACACACCCATTCACTCACCCATTACCCATCACCCCCCACCTATTCCCTCACCCATCACCCCCAACCCATCACCCCCCACCCATTCACTCACCCATCACCCCACACCCATTACCCATCACCCCACCCATTCACTCACCCATTACCCATCACCCTACATCAAGGCTTCCTCAATTTTCGCAACCTACTTTTGTTTTCACAATTCTCGCTAATAGGCTGCTAAAAAAAAAAAAAAAAAATTATTGGATCATCTCATAAGTGGGCTTATGACCTTCCCATGGTCGTCCTGATTCCAAAAATGTGCCATATGAGGTGTTTGCGCCACGGGGGGCGGAACCTATACCACACACACACACACACACACACACAGACAGACACACTTTCGCTTTTATTAATATAGAACAAATAGATTTCACCTTTTCTTTTATACTCTACCTTTTTTTAACTTTCCTTTTATCATTTACTTTTTTTAACCTTTCCTTTTTCCTTTACCTTCCTTTTACCTTGCTTTTTCCTTTCCTTATTTCCTATACCTTTCCTTTTAACCCTTACCTTTATTTTTACCTATACCTTTTTTTTTATACCTTTTCACTTTCCTTCACCTTTTTTACCTTTCCTTTTTTCCTTTACCTTTTTTACCTTCTCTTTTTTTACCTTTGTTTTTACATGTACTCTTTGCGCAGAGAGAGGTCAAGGCTGCAGTGTTACCAGATGCGTTTGACCCTTTGGGGATGCTGTCTCTTAGCTGGCTACACTGTTTACCCTAGATCTCACCCCACACACACACACACATACACACAGAAAGAGAGAGAGAGAGAGAGAGAGAGAGAGAGAGAGAGAGAGAGAGAGAGAGAGAGAGAGAGAGAGAGAGAGAGAGAGAGAGAGAGAGAGAGAGAGAGAGAGAGAGAGAGAGAGAGAGAGAGAGAGAGAGAGAGAGAGAGAGAGTAGGAGAGATAATTTGCATAGGACGCCAATTATTACGAGAGGAAATTGCTATATCAAGAAAGTCAATCAAAAGTCGTAGGAAGGAGCAGTGGCGAAGTGGTCGTGGCGTCGAGGCAAACCTATGGACCCAGGATCGATTCCTGCACGGGTATTAAACGCATTCCTTTCCTTTTTTATTCTCTTGATATATTGCTTATTGGCTTAAATTTTCTTCTGCCTGAACTGTGTGTGTGTGTGTGTGTGTGTGTGTGTGTGTGTGTGTGTGTGTGTGTGTGTGTGTGTGTGGTGTGTAAAAGAGAATGAGAGAGAGAGAGAGAGAGAGAGAGAGAGAGAGAGAGAGAGAGAGAGAGAGAGGAGGAAGAGAGAGAGAGAGAGAGAGGAGAGAGAGGAGAGAGAGAGAGAGAGAGGAGAGAGAGAGAGAGAAGAGTGAGAAAATCGTTATATAAGTTGTTGATAATATGAGGAGTATTAGTGAGAAAGGAAATGAGGATCAGGGAGGCGAGTGAGCTGCCTCTCTCATTAACAGCTACGTGAGGGGAATGAGGAAGAAATGCTGCTCTCTCTCTCTCTCTCTCTCTCTCTCTCTCTCTCTCTCTTCTCTCCTCTCTCTCTCTCTCTCTCTCCTCTCTCTCTCTCTCTCTCTCGCTCTCTCGCTCTCTCGCTCTCTCTCTCTCTCTCTCTCCACTTTTTTTCTGAATTTGAAAGTATTCCCTGATATTTTTGTCTGCTGCTTTTTTTCTTTTTTCTTCGTTTATCAAGTTTCGTGATTTACTTATTTATATACTTTCCCTCTTCTTTACTTATGTTATTTATTTAATTTACTCCTCGCTGTCATGTGTCTGTATGGCTGTCTGTCTGTCTGCATATATGTCTGGTTGTATGTCTGTCTCTCTGTTTGTCTGTCTGTCTGGCTTTCTCTCTGTCTTGCTGTTTGTCTCTGTTTGGCTGTCTGGCTGTCTCGCTGTCTGTCGCTGTCTGTATGTCTGTGTCTGTCGTTCTGTCTGTCTATCTGTGTGTGTGTCTGACTGTCTGTCTGTATGTCTGTATGTATGTCTGTCTGTCTGTCTGTCGATCTGGCTGTCTCTGTATGTCTTTCAGTCTGTTTTACTGTCTGGCTGTCTGTCTATGTCTGTCTGTCTGAATGTCTGTTCTAATTCTTTCTCTCTTCGCAAACTGTTTTTTTTTTTCATACTTTCCTTTAACTTTCAGTCCTTTACAAAGTCTGGCACACTTCATTATCATTTTTCAAAGCTTCGGTATTTCCCTTTGTCTTATCCTTGCCTATATTATTTCTTATTTTCAGTTTTATTTCAGTTTAACCTTTTTTTTTCATCTTATTTCCTTTTTTTTCTCGGCGCAACTTTTATTACATTTAAAAAGCCTAATTTACCATTGTTTTTATCTAATTCTTTTATTCGCCTTTCCAATCTTATTATATTGTATTCTCACTTGATTTATTCTCCTTTGTTCTTTCCCTCTTCTTTTATATTTCCATTCTCTCCTTCATTTCCTCCTATTCCTCCTCATTTCCTTCCTCTAATAACTTCTCTTACCCTTACTCATTATCTTATCTTCCCTCTCATTCCTTACTTCCTCTTATTTCTTGTTGACATCATATTCCTTCCCCTCTTTTCCTTCCCTTCATCCTCATTTCCCCTTCTTCCTTTCTTTAATTTTACATCACTGCTAAGAATTATTAGAAAGGGGAGCTCTTATCTTCCCCTATACCCTTCCTTACCCTCTCCTGTGATTTTAACGTTTAAAGAGATATGTTCGTCTTTTACTATTACATAAGAACATAAGAAAATAAGGAAGCTACAAGAGGCCGCGAGGCCTACACGTGGTAGTTCCTGTCACCTATCACTACCTACATCCACCTTTCATCCCCATCCATGAACCTATCCAGCCCCTCTTTAAGGCTCCCTAATGACTCAGCACTAACTACCTGTCTACTGAGATCATTCCATTCATTCACCACCCTATTTGTGAACCAGTTTTTCCCTATTTCCTTTCTAAATCTACGCTTTTCCAGCTTGAATCCGTTACTTCTTGTTCTACCCTGGTTAAAAGCCGTAAGAACTTTTCCTACCTCTCCTCTATTAAATGCCTTTATCCACTTAAAACTTCTATCAGATCTATTCCCACCCCGTTTCTCTCTCTCTCTCTCTCTCTCTCTCTCTCTCTCTCTCTCTCTCTCTCTCTCTCTCTCTCTCTCTCTCTCTCTCTCTCTCTCTCTCTCTCTCTCTCTCTCTCTCTCTCTCTCTCTCTCTCTCTCTCTCTCTCTCTCTCTCTCTCTCTCTCTCTCTCTCACCTCCATGTCTCCATCTCCTATCCTCCTTACCTCCCTCAGAGAGACTAAGATTTTTTCAACCTCAAAGGAAAATGTAAATTCAAGAGAAGGAAGAAACGAGAGATGGTTGTTGTTGTTGTTGTTGTTGGTGGTGGTGGTGGTGGTGGTGGTGGACAGTGATGCCAGATTTGGGGATTTGTCCCTAGATTTGGGGATTTTAGGGCACTGATGGGGACATGGGGACATTCACTCTCGATTTGGGGACTTTTGAGGCTTCTGAAAAACAATATGTTATATATCGCTTAAAATAATATTACTAATATGAAAGTTAAAAGAAATCATGAGGTTAAACCGACGGCAAGGAAGAAGTAATGACTCGGACTGAACGCGAATGAGCCTGCAGAGCTAAAAAAAAAAAATAGACCGTAAAGTTGCCGACATAGGGTTTTTTCGACATTCAAAGGTTCAAGAAATCGATGATTACCATGAGTTTTTGGACGAGAAATAAAGAGTGGTGATGGAACCTCCATGTTTCCAAATTTGTCAAGTTTTGTTTCTGGGCTATTGTGTCCTCATTCTAGTGCCAGAGCAGAAAGGATATTTTCAGCTGTAAACAATTTAAAAACAAAACAAGGAAACTAACTCTCAACCAGAACTCTAGTTGGACTTTTGCATTCAAAGCGGTATTTGAAAGGCCGGGAATGTTTCAATTTTGCTGTAAATGATAAACAAGTCAACATGATGACTTCCGATTTCTACAAATACCATGAAAATAATGATTCGAGTGATTATATTATTTAGTATGCAAATGTGTTCTTATATTCTTTCTTTCTGGTTTTGTACAGTATACGTCCAGAATATTAGTTAGATTATTTAAGCTCCCCAAGAGGCTAAGAGCATTAATATTTTCATTTATATCTGTATCATATTTCTAAGAAAATTTTATTGAATGTATTTTTTATGAAATGCTCATGAGGCTGTGTCCTATTACTGCCTATTTTTGTTTTGCAGTCCGTGTGATGATTTATAATAAAAAAAGTGAATTATGCTACTTAATGTGTAATGTAATATATTGTGTAAAACAGAGTACGAATTATTTTGAACATTAAAATCAACATGGCAATTTTAATTTACATGTGGAGTTGCTATTTAGCATATATTTCAGCATTTTTATAACAAATATGGAAATATATGAAATGGGGATTTTTGGGGATTTTCCCCCAAATATTTAGGGATTTTGAGACCAGACTGTCTGGCAACACTGGTGGTGGAGTCCAAATTTAGGCAGGGGGAATGAGGAGGAGGAGGAGGAGGAGGAGGAGGAGAGGAGGAGGAGGAGGAGGAGGAGGAGGAGGAGGAGGAGGAGGAGGAGGAGGAGTAGTAGTGGCGCCCTAGAGAGTTAAAAAGGAAAAGTGTCTCCCCTCTTCAGGAAAAGAGCAATTGTGTGTTGATGGAAAATCGCCAAGGCCACGGATATTGACCAACACACACACACCACACACACACACACACACACACACACACACACACACACACAGTTTTTTCTGTATAAGATGACACTGATGATGGAGAGGCCGCTGGTGAGCGTGAAGCAAGAGGAGAGAGAGAGAGAGAGAGAGAGAGAGGAGAGAGAGAGAGAGAGAGAGAGAGAGAGAGAGAGAGAGAAGAGTAATTATATGCTAGTCGATCCCTTTTATATTGTTTGATAATTTTTTTAGGGTATTTAGAATCCAAAAGCCACGTCGATCACCTCCTCGCTACATCCTTTTCATCGAGGGGAAACTTACCAACAACATAAATTTATGACTCCCTAGCCTTTACCTCTATTTATCTTACTCTATTTTACTCTTATTGTTTTTATTATTCAATACTCGATATACTAACTTACTCTATTTTACTCTTTTACTTTCTATATCTTTACACTCTATTTGTAGGTAATTACCATATTTGTCCAATAACGTGTGGGTACTATAGAAATAGTGAGGTATATTTAGTGGCCGAATCGAAAAATAATTAATATCAATGATCACACACACGCACACACGCACACACGTGCACACACGCACGCGCACACACGCACGCGCACACACGCACGCGCACACACGCACGCGCACACACACACACACACACGCGCACGCACACGCACACGCACACGCACACGCACACACACACGCACACACACACACACCAAATAAATTGCAAATAACAATGGCTACAGATTTTCCCCTTGCCTTACTCCAACATTACAAGGGAAAACACTTGAAACTTTACTGCCAGTTTTAATACTTGACTTAGCATTTGAATATATATTCAAGATCAGCCTGAGTATTCTACCATTAATATTACTGTTCAGCATTTTCATCCATAGTATGACCTGTCAATGAAGTCAAATCCTTTTTTTATAATCGATGAATGCACAGAAAAGTTGTTTCTTCTGAGATATATAATAGTCTACCAGAACATGTAGAGTTAAAAGATGATCAAGCGTGCTATAACCATGTCTAAAACCTGCTTGTTCGTCCCCCAATGATCCTGCGCTAGTTAGATAGTCATACAATCGTGAATTGAAATTATAGAAGTGAATAATTTACCAAGACAACTTAACTATGTTATACCTCGATAAGTGTCCACCTCATGAATCGATCCCTTGCCCTTGTATATGGGTTTTATCAATCCTATCGTCCAATCTGTTGGAATAATTCCAGTTATGAGAACAGTATTAAACAGTAGTAGCACATTTTGTAACATTACATTTGGTCAACTTTTCATAAATTCATTCAAAATGTGATCAATGCCTGAGGCTTTATTATTTCGTAATTTTTTACAATGCACTATTACTTCATCCAACGTGAACAAGTTGTTTATATGTGCATTGTTTCTTTCAAAAATGGTTTCCTCGTTAACGATCGTTTCGCAAGCATGATAACCAGACCCTAGTTCTCTAAAATGATTCGTAAATGTCTGTAAAGAAATATTTCCTAGCTTCTGGTTATTGTTACAATGATTGAGAGTATTCCAATATTCACGTGGATTATCTGTTTTCATCTGTCTTAATTTGTTAGATAAGTTATCCTCATATGATCGTCTTGACTTTCTAATGACAGTCTTAAGTTTCTACTTTTCTAAGTCTCAGTTTCTTACCCCTATCCCTCAACAGTTGTTTTCTTTCTTCATGTAATTTATCCTTTAGGGCTCTCCTGTATTTCATATGGTTAAGTTTAGATTTTTTACATTCATCGTTAAACCATACCTTGATACTTTGTTTCACACGTGTATTTTTCTTGATAGTTTGCTCCTGATACATTTTCGTGTCCTTCGCAGGCTTTAAAAAGATGTTATTCAATTCACTAACTAATTTGTCAATAAGATCCTGACTGACATCCGATGTATTGGTAGTTTCTAATTCATTTCTAATTTTTACAATATTATTTAGATCGAAACCTCTGGAATATTATGTCTGTTGGTCTCTATTCCACTTACATTTGATTGACTTTTCACTATGTGAGAACTCTACAGCCCTACTATCTCTTGCCATGAAATCTTCATTAGATTATAAACAAAAATCTAGGCATAAGGGCCTATGTTTATCTGATAACATTGGATCAAAAGCATCTACACAAAAACTTCTTAATCTAGGAAAAAGACTTGGCGAGCACAGAACATAGTCAATAAGGCTAGCATCATCGAACGTTGCCGTTCCTATGAACAAATCTTCCCCTACCCTTCCATTGACTATCTTTAAATCGTTACACTGGCAGAGCTCTATCAACTTTTTACCATTATTATTAACTTTTGTGTCACTACTGAACCGTTCACTACACATTCCTAGTTTCTCAAAAATATCCTTTGGAAGTACAAATGTCTGCATATCCCAATTCATCATAAACATGTATCTGTAGAAAATCATGAAGAGCACCAGTCCTACTATTGAAGTCTCCTATCAGTACTACTGGGAGTTTGTAAGTGGCTGTAAGCTTACTAATATCTAAAGATAAGTCATCAAATACTTCAGAATAAAAATGTTTCGATGCTTCATGTGGTATGTAAACAGACCCTAGGAGAAGATTACTGGAAAATTTCATCCACAAAACTGAGTCACACAACAAATCTTCTGAAACACTTGATAATTGTTGAATGAATCTAATATAAGCACTAGAGACCAACACACTTTCCCCATGCACACCAGGGTATGGGTACCTTTTTCCTTTGCAATCAATTGTAAAGCATTTGAATCCCTTTAGTTCAATATCACATCTAACT
>JACEEZ010001128.1:10094-82594 GCA_016584305.1 Chionoecetes opilio | reverse complement strand
CACATTGCACACAATATAAATAATAATAATAATAATAATGATAAAATAGAATAGTGGAGATGGAATATAAACACATCATAGAAATTAATAAAAAGGATTGCATGAAGGAAATATAGAGATGATTTTAAGGAAAAAAATAATAGAATACCAGATAGATGAAAAAGCAAGCAAACACACACACACACACACACACACACACACACACACACACACACACACACACACACACACACACACACACACACACACACACACACACACACATGCACACACACACACACACACACACACACACACACACACACACACACACACACACATGCACACACACACACACACACACACACACACAAACACACATATACACACACACACACACACACACAAAAACACACAATTTTTCCTGTGTATCCCTACACACGTAGGGATACACACAATTTTTCAGGGCATTAACACGGGTATAAATACGCATATACATATCGGAGAAAGATTGTAGGTGGAAATTCACACAATCCATGAAGCCAGGAGAGTCAGGTGTAAACAAACGAGGATACACGTGTTGACAATCTATGGTTTGTTACGGGATTGAAAGTGTGATGGAAGGCTAGATATGAACACATTTTTCTCTAGTTTTGTTTGTTGTTTTGTTGCTGTTGTGTATTGTATGACTCTAAATTCCCTTAGTCACTCAGTTAAAGATTTTTTCTAGATTTATGTAGGTTTGTTTTTATTATTTTATTTATGGCGATTGAAGATTAGCTAGGGACACGTTTTTTTCTCGTTTTGTTTGTTATTCTGTTGTTGTTGTTGTTATTGTTGTTGTTTTTGTTATGTATTGCATGACACTTTAAGCTCCCTTAGTCATTCATTTAAATATTTGTTGATTTATGTATGTTGTTTATGTTTGGTTTTTATTGATGACGGGACACACAATGTTGCCTCCACTACTTCTTTCAGTGCTGTAATAGACTTCCACTTTCAATCTGTTAGCACACCATGATGTCACCTTCCTTTGTAACGTCACACACATCCACTACTCACTAAACCCTACATAATATTATTTTCTTGCCTTCTGACATCACTCACTACTTTGACATCACAACTTCTGTTCCACGGAGATCACTTAAGGGGTGAGTCCGCAATGAATTAAAAATTGCATCTACGGTCATGAATATTTTATATGTTGTGTATATTAGTAGCCTTGTTTTCACAGGAAAATTTCAAGCTGATCAGATTTAATGAAAAACTTGAAAAATTTCAGGAAATAAATTTTTTCGTTTTTATGAAATTTTGACTTTAATTTTATCAGACATTTTTTTACCGATTTCCTTGTGACATGCGCATCTGATAATTCATTGTTATTCTAAAAATTTGTCTTGTTGGCTTTTCTAAAAACAGTTTTCGTTAATTTAAAAAAAAAAAAAAAAAAAAAAAATTTGGGATGATTTTCCCATATATCAAAACTAAGCCTTAAAAAAGAACAAGAAGAAAAAAATCTAAAATATTTGGGTTTGTGTGTCCTAAAGTTTCGTGAAAATCGTGCTAAAAATTAAAGCAGCAAATAATTTTATGTTCATTTTATACTAGTTTTGAGAAAAACGCGTTTGAAGTTTTGCTAAAGTTTCTGCGCTCCAGTGAAGGTACTATACTGTCAATGCTACTTTCATATGATTTTCTAGGGATCAGTAATCACATATCAATGCATGCATAAAAGGATCTGGCACCTTGTCCCCCCGTATAAAGGTATTAATTAATCGCTCAAAGGTGAGGGTGTCAGGGCGCGCCACGCCCCTCATTGTTGCAAGGATCGATCAAAATTCATCAGGTGCATAGCTTTCAGTTGGAACTCCTTTGTCTGTCTTCGTCTTTTTGTTTATTGTCTTCTTCGGTTTAATTCTTCTCTTTTCTCTCTTTTCTAGTCCTTTTTGGATGTAGACATTTGCTCCAAATTTTTTTGTGAACAGGTAGCACTTTTCATATCCAAAATTGTGTTCCAGAATTATTACCTGGGTAAGAAATTGAACCCTGAAGGTTGCTGATTTATTTTTTATAAAGGCTTAGTTTTGATATATGGGAAAGTTATCTAAAAAAAAATATTATAATTTTTTTTTTTACAAGTTTTGAACGTTTAAATGCCCTTCGCTATGGAAATTTAAATTTATGTCCGACTGAAAAAAATTCCACCATTCGAAAGCCAAAGGATAGGGTGTTGCCATTGACCATATAACTCAAATTCGTATTTAAAATAAATAAATTCATATTATCACAGCGGACTCTCCCCTTAACACTTTAACACTTTATTATGTTTGCCTTTTTACAGTATTTTATAAATATTGTAACAGGATATGGGGTTGCAAACAGCCCTTTACAAACAAAACATCACTTAGCTAACTCTAAGAACACATTTCTCTATTCTCTATTCGCTATTCTTTCACTATTCATTATTCTCTCTCCTAGCATGTACTTTTTTCGGTTAGTGACATCACCATACAGTTCTCTAACATTAGAGGATTTTGACTACTCCTCTTCTGACATCAGTTAACCAACTTTAACAACTCATTTCTCTATTTTCAATTTTTTCACTTTTCATCATTCTTATTCCCATCATATTTTTTTTTCAGCTTGTGACATCGCCACACTATTCTATAACATCAATGGCCTCTTGACATCACTTATTTTCCTTTTCCTCTGACAACAATTAGTTAACTCCAACAACACTTTTCACCCCTGGCATTTCTTCAATCATTGACAATACCTTACACATCTCTAACATCAATGGTGTCTGACATCACTTATTTTCCTCTTCCTCTAACATTACTTATGTAGTAGCTCCACCAACTCCAACAAGAAGTTTTTACTCAAAACATCTCTTTTGTCAGTGACGTCACCTTTTATTCCTTCTTCTGCCATCTTCAAAACCTCTCTGACATCACTGCTTTCCCTTTAAAATAATATTAAATCCTTCCCAGTCACGTCACCAGGAATCTTTTTGACGTCAGATATCGTATTTCATATATATATTCTTTAACATCACTTGCGTCAACAGGGGGGGTGAGAGGGGGAAGGGGGTGACGCAGAAGGAGAGGGGGGAAGGGGGTGTCGTGAAAGAGAGGGGGGGGCAGGGATGTTTAGGTGGATTCAGTGTGTTGTCTCTGATGTTATGTTCTGATAAAGTGATTGTTGTTGTGTGTGTGTGTGTGTGTATGTGTGTGGTTGTGTGTGTGTGTGGTGTGTGTCTGTGTGTGTGTGTATATGTGTTGTGTGTGTGTGTGTGTGGTGTGTGTGTGTGTGTGTGTGTGTGGTGTGTGTGTGTGTGATATGTGTGTGTGTCTAGCTGTGTGTGTGTGTGTGTGTGTGTGTGTGTGTTGTGTGTGTGTGTGTGTGTGTGTGTGTGTGTGTGTGTGTGTGTGTGTGTGTGTTGTGTGTGTCTGTGTGTATGTGTGTGTGTGTTGTGTGTGTGTCTGTGTGTATGTGTGTATGTGTATATGTGTGTGTCTGTGTGTTTGTGGGTGTGTGTATGTGCGTGTGTGTGTGTGTGTCTGTGTGTGTGTATATGCGTGTGTGTGCGTGTGTGTGTATGTGTGTGTATGTCTGTGCGTGTGTATATGTGTGTGTGTGTGTGTGTGTGTGTGTGTGTGTTGTGTGTTGTGTGTGTGTGTGTGTCTGTGTGTGTATATATATGTGTGTGTGTGTGTGTGGTGTGTGTGTGTGTGTGTGTGTGTGTGTGTGTGTGTGTGTGTGTGTGTGTGTGTATGTATGTGTGTGTGTGTGTGTGTGTGTGTGTGTCAGAGGTGGTTACCGCAAACTAAAGTCCACTTCCGCAAACGCAAAACCACAAATTTCAATACTTAAGTTCCGCAACCGCAAGTCCGCAAAATTCTTGAAGTTCACACTTCCGCAACCGCAAGTCCGCAAATCCGCTAACCAATGAATTGATATATTCTCTGGATATAGTGCAGAAATAGAGATAAAACACTTTGTGGTAGTAAATTTATTTATTATTTACTAAATCAATTATGGCAATAATTACACTGTGCAACAATTTTTTGTTTATATTGAGTTTAGTATGTTTCTTTACTAATTTAGACATGCTGATTACGAATATGACATTGATTTTGCCACAGTGTCAATATTTTTGTATTAAAAAGTAGTATGACACTTTTTCAATTTTTTGGTAATATTTTGGCGGATATATGTATTAAACATAACATTTCAATACTCAAATATAATTTAATGAATGCATGTACTTATATATATATATATATATATATATATATATATATATATATATATATATATATATATATATATATATATATATATATATATATATATATATATATATATATAATATATATATATATATATATATATATAATATATATATATATATATATATATATATATATATATATATTATATATATATATATATATATATATATATATATATATATATATATATTATCTATATATATAATATATCTATATATATATATAATATATATATATATATATATATATATATAATATATATATATATATATATATATATATATATTATATATATATATATATATATATATATATATATTATATATATTATATATTATATATTATTATAATATCAAACAGAATAACTATGTATATTTAAACCATATAAAGGGTTGTTAAAACTTGCAACAATCCACAAAAAAAGCTGAAAATTAGGGAAAATATGATATGGCAATTGAGGCGTCGCACCACTGGGTGTGATGGTGTGTTTGTGCCACTGACGCGACGAGAAATGCTCCTGTACGCACTGCAAGATCAGTGCTGCTTGAACTGTCATAGAGTCAAGTGTTCACATGAAGGAAGACTATGAAAATGTTAAGATAGTTGGACATGATCAATTACACAAGACACAATTGGGATCAGTGTGGAGACCTTAAAATGCTAGCATTCATGTTTGGACTACAAGGAGGTTATACAAAGTATTCTTGATTTCTCTGTCTATGGTATAGTAGCGCAGATGACCAACATAAGATCACATAAGAGAATGGCCTGTCAGAGGTGAATTAACTCCTGGTACACACATGTACGTAACAATGCTCTTGTTCAAAGAGATAAGACATAGCTTCCATCACTTCACATTAAGCTTGGACTTCTGAAACAGATAATTATCAAAGCATTAAGCCCAGAAAGTGAAGCCCTTCAACATGTCCGTTTAGTGTTCCCAAAACTGTCTGAGGCCAAATTCAAAGTCAATCTTCATTGGGCTGCAAATTAGACAGATGTGTGTGTGCATCTAAGATTTTGAAGACAAAATGTCAACTGTTGAAAAAAATGCATGACAAGCATTTCGGCTAGTTGTACAAGGGTTCCTGGGAAACAACAAGTCTGATGAGAACTACAAGGAGCTGGTGAAAATGTAATTGTATGTTATAGAGAACTTGGTTGCAGAATGTCACTAAAGGTACACTACTTGCATGCGCACTTGGACTTCTTCAGAGAAAATTTGGGACACGTGAGTGAAGAGCATGGTGAACGGTTTCATCAAGACATTCAAACTATGGATAAAAGATATCAGGGGAGATAGAATGAAGCTATGATGGGCAACTACGTGTGGGGTTTGATTCGACATAACCCTAGGGTACAAAAAAGAACATCCAGTTCAAAGTATTCACTTTTAGTGTTATGTATTGTTCTATTTCATTAGTAACAAGTGTATAAAAGAAGTATGTTGTTCTTTGATGTTTTATGTCTTCATTGAAAGATGAAATTTGTTCTTATTTCATTTATATTTATAGGAAATGTAGTGCATATAAACATTTCATCTTTTCTTTATTTATGATAAAGCTATTGATGCTGGAAAGAAATATGGTCATTTTTGGAATAAGCGGACTCGAATACATGTTTAAACAGACCATTTTGTTCTTATTTCATTTATTTCCTTATATTCCTGGCTCTGGGAGGGAGTTCGTGTACGCTCTTTAAAGCATAACCCAAAATTTTATTGTTATATATGTCAGGGCCGTCAAAAAAAGTTTGGGTAACACTTCCAGATCAGGTACAGTTTTTCTGCAGAACCCGTTGAAGATTTTTGGTCGAGCGTCCAGAATCGAAAATAACGATACTGCCTTGTAGTTTCATGCAATAACCCACCATCAGGTCCACAACAGTTATTCATTGTGATTAATTAGCAAGCCTTTGATAGTACTAACAACATTTTATGACTATTCATACACATTAACCTCGGATTTCAGTGCGAAATAGCTAAAATTTTAGTGATTTTAGTCCAAAAATCCTTCGAGTTTAAAAATGCCTCTATGTTTGAAGGCTCGACACAAAGTCAATATTATACTTAGAACTGTCATACTTCTCCAAAAGCTTCCTTATCAAGTCCTCTGACAATTTCAATTCACATATTGGTTAAATAAGATTAAGTATGGTGGCGAGGGAGACAAATATAACCGGAAGTCAACCTTAACTTAAGTTGCCTCGTTTTGCCGCGTTTAGCCGGGTTTAGCAATTTCGGTCAAATGATCATATCTCTCCAAATAATTCTCTTAGGAAGTAAATATTGGTGTCTATATGTATGTTTTTGACCCTAAGGAATTGATTGACACTATTTTTAAGTTGTTTGGAGTTGATCTGGTTATCATAATGCCAAATTGTCAAAAAAATATGCGGAGAAACATAATTGTTGGTATGGTAGGCATGGACTCCACATATTAGAGGAAAAGCAATCGTGTTACTGAATGGTAATGTTGCTCATAATACTTGATGAAATAATTAATATATATTATTTCTTTCTCAGGACCCTGAGATGTTTTGTCGGTCTGCTGCCATAGCCTGAGGGGTGACCAATCGTCTTCACACGCCTACAGCCATACACATGGATTCAACGATGGAATCAGTCGCACTATCAAAGTCATCCACAGACATTTCAGTTGACGTCAATAAGTGCATCATCTGTCAGACAACAACTGCTGATAAAACTGCTAGTACCAGCAATGGGCGTAAAAGGATCCGAGAAGCCAGTGACATACACATTGATCATGTTTCCAAAAGACTGAAACTTGTTGATGAATACCAGTTCCTTTACCATGTAACGAATGTCTGTTACAAGAAGTACACTATGAAATCTGTTCGTGATAGACTTACGAAACAGAATGTAGCTCAAAGTCAAGATCAATCATTGAATCAGCAGAACACATCAGAGGATAGACACACTCGCTCACAGACTGCCCGACAACCGCCCAATACTGGCCCGACAGCAACAGCAGTGCGTGACATAAATTGTATTATCTGTGACAACAAATCATACAAACATGAATACATAAAATTTCGCATCTGCGAATCCAACCGTGCTTCGTCCTTTCTTGCTGCAACTAACTATTCCCAAGATGAAGTCTACACTCGTACCTGCGACCTTCAAGATCCATGTTCTGTGTTTGGCGCAGATGTATATTATCACAAACAATGCATGATCAAGTACATGTACAAGTATGACTCAAGATCCAAGGAGTTAGCACCACAATTATCAACCAAATACCTTGTATGGAATCAGGTTGTGTTTGAGTTAGAGAAAGGCCTGAAAAATGGCAACGGCTATGAGTTGTGTGTTATCCAAAACCACTTGAATAACATTGATGACCAATGTGGCTTTCGCAACAGAGATGTGAAAATATTCATGATTAATCAATTTGGTACTGATGTTGATTTTACATATCCTGATGCTCTGCGTAAGTCAATTATGGTGTTTGGTGTGTCACGTAACTCGGCAAATGCATTAGCTGACCGCATCCGTTCTGTTGATCCTATACAAGTATGTGCTTGTGTTATACGGAAGTCTCTTGATGAATACGATTTTGGACTTGAAGACAACTTTTGTGATGCTCATGAGTTAAAGCTTGCATGTAATGATATCGATATCCCTAAAGCTGTACTTAAGTTTTTTTGGGACGTTGTACAATTTCAAACCTGAAACCTACAAACAAGCAGCATCATCAGTCATGACACAGGAGAAGGTTGCTGATAATGAGAATGCTGACGAGGACGATAGCGATGATATTAGCGACAGTGATGGCAACTTATCCACACGACGTTGTCGGAAGTTGCAGTCTCTCTTCCAAACGATGTATTACGTGCATCACTGTGGGAGAAAGAACAATATCATGCATTCTTCATCTCTGCATTCATATCATGAATGCAGAGTCTGTCCATGCACATGGACGTGGAGGTAAAATCTTGACCTCAATATTAAACCATGAAGGATTGGCACTCAGTTACACGGAGCTCCGTAGGTATCAACACGACCTGGCATCTTTTACAGCACAACACAACAAAGATTGCATTGCACTACCGAGTCACTTTGACCCTGGACAATTCACGTCTGGCGCTATTGACAACTGGGACCATGAAGGAGCGAGGGTCTCAGAGCATGACACAGTGACTGTACTCTTCCAAGATAAACCCGTTTCATCGCCATGCAAGCCAAAAATTTCTGACACACAAGTAACACACAAGCTTTCAAGAAAATCCTACCATGTCAAATACTCTCAGATTTCCACAAATCAGCACGCAATCCCGACATCCCTGCGTAATACAAAATGAATGATGAAGTCTACAAATCTGCAAAAGCATATAAAGAGAAATCATATAAATTAGTTTTTTCATCAAGTATTATGAACAACATTACAATTCAGTAACACGATTGCTTTTCCTCTAATATGTGGAGTCCATGCCTACCATACCAACAGTTATGTTTCTCCGCATATTTTTGTGACAATTTGGCATTATGATAACCAAATCAACTCCAAACAACTTAAAAATAGTGTCAATCAATTTCTTAGGGTCAAAAACATACATATAGACACCAACATTTACTTCCTAAGACAATTATTTGTAGTGATATGATCATTTGACCGAAATCGCTAAACGCGGCTAAACGCGGCAACTTAAGTTAAAGTTGACTTTCGGTTATATTTGTCTCCCTCGCACCATACTTAATCTTTTTAATTAATATGCGAATATTAACCAATATGCAGATTGGAATTGTCAGAGGACTTGATAATGAAACTTTTGGAGAAGTATGACAGTTCTAGGTATAATATTGACTTTGTGTCGAGCCTTCAAACATAGAGGCATTTTCAAACTCGAACGATTTTTGGACTAAAATCACTAATATTTTAGTTATTTCGCACTGAAACCAGAAGTTTGTGTCTTAATACTCAAAAAATGTTGTTAGTACTATCAAAGGCTTCAAAATTAATCACAATGAATAACTTTTGTGGACCTGATGGTGGTTTATTGTATGAAGCTATATCGTCAATTTCGATTTTGGACGCTCGACCAAAAATCTTCAACGGGCTCTGCGGAAAAACTGAACCTGATCTGGAAGTGTTAGCCATACTTTTTTTGACGTCCTTGACATATATAACAATAACATTTAGGGTTATGCTCTAAAAGAGCCATGTACACGAACTCCCCCCCAGAGCCTATACTATTAGGAAATGTAGTGTATATAAACATTTTATCTCTTGATTTTTGGTAAACTTTCTGAGATTATATAAATTAATGTATTCGTTATTCATGACAAAACTGTTAATGCTAGAAGATTAATACGGTCATTTTTGGAATCAACAGACTCGCAATCTATAAAAGAAAATTGCAAAGTTTCCCATTTATGAAATACTTAAATTTTATTCAATTTATTAAATATATTATATTATATATTATATATATATATATATATATATTAATATATATAATATTATATATATATATTATAATATATATATATATATAATATATATATATAATATATAATATAATATTATATATTATATATATTATTATATATATATATATATATTATATATATATATATATATATATATATATATATATATATATAATATATATATTATATATAATATCTATATGATATATATATATTTATATATATTATATATATTATATCTATATATATATATTATATATATGTATTATATTATTATTATTATATATATATATAATATATATTATATATATATACTATATATATCTATTATTTATATATATTTATATATATATATATATATAATATATATATCTATATAATTATATATATATATATTATATAAATATCAATATTATATATATATAAATATATATTTAGTATTTTTTCATACCTACACTCATGCGTCTGATAGATGTTATAGCTCACATTTAACCTACCCTTCATAGTGACCACTACTCAAGTATATATTTATATATACATATATATTATATTATTTATTATATATATATAATATATATATATTATATATATATATATATATATATATATATATATATATATATATATATATATATATATATATATATATTGAGTGAGTGGTCACTATGAAGGGTAGGTACAAGAGTGTACACTTAAGTATACATACTTAAGGGCAAGCTAAGGGGTAATAATTAGTATAGGCACACTACACTTTAAATTTTATTTATATAATATCAGACAGGGGCGTATTTAGGATCGTGAAACATTGGGGGATGAGCCCAACCTGGAGATCTTTCGATTTGTACCAGATAATGTTTAATATATTTATGAGTATAATGAATGTAATATGTGAGACACTGTGCTCTACCAAAAAGTTCCGATCATTTATTAGAATAGCTTTCGCAACATTAAATGAAAATAAGATCAAGATAATCTGAGTTGGGGTTGAACTTCGTTATTATATTTATTTTCATCATCATGAGTAAAACCCTAAGAAAAAGAGAACTTTGGCGAGATGAAGGAGTCATATAAATTATATATTGCCAATGCTCTAAAGTACTAAATCTAACCATCAATGGCTTTATAACTTTTGCTTATATTGTGTGACAAATTAAGGGCTCATTTTGAAATGTGACAAAACTGTGTTCACTCTGTGTCTTGTCCATCTGATATTCTTTTCTCACCTCTCCGAAATGTCTTTTAGTGTCTCATTTATCTGTCGCACTCCTCATCTCCACTGTTCTCTCTTCCTGTTTTCTCTGTATCGCTATTCATAAAATTCTGGGCTACAGCCCCCAATGCACAGGCCTAACTACTAGGGTACGCCGTAGGTCCAATGAAAAGTGAAATATAGATTATTTCAAATTTGGCAGGGTGTTTTCTTATGTAAAATTTTATTTTAAGGGTGGTTTGTGCACTACAACTTTTTGGTTTGAGTACTTCTTGCTATGCAAAACTGGACTTTTATATTTATATGCAAAACATAGCTTTAAGTGCGATTTTGCATAGTAGGAATTGCTCAAATGCAAAAATGGCAGCAGATACAATCGTCTTAGAATTCCATTTTACATAGGAAATTGGCATGACAAAATTGAGAAAAAGAATTTTTGTTATAAGGCGTACCATAACCAGGGTACCAAAATAGTTGGATTGGGTTACGATGGGAGGAAGGATAAGACCAGGGCGATGGTGCCCGACAGCTATGGGAAACTGCACCCAAGGTTGATCAGGGAGGAGCATGTGTCAGTGACAGAGGAGCCATCTGGAAGGTACCTTTGGCACTTTGTACCAGAAGACCCGATGCTACCTGAGAAGCCTGTGTTCAAGGTGGCTCAGGCTCTCTATGATCTGCTGGTGACATACGACTCCACCGACTCACTGATCGTACTGCAAGGTGACTCAACTAGGGCCAACACGGGGTGGAAGGGTGGTACTCACGCCCATTTGGAGAAGATGCTGAGACGCAAGCTCTTATAGAGTATATGCGCGTTGCACACAAACGAGTTGCCCCTGCGCCACCTTATCACCAGCATCGACGGGCCTACCTTATCTGACACTGGCTTCACGGGTCCAGTGTGCAGTCTGCTGTCCAGCGTGAATGAGATGCAGTACAACGCAGAGTTCAGAGGAGTGCCAGGCGGTGAAGATCTCACGGAGATACCGGAGTATATCCTGGTCAGCATGTCCACTGACCAGCGGGTCTCCTACCAGCTGGTCAAGGCTGTGAAGCGGGGCGTTGTCCCGTCCGAGCTGCAGGAGATCAAGTGTGGCAAGGTGTCCTACTCCAGATGGCTCACCACAGCCCAGTCGCTCGTGTACATGTGGACCAGAAAGCATGGACTGTCTGGCAAAGAACTGAACATCCTGGAAATCCTAGTCAAGTACTGCCTGCAGGTGTACTTCAAACTCTACTACGACATCAAGGTTCACCACAGACTAGAGGACGGCCCCAAGCACATCCTCACGCAGCTCAGAATGATGAGGTCGCAGCCCAAGAAGGTCCAAACAGCTTTGACCTTCTACGTGCGGACAGGAGCATGGTTCGCACACTCAGAATGTGTCCTCCTCTCGCTGATGGCGAGTCAGAGTGAGGACGACCGCAGGTTCGCCGTGACCCAGATTTTGAAGCTCAGGGCTGGCGAGGAGTATGGGGACACCAGTGTAAGACCTCGCATCACACCCAAGCTGATCTTGTCAGCCACCAGCTTGCAGACACTGATCAGCTGGCAGCCTGGCCAGGTGCACGAGCCGATATTCACCTGTTCACTGTCCGGGGATCAGATCCAGGAGATCCTGGTCAAGCCGTACGAGGTTCCGGAGTTCTCTATCCAAACTCACAGCACCAAAAGAGTCGTGAAGCAGGTGACAGAGGCTGCGGCAGCAATGGTGGGGCAGCAGGCCAGAGACGGGTTCATCCGGGCTCGGGCCCACCACCGGGAGACTATGCCCTGCTTCAGTTCTAGAAGGACATGATGGACACGTTCTAGGCCAACGTAGAGGCTGTGACACTGTGATGTAGTGCCTGATGAACCAACTGATCAGAAAGAGCTTACCACGCTGGTCATTTGGAACTCATATTGGTGCATGATGCAATACACAGGACCAACCGGAGACTGCGCACTCATTTAAGCATTATTCAATAAGGCTGCATTATAAACGTGTGATTTTGCATAGTAAGAATTGCTCAAATGCAAAAATGGAACCGGATAAAATCGTCTTAGAATTCCACTTTACATAGGAAATTGGCATGCCAAAGTTGAATTTTTTTTGTTTTGTTATACGGCGTACCCTACTAACTACGCCTATGATATCAGATCCTTAACCTCAGACTCCTCATTCAGAGACCTCAAGTTACAATTCCATCATGAACAGGTCCATGTTCCCCTTCATGAAGACCAATGTCTCAAAATTATCGGATGTCAGACTTGCTCTCCTGGCCTTCATGATGTTCGTCCCTTGGGAGAACAGGCTCTCCACGGTTGCCGAGCTGGGTATAGCCGTGTTGTACTTAAAAAAACACATCTACCCAGGCGGCATGGGAAGGGGCGGGAAACATGGCCTGCTCCAGCACCTTGCTCCTCTGCCTCTCTGAGCACCAACTCTCAAGCTCTTTCCCCATCTTCTAGGAGAGGCGGGTAGAGTTGGTGCAATCTGTAGCTGCGGGTCCTGGACTCCTCAAAGTAGTTCAGGACCGACCGTCACCACCTTTGACCTGCCTATCCTGCTGGCGGCTGCAGACATCCATCCCTCACGGCAAGACGCTTTCATCCGACTCACCTGTGCCTTCCTGAGGAAGACAGGTCAACTACCACACCTGTGATAGCATCATAGGACATCACAAGGGCTCATAGTGTTCCCCAAGGGATCCTTGCAGCCCTAGTCAACACCGAGACATGACAAGTATGGCCCACTGTACCTGTCAGTTTGCGGCTGTTTTTACAAAGCTTGCCACTCAGCATGGCCGCGCTCCCAAAACACCCGGATGTGTGACGTCATGTAAATACTATCTATTGGGAGTTTGCGGACATATTTGCGTTTGCGGAAGTGCTTCCGCAAACTCAAATCCGCAAACATTTACACTTCCGCAAATCCGCAAACGCATTCGGACTTCCGCAGTTTGCGGAAGTTGCGGTTTGCAGAAGTGTTTGCGGAAGTGCCCACCTCTGGTGTGTGTGTGTGTGTGTGGGGTGTGGGGTGTGTTTGTGTGTGTGTTGTAATAGTAAAGTAATATAGTATAGTAAATTATTGGTTTTTTTTTTTTTTAAATTTTTTTTTAAAAANTTTTCCGTTGTAAATGACAAAATACCCTCAATGCTTCCATGGCGAAAATACTCACTCAACGCTCACACTCTTCAATAAATTAACACGTCTTTGTTTCATATCCATTACAACATACTCATTCAGCGAAAATTCCAACACTATTTTCTGCCCCTCTCATCTCATTTCAACTGTTGTGTCAACTTGTATGGCCCGAGTCGAATGCGGGTTAAGGCGACATATGCGGATGTTTGTTTTTTTCCATGGGTGCGGTGAGGAGTCTGAGCGGTAATGACCATGGTGGGTGTGCGGAGGCGTCGTCCGAGACGTTTTATCAGACGTTTTACAATGGAGAGCAGCAGAGGGGGGTGGATGATGTTTACATCTGACACGGCCATTTTGGCAGCAAAAATCGGCATCTTGTTGTCCCAGCCCTTATTTTCTCTTAAACTCCAACCTTTTCTTAGTATTATGCATTACTGTTGATAACACAGCTACAAATTTGTGCTCAGTGGACTACTGCTCAACACAGATCACTCCAGACCCCTTTAGTAATATACCACCGGCTGTTCTGCATTCTCTGCCCGACCTCTCATTCGCTAATATGCCCGCATTAGACGCAGGGTGAACTTTGCATTCCTTTTTAAGGGAAAAAACTGCGTCTTATGCGCCGGCAAATACGGTATATAGTATATATATATATATATATATATATCTAACATTTATTTTCAATCCACGTGCACTTTTTTATCCAACCTGTCCACTCCATCATAACCTGTCCACACTTATCCCCTTCATGTACCTAACAATCTAACACGGAGCAAGGTGCGCGTGTATCCCAGGAAGACAGGAACTGCCACGTGTAGGTCTCCATGCCTCATCAGAACATAGTAACATAAGGAAGCTACAAGAGGCTGGGAGACCTACACGTGGTATAGTTCCTGTTACTTAACACTACCTACATCCACCTTTCATCCCCATCCATAGCACTGCCCAGCCTCCCTTTAAAGCTCCCTACTGAGTCCATGCCAATCATTCACCACCCTATTTGTGAACCAGTTTCTACCTATTTCCTTATTAAATCTACACTTTTCCAGCTTGATTTTCCTTTTCCTTTTCCAATCTTGAGTCTTTGAGTTTTGTAGCTTCCTTATTTTCTTATGTTTTTATGTTATGTTGTTATGTTGTTATGTTGTTATGTTGTTATGTTGCTATGTGTATCCCCTGCTAATGCCACCCTCGCCACCTAGGGATGAGGTGGAGTCTTAAGCGCGGGAGCTGCGTCTGCGTCTGTACCGCACCAGCGTGAAGGAGGACCTCAATGTGGAGCAGGTGTTCCACTTCCTGGTGGAGCGTGACCTGGCCCTCATCAGCCACCCCGACCACGTGTACAGCCAGAAGACCGTGGGCGAGAGTGAGTGTGAGGGAAGGGAGGGGCCGGGCAGAGGCTATGCTGGTGTTAATACTTAATACTGTATGGAACTGTCGCCGATGGGAATTCTCGCCCAAACAACAAACTAGAACTCTCGTCGACGTGGAAATGTTAACCTAACCTGGACATTGGCACCTAACTTAACCAAACTGATCAAGCTAATGATAGTATTACATCCCTGAATGCACAAACACGGGTAACACTTGATTACATGTATATATTGGCTCCTGTAATATTTAAGAATTGCGAACACTCCACCCACGGCGGCCGAGAGTTCCATCGGCGACTAGTTCAAGGTGCCGCCTGTGATCGAGGTGTCCGGTGTGATGTGTTAGCGTAGGTGTGGCTATGATGGTTAATACTTAATACTTGCATCCAGGTAGTCGTGATGTGTTAGCATGGTGAGCCTATGCTGGTGTTAATACTTTTAATACTGTATTCGAGGGGTGGTACTTGTGATGTGTTAGCGTGGACGATATGTGGCTATGCTGGATGTCTTTGAATACTTAATACTGAATCCAGGGGGCTAATGTGATGTGTTAGCATGGTGTAGCTATGCTGAGGGTTAATACTTAATATGCATCCAGGTGGGTGATGTGCTAGGCTTGGTGTAGCTATGCTGGTGTTAATACTAATATGCATCCAGGGGTGTATGATGTCGCTAGCATGGTGTGGCTATGCTCGGGTGTTAATACTTTAATACTGCATCCAGGGTGGTGTGATGGGCTAGCATGGTGTAGCTAGGCTGGGTGTTAATACTTAATACTGAATCCAGGTGGTGTTATGGCTAGATGGTGTGGCTATGCCTTGGGTTACATACCTTAATACGGCAGTCCAGGTGGTGTGATGTGCTAGCGTGGGTGCAGGGCATTTTAACATAAACGGGCGACCAAAATGTCTCCCAGTGATGGAAAACTGTCGCCAAGTAAGGACATTTTTAAGCATGGGTGACAAGATATTTATTCATCAAATCCTTCTGGGATGCAATGAGCTCATCCTGTCTTGGTGTGTTATATCCAGAAAGTCCATTACTATTAATGCATAGCAATTTTGATCTCCATTATATTTATTTCTTCATTATTGCCTTCTATCTTGTTGTCGCCCAGTAAGATTTGCTAAAAACAATGCTCTGGCGTGGTGTGCAAGTGGCGTAGCTAGGTATATATAATGGGGTGGCACCGCTGTGTATGTGGCAGTGGGGGGACATATCTGTGTATGGGGGGGACAGCTGTGTATGGGGGGCGCAAACCAAACTGTGTATGGGTGGGGCACAGCTGTGTTGGGGGGCACAGCTGTGATGTTTGGGGGGCCCCACCGCCTCTGTGTATTGGGGGGGGCACATCTGTGATGGGGGGGGCGCACAGCTGGTTATGGGGGGGCACAGCTGTGTATGGGGGGGGCAAATGTGTAGGGGGGGCACAGATGTTATGGGGGGGCACAGCTGTGTATGGGGGGGCCCACAGCTGTGTCTATATGGGGGGGGCACGCTGTGTAGGGGGGCACGGCACAATGTGTTATGGGGGTGGGCACAGCTGTGTATGGGGGGGGGCACAGCTGTGTATGGGGGGGCAACAGATGTGTAGGGGGGAAGCTGTGTTATGGGGGGGCAGAGCTGTGTATTGGGGGGCACAGCTGGGTATGGGGGGGCACAGCTGTGTATGGGGGGGGGTCACAGCTGTGTAGGGGTGGGGGGCACAGATGTTATGGGGGGCGCACATATGTGCATGGAGGGGGCACAACTGTGTATGGGGGGGCAACAGCTGGGTGTATGGGCGGGCGGGGCCACAGCTGTGTATGGGGGGGCACAGACTGCGTATGGGGGGGCACAGCTTGGTGTATGGCGCGGGGGGCACAGATGTGTTATGGGGGCGGACACAAGCTGTGTATGGCGGGGGGGCCAGCCTGTGATGGGGGGGCACAGCTTGTGTATGGGGGGCCAACTGTGTATGGGGGGCACCAGCTGTGTATGGGGGGGTCCACAGCTGTGTATGGGGGGGGCAACAGCTGTGTATGGGCGGGCCACAGCTGTGTTTGGGGGGGGGGGGGATCACAGCTGGTATGGGGGCACAGATGTGTATGGGGGGGGCGGCCACAGATGTGTATGGGGGGCACAGTTGGGTTGGTGGGGGGCACAGTTGTGTATGGGGGAACACACGTTGTGTATGGAGGGCACAGTGTGTAGGGGGGGCACAATGTGTATGGGGGGCACAGCTGTGGAGGGGGGCCACACGCATGGTTATGCGGGGGGGGGTGCACAGCTGTGTATGGGGGGCACAGCTGTGTATGGGCGGGCACAGCTGTGTAATGGGGGGGCACAGATGTGTATGTGGGGGGCACAGCTGTGTAGGGGGGCACCGATGTGTATGGGGGGGGCACAGGGTGTATGGGGGCGGGCCAGCTGTGTACTATGGGGGGCACAGCTGTGTATGGGGGGGGCACTAGCTGTGTATTGGGGGCAACAGATGTGTATGGTGGGGGCACAAGCTGTCTATGGGGGGGGCACGCTGTGTATTGGGGGGGGCACAGCTGTGTATGGGGGAGGGGGCACAGCTGTGTTATGGGGGGGGCCACAATGTGGATGGGGGGGGCACAGCTGTGTATGGGGGAGCGGCACAGCTGTGTTCATGGGGGGCACAGCTGTGTATGGGGTGTCACAGCTGTGTTATGGGGGGGGCACAGATCTGTGTATGGGGGGGGGGCACAACTGTGTATGGGGGGGCACAGCCTGTGTATGGGCGGGGGCAGGGCACAGCTGTGGTATGGGGCGGGCACAGCTGGGTATGGGGGGCACAGCGTGTATGGGGGGGGCACAGCTTGTATGGGGGGGCCGGGCACAGCTGTGAGGGGCGGGCACAGCTGTTAGGGGGGCACAGCTGTGTATGGGGGGGCACAGCCTGTGTATGGGGGGGGTCACAGCTGTGTATGGGGCGGCACAGCTGGTATGGGGGGGGGGGGGGCATGGCATAGGCAACGGAGCTCAGGGCCACTCTGATGATACATTAGACGGTATAAGGGCATATCTAAGATCAGATCAGTGGTGGGTACTAGAGCATTGTACAGAGTACCCCAAGCCAGGGCCAGTGGATAAGGCACCAGATTCCCATTAGGGGGTACAGGCCTTCCCCGTAGGTACGCCACTGGTTGGTGTGTGTGTCGGTACAAACATGCCAAGGCTGTTGTCTTCCAACGATAGGCAAGGTGTGGATTGGGGGGTGGTAAGCCCATTATTGGAACTGTTATTTAGCACGTGTAAACCTTGGCGAATCATGGAAAATTTATCTCAATAAGTCTAGGGGTAATTCGCACGTTAATGCAGTATATTTACATTGGACTTGAGAAGGAGGTCTGCATGGATTGGGTGTGTCTGGGGATATAAGTGTGTGATGAATGCAACTTACCGTAGATAACAGTCCAGTCGCCACCTGCAGGTCATGTCGCCAGGGCCAATATTACGAATTATAGCATTACTATGATTTATGGCCACTAAAGATGATACACCAGTAGTTATATCGTGACTGTATATCTACCTGTTCAGCGCTATGTTTTTTGCTTTGTATATGCGAGTATAGAAGGTTACAATTTACTACGTGGTTTTTTTTCTTTTCACGCTTTTTTTTTGAGGGGCGACGACGGACGGCGGAGGACACTCAGTTAAATAAACACTAGATGGCGGACTCTACTTTTGGTAGCCACTTTGTAAATTTTTGTAATTGTCATTTATAGCCCTACGAGAGCACTGACCACAGATGAAGGTACACAAAGTGATACAGACTCTCCAGGTAAGCCCCCTTCTAACTGTCCTGAAATCATGGATGGTAGAAATGTAACTATTAACGCCACCACAACATCTGTAAACAGAAAAAAAGTTGTCCGGCGACTTGGACTTGTTATCTAGGGTAAGGGTTAACACACGTGTTTGTATTAGCGTGATGGAGGCAAATAGTCCGATATGATACATTAGCCCTGTCACAGCAACTAACACGTGATAGGTCCACGGCCTCTTGAGCTTACTAGATATCATATATATAGATATATATGTATATGTACAGATACTATGTAGTGTACTGGAGTGTTCGTTAAGAGGTGGAGGCGAGGAGTCAGGTTTCAGAGTTAGTTGTGGTCAATGAGTTGGTGTCGTTGTTGTGGTAAATGGGCTTCTCCATAAAAGTCATGAAGTAATTAAAAAAACATTTATGATACTTCTGGCCTGCCTCCACAGGACTCATTTATAGACTAAACCCCTGGGAGCGCCCAGACGAATTTCCATTGGTATTGGGTACCATTCAGAGCTCGGGCCGTATTTAAATACATTCGTATTTAAACCATTACGTATTTAAAATACATTTGTATATTTCGAAATGTATTTATAAATACATTGGTTGTCATGTATTTAAATACAGTATTAAATACTTTTATGGAGTATTTAAATACATTTGTATTTAAATACATTTAATATAAAAATTTGTATACTTTTTCTCACAGTTAATTTGGCAAAAACTCGCCCAACTATCTGGCAACCCCTGATGTACAGTGAACCAGTGTTTCCACTGCAGGAAATTCCTGATTTCAGAAATTTGGTCCTCCTGAGAAGTGACCCATTTCTAAGGAAACCCAAAATCACAGGGAAATCCTAAGGAAAATTCATTTTTTGGACAGGGTAAATTTTTGTGCATTAAAAATGTATTTACAAATGCTATTAAAACAATTGATGTATTTAGTATGTAGTATTTAAATATAAATCATAAAATGTATTTAGTATTTAGTATTAAATACCGTCTCCCCATGTATTTAGACATTTATAGTATAGAAAATACATTCAATGTATTTAGTGTCGCCAAGCCTTGGAGTTACCCATTAGACAATTTTAATGAATGTAAGCAATATTTTTATACGATGATGACCGTTAGTATCCTGTCACTACCGCTACGATAACAGTAAAGTCGCCAGTTCAACGTTTCTTTGTTATTTAACAGATAGTGTGGTGCGTCGTGTAATACTTACATTTGTGACACCATGATTTAGGACAGTAGAAGGGCCTATCTGGAAAGTCTGTGTCATTGTGTGTCTTCATCTGTGTCATATTAGCTATAAAAGAAAACAAATTACAAAAATAAAACCGAAGTTGGCGACCTGTTACTATTACAGTAAGCGCAGCTAGTATTTTAACCCAACAGTTGAGTCGTCCACTTTGGAGGAGTTTAGGGAATATTAGAGGTAAAGTAAAACAAAGTCTCATATGTATATTAACTGCGAAGATGTTGGAATAATAAAAATTCCTTGCCAAACGTGGTGAAACAAATTCTACTTCAAGTTTGAAAGAGCTGGCAAGTCTTGTGTCCTAGCCGCCCGAAAGGTAGAGCTACTGTCTGTCGTCGTGCCAAGAAAAACTTGAGAAGCAAAATGCATCAACAGTGTATATTGCAGATAAAAAGCATAAAACAACGCTGCTGAAACAGGGTAGATGATAAAAGTCATGATATAAAATACTGTTATCATCTCGTGCAAATGGGGAAAAACGGTATTAGTGATGCCTAAATTCGTAATATTTGGGCGCTGGCGACATCACTGCAGGTGGCGACGTGACTGGTATCTACGGTAGCCCGCTTTGTACGGCCGCCGTACAAACAACAATGACAACAATGACGTCACAAAAAAAAGCGACCACACCTGCCGTATCGCTGTACGGCTGACGTTTAGAAGTTTAAAATTTAAATAATCTCTCCCGAACGGCCCCCCCCCCCCCCCCCCCCCCCCCCCCCCGGTTGTCCACGGGGCAGAGGTTGCAAACTGTGCCCAGATACCACCCAATACCACTCCAGTCGGTGATGATGGTGAGTCATGTCTTGGCCGTGACGCCAACGGCCGCCGTAGAAGAAGTCTAGTGGGAACCAGCCTTTAGTAGTGGACAAGGGTACTAAACAGGTCATAGCTATAAATTTTGTTATATTCACTGAAAAAATTGTATTATAATGGTTCCCAAATTACAATGAAATTATGTTCTGGGCATTACTACAGCACTTACTTACTACTTAGAGTCTACAGCACACTTACAACTACTTACTTACTAATTACTTACATTACTTACCTACTTACTCTGCGCCTTGCTTACAGTGTACCTCTTCCCTGATATAGTACCTCTGAGGAACTACTTGCCAGCCCTTACTTACTTTACTTACTCGGACCTTGCTTACAGTACCTCTATACCCGATACTCTCATCACTTATTACTTACTGACTATGGCCTTGCTTACAGTGACCTCATTCCCTGATACTATCAGCACTTCACTTTACTTACTTACTTGGCCTTGCTTCACAGTACCCATTTCCCTGACATGACATGTTCCCTGAGGGGGAGTTAGTGAGGGACCTGCAGAGGGAGCTGGACGGCCTCATACAGGGCGGTGTGACTCATATCATGCGGCTGCTTGGTAACTCTGACTCCCGCACCTCCACAAGAACAGTTCAAGTACAGGAAGTAAGTCATTGGTGGGCACTTTATAACCAGTAATTACCTATACTACTGTAGGCTATTTTTTTTAACGAGGCCAAAATTCCATTCTATCTTAAGGTCTCATGCTTGAAATGATGCCTCTGGGTATTTGGGTCTGGGCTCATTGGGTCTGTAGTCTGCAGAAAAGATTTACACTGATAATATTTACTGCTCTGCATTATTGCATGAAGAAACAAACATTGGAAAGCTTGAATATGCTGTAACCGAAATTAACCCCTTGAGGCCCAGAACGTTATTTCCCTTGTAATTTGGCTACCATAAGACAATTTGTAGTGACTATAAGCAATGTATTATAGCTATGAACCTGTCTAGTATCCTTGTCCACTAACTCATTTGGTTTTATTCAGTTACTTTTCGTAATTTTATGGTGGACAACAGACCATTGTTTGTGGCCAAGGAAAATATCTGGGTGTGAAGGTGAAACCACTATTACCTAGAGGCTATTGTTTTAATGAGGCCAAAATTACATTCTATCTTAAGGTCTCATGCTTAAAGTTATGCCTGTGTTTACCTGATAATAGGGTTAACTATGATAAAATACAGCTGAAATTAAAAAGAACTGTAGTATTCCCTTCTCTCGGCTTCAAATATCAGTCAGTAAACAGACAGCAAAGGGTCAATATTTTAATAGATAGGACCTCTTTAGTATCCTTGGCCACTAACTCATTTGGTATAATAAATTAGTTTTCGTAATTTTATGGCTAACAACAGACAATTTTATATAGCAAAGGAAAGATCTGGATGTGAAGGGCTTAAACAAAATAACCAAATTTAATTGTTGCTTTTAATAGTAAAACATAAAACATAAGGAAGCTACAAGAGGCCGTGAGACCTACACGTGGTAGTTCCTGTTACTTAACACTACCTACATCCACCTTTCATCCCCATCCATGCATTTATCCAGCCCCCTTTTAAAGCTCTCTATTGACTCCGCACTAACTACCTGTCTACTGAGTCCATGCCACTCATTTACCACCCTATTTGTGAACCAGTTTTTCCCTATTTCAAACAAACTAACCCAATGTAACTGTTGCCTTTCACAGATCCCGCCTTGCCCTTGACAAGTTCAGAAGACTTACACCAAGAAGCCTCATCACCGCACAAAGGCAAGTTCCCGGCCACTACAGAAAGAAGTCCCTGACCCGAGGCAACCTGACGGAGGGGCTCCTGGGCCAGGGTGTTCTCTCACCCAAGATGCTGGCTGAGCTGCCCCAGGGAATGGAAACAACAGGTACACACAGATTACAACACACTAACAGTACAGTAAAAGCCTTATAACTGGGCACGATAGGGGCTCTGGCCCTTGCCGAGTTATTCAATGTGGAAATGTAGGAAAAGTTCTCACGGCTAGTAAGCAGGGTAGAACAAGAAGTAAACGATTCAAGTTGGAAAAGCGTAGATTTAAAAAGGAAATGGGGAAAAACTGGTTCACAAATAGGGTAGTGAATGATTGGAATGGACTCAGTTGTCAGGTAGTTAGTGTGGAGTCAATAGGGAGTTTTAAAAGGAGGCTGGACAGCTTTATGGATGGGGATGAAAGGTGGATGTAGGTAGTGTTAAGTAACAGGAACTAACACGTGTAGGTCTCGCAGCCTCTCGTAGCTTCCTTATTTTCTTATAATATTATAGATTTTTTACAATTTTTAAGCTTAGGAGCCCCAGCACCACCTAGATTACTAGACATTACGCAATCGTTTAGCTGAAATCACAAAAAATAAGTGCAGCATTTTAATCCCATGCAAGAGTTTGGGCCGTCTAAATGTAGACAAACCTGCTGTGTGCCTAGCCAGAGCCTTTATTGCTTGGTTCTTTTATGGACTTTATTCAAAAGAATCATATTTGTTGGTTGTAAATCGGTTTTATTTATTCTGTGAAATTTTTTCAGACAATTTTGTGCGTGACATTGAAGCTTTTATGCGTAACACAAATTTTGGTTTTTATTTTAACGTTACACAAATTTTGGTCTATTTTAACGTTACACAAATTTTGGTCTATTTTAACGTTACACAAATTTTGGCTATTTTAACGTTACAAAAATTTTGGGTCTTTTTTAAGTAACCTGGGAAAAAAACTTTCCTTACTCACCCCCCGACCCTTTTTCCTTTTTGATCCCCTTTCCCCCAACAAATAACACCCTTCTCTGTCAAACCCCTATGCTGAAAAGTTCATTCCTTCCCCTTCCCTCACCTTTTTCACTCTTTTCTATAACCCTGCCCCCGCTTATGCTTTGCCATAGTGATATGACTCTGATGTCTGGCACATTTTCCCTTTTTTAGCATTAAATAATCAATCAATTAACGAAACCCAAATTTTCATTATTTGAGACTGTTACCCGGGGCACGGGTTGTTTGTGTGGTGACAGGAGGAAGTCAAGCTCTCAAAGCTCGTCTTTAAAACCAATTACCTTTTTTTTTTTTAACCTTCACGCCCAGATCTTTCCTTGGCTATAAAAAGTTTGTTGTCGAGCCAAAACATTTAAAAAAGTCACTGAATATCCCAAATTAGTTGTCGACAAGGATACTAAACAAGTCATGTCCTTTAAAGATTGCTTTTTCACAAAAATTGTCTAATGGTCCCCAAAATTACAAGGGAAAATTTACGTTCTGGTCTCAAGGGGACATTTGTTGTTTTAAAATGTAGTATGATGATATTATTTTTTTTTATCTCTTATTAACTTTAAACTTTCTTACTGCCCTTTTTAAATGTTTAAAACTTTCTCTCAACAGCTTCAAAAGAAATTGGCTGAACAAAAATGCTTCAGGAGACGCGCACACCCCACACATGGGTGCCACGCACGCGCCAGGCCTCCCGCGACAGAAGGTGTGTGCGCATCTCTACAGGGGTTGTCAGGGGGGGAGGAGGGAATCTAGGGGGTTAGATGTTGTTCTTTCATTTTTGCTTTAAAGTTTAGTTATAGAATTTTATAATAAATTGGAACCGACAATGTTATAAGCGAGCGTATCATCGAAGTTTCATCTCTAACCCCTTTACCCCAGATCTTTCCCTTGCTAAATAAAAGATCGTTATTAGCCATAAAATAAAGAAAAAATAATGAATATACCAAATTTTTGTGGACAAGGGTAAAAAACAGGCATAGTATACAAAAATTGGGTTATATTCCTAAAATTGTCTAATAACCCAAATTACAAAGGAAAATTTCGCCCGGGTCTCAAGGGTTAAGAAATTACGTGAAAAAACTTGCGGGAAATTTCGTTGAACGAAAACAAAAAGTTGTTTAGTAGTGTATTTGTTATGGTGATATTGTCACCCAATTGAAAAGCTAACATGGTGAGTGAGGCACGTTGGGTCCCCCGTGAGGCGCCTCAGATCATGCCAAATCCCCCCTCTTTCATCATTTGGGTGTTTAACCCTCTATACCTAAGCTTTTTTTATCCTTTAGGCATTCATCGCTCTATCAACACCCCTCCTTCTCCCCTTTTAGTGCCCAAAACCCCCTCCATTGCCTTATCTCAGCTCCTCATCCACATCTTCTTGCCACCTCCTCACTGGGCACTTCGTCTCTCCATTGGTCCCAGTCATATATCTCAACATTCTCCCCTACACCCAACCAACACGCCTCCAACTTCTTGGTCAAAGCCCGTGTCTCAGAAACCCTCAGCAAACAGATCTTAAAAGAAAAAACACTGCTCTAGGGGATTTTCTTTCACACCCTCATTTATTAATTTTGTATACTATTGTAAAGGGTTTTAGATTCTTTACTGGGAGTTTAAGTATTTAACTTCAATTACCTCTCAATAATTAAATCCCCTTGGGGGTTTTTTTGACTCACTATGAAGCTATCAGTCCAGGACTACATCAGGGAAAACAATAAAACTTGGAAACACCTTATTATTTTATTTACAAGATCTCACATAAAAAAAAATAGCACCCCCCAACCAAGATTCACCCACTCAATCCGCCCTAAATTTTTCCTACATATGCCTATGATAGCCTGCCGCTTTGGTTATCTGGCTGGGGAAAGATATAAGGGGTTTATGGTTTATATTATGAAAACCTGTACCCTGAGCCGGGTCCTCGTGGCAACCCCGTGGTCGATTCCTGTCTAGCGCTGCCCCTTTGCTCCCAGCTTGCGTTGCCTCTCCCAAAGCCTCCTTCTCCCCCGGGGTATGACTTGCCCTGCGTCTGTTAGCAGGAATCAAGCACCAGAAACGGGGGAACTGGAAGGAGGTGGCGGAGGCCCAGAAGACGTCCTCGGCTGGGGGGGGTTAGTCGTGGCCTGACCTGTAACAGAGTGAGGACCAGGTGACCGGGACCCTCCAAATGGCGGCGGGTGGCCGTTGCCACTTCGGCCTTAAACATATTTTCTATCTTCTTTTCTTTCCAGGTGGGGAGCTAACCGGGGGTTTTCACCGGTTAAAACCCAAATTTTCCGGGGGCCCCTCCCTCAGGTTGTATGAGGCCCTAACTCTCTGCTTTTTTTTTCCCAACCCTTTTCAAAAAAATATTTTAAAACCCCTTCGATGTTTCTTCTATTTTTGCCTGCCCCTTAAAACCCAAAAAAGAAATTCCATTATCCATCTATGCCCCCTCTGCCACTCTATCCCCTGATCCCCGCCTCCCCCCGTCCCACATTGCTATAACCCCGCTCTTTTTCCTCATCATACTGGACCTTTAATACCAGGTGATCACAGTTTCATCTGTTCCCCATACACATTTGACATATCTTTTTCCCTTTCTTTTGCCCTCATAGTTTACTTTTGACCTCCAGAATTTAGCCCTTTTGCTTTAAAATTAAATACTCCCCAAGCTACCATCATAAAAGACCTACACTTGGTGTTGTCTTCCCCTTGTACCAAAGCGAAAACTCTTCCCCTCCACCTCTGTCTCCACTCTCCCTGCCCGCCTCTGAATTTGGGTTTTCACCTTTCGTTTTTAACTCCCCTACCTAGACGGGTGATCCTATCTGTGAAACCCTGAAACCCAATTTCCTCTCCCCCGTCTGCTTGATCTATCCCATTTACTTCCCCCCTATCCACTCAAAAACTTTTCGAGCCCCACCGTTTTCTCCATTTTTCTAAGCTGATTTTGAATTAAGCACGATTCCTTTCTCTCCGCAAAGGTACTCCACCCTGCCTCCCCTGATCGCCCACTGCCCCAACTTTTTTTGCCTCTAGTGAAGTCCCCTCCCTGTTCTGTATACCTCTAACTTTCCAGCTTCCTACCGTCCACCTCTACACTCTGCCCCTACTGAGGCTCGTACTGCCATCCCTTTTCCCAAAAACCCTCTTACTACCTCATCCTGTTTGCCCTACATCTTGCTACACTCCCAAGCCTTCCCCCCCACTGTTTTTGCTTTTCCTTTTTTTATCCTGTTTCGTTATTGCTCCCTTCCCATCCCGTGATCCCTAGGTATTTATATGACTCGGTGCGCCCTATCCTCAGGTCTCCCATTTCCCAACCCCTACCCTCATCTGCTGCCTCTCCATTAAAAACCAGGACCTGACTTTTCTCACTGTTTAAATTTAAACCAAAAATCCCTCCCAACGTGCGACATTGTAAATCCCCTAAAGTTCTCCACTGTCCTCACTCATGACAACTATGTCGTCAGCATATAGAAAACTGCCAAACTTTCCTCCCCAACCTTACCCAAGCCCGAATTTTTAAACCCAAATTGCAAATTCCTTTATATAAGCCAAAAAGTAACGGTGATAACCCACCCCTGCCTAACCCCTCTTGACTACCTCCCACTCTGTCTCTATGCCCCCAAAGCCGTACACTGCCCGTGTGTCCCCCATACATACTATTTATTATGTGACTATTCTGTCACTAATCCCAATCCTAGCGTAGTCTACAAAGAAAACCCCCTATTGACCCTATCATAACCCTTTTTAAATGAAAGGGGTATGTCTTCCCCCCCCCATTCTTTCTTTTTCTCTATCACGAATGACACAAACAGTTGTCCTCACCTCTCCTATCCTTGCGAAAACCATTTGTTCCCCCCTATCTCTATTTCTCTCACAACATTCATAACCCTACTTTATAACCCCACTGAATATCTTTCCCACCTACCTTAGCTTTTGGGTCGGAAATTTTTTAAAGAGCTTTTACTTTCGTCCCTCCCTTGTGTAATAGAGAAACCCCTACCCTCCTTCCATTTCCTTGGCACTTCTTATTTTCCCAAATTCCCTAAAAACCCTATACCCCCAATCCCCCAAACCCCTCACCCCCCTTCTTTTACAATTCTTTTTGGTATACCCCCCTCCCTGGCTTTCCTTTTTTTCAGCTTTTTTAGGAAACTCTTATTTCTTCCTTACTGAAATGTTCACCATTCCCTCCTATCTTTCCCTTTTACTTCCTATATTTTCCCCACCCAATTCTACCTGCCCCCAGTCATGCCCCCCACCTCCCCCAAAAAATCTTTATCTCCCTTTAAACCCTAGGTCCTTTCACCATTTGTTCCCCCCAAAAATTTTTATCTACGAAAGGTTTTCCCCCCCTGTCTTTCCCCTTTCCCCTAAAAAAAGTTTAAACCCAAACCCTACCCCCTTCCCACCCTCTCCCTTTGTTCCTCACAATTTTCCCTTCCAGTTTTCCCTACCTTCCAATAAGCGCTTTTACTTCTCTCTGTTTTTTCTTTTACCTATCCCATGCCTCCCCATACTCTAACCTTCCTCTATCCCATCTATTCCTTTTGGAGTCTCTTTCGTGCCCCGTTCGCTCCTTTTTTTCCTTTCCCCGCCCTCTTAATCTCACTATTCCATCACCTATTGCACTTTTTTCTCTGGCTCCTTTGCTTCACTCACCTACCCCTTTTCCCAGCTTTCATCATTGTCCCCACAGATCTGGGTTATTTTATCCCCCCCCTTTCCTCCTTCCAAACTACCCTTTTTTAAGTCCCCCTAAAATGTTCCCAATTTCCTGTCAATGTCCCTCTTTGTTCTGCATTTTCTTTTTCATTCTCCCTTTGTTTTTTTCTTTTTAATTTTAGATATCATGTTTGGGTCACTATTTATATTCCCCAAACCCCCCTCATTTTCCACAAAATCCTTTTACATTTTTCCCCGGCATTTTATTTATACAATAATCATAGCTGATTCCCCCCCTCCTCTGCCCATGTTACTCTACCCTCTGCCATTTTTATTTGGATTTCTAAATCGTTGCCCAACAAAAAATTTTAAAAGTAGTATCCCATTACCATTTTCCCCCTCCCCTAGTATACCTATGTGTCCATTCAGCCCCCAAATATTATCTGTTCCTGTCTGGTTCTGCTAGTAATTCTAACTTGTTTATTTTCCCTTTTTTTTTTTACAGCCCCCCTCCCTTCGACGTCATTAGCAGACTACTAAATGACTCCCCTTTTTTTCCTCTTCTTTTTACTCTAAACTAGCAGCAAAAATTCTTCATTTCCTCACAGGTTCCTACATCTACTCCTCAAATCTATACCTGCATCCCGCCTGACGATAACCCCCACCCCGCCCCCTTTTCAGGATTCTTGCTTTACCCTTATTTTTAAGGGATACCCCCCGTTTTACTTTACCTCTCCCTAAGGGGGGGATTCCCTGACGCCTACTACATCAAAACCCATTCACTTAATTCCCCGGCAATGTCCCTAAATTTTTCCTACCCCCCAACCCCGAATTAATGCACCCCAAACGCATAGGTTTTTACACCTTCCCTTGGGTTTCCCTTTTTCTAACACTGGGTCTTCCCTATATCTTGAAGACCCATGCCCCCCATTTTTTTCCCCCCTGACCTAGTTTTTCCCGGCTAACTAACCTAACACCCTTTTTCTAACTGGCCCCGTACCCTCTGTCCCCCTCTTACTTTAAAGGACCCATCTCTGGATAATCGAGTGCTTACCCTAGAAAAGGGCCCACCCGTCCACAAACCGCAACCCCATACCCTTGCACAGCTCCCCTATCTTGCTATTAAAACTTAAAGGGCCCCCGATAGCCCCTCCTACCCCCAAAACTCCCAGGATCACACCACAAATCACCCCCGCCCACCACTCTCCTTGACCTTTTTTAACAGGGCCTTGTACTTAGTTTCCAACCCTCTGCCTCGCCCCTTTCCCCACGTCGTTCCCCCCGACGTGCACCACCACAAACCCCCTCCCTTTCTGTCCCCACATCACCTTTTCCCAGTCTATCTGTAACATCTGCACAGAGCCCCTGGAAAACAACCCCTAACCCTGTCCCTGCCCCCTTTACAGAAGGTCTGGGCAGGGGACTTCACCTGAGAGTCTCCCACCAACACCACCTCAGGTCCCTTTTTTACTCCTGCCCCCCGCCTGTCCCCCGCTTGCTGCTCCCCCAACCCCTACTCTTTACCCCCCCCATCCTTCTCCCCAAATACAGCATACCTGTTTTGGCAACAGCACCCCACCTAACTTTTCTCCCAGCATACTTGGCTTGCTTCCCTTTCCTACCACCCGCCACTGTCCCTCCTTGGACCTGGTACTTCCAACCGCCGGCCTGGTACCTACACCTGTCTGCCCTACCTCTACACCCTCCCCAAGGCTGTGGACCTTCTGCTGAAGGTCATTCACCTCGCCCTGAATGGTACTGAATGAATGGTACAGCATCCCCGTACCTACATTTACCTCATTCATTACTCCCTTAAGCCTCTTAACCTCCTCCTGCAATGCCTTTACCTGTTCCTGTAAGGCACACACCACACATTCCTTAACCAAGGACCGCCGTTCCATGTCACACCCTCCACACAGAGTGGAGGGTGTGACACTATACCCTGTTTCTTATTATGCATGCCTGAATTCCTATCAGCCACCACATGCAATTTACTTCGGGTGTCTCTGCTAGCGCACCCTGCTGCTCGTGGGGAGGCAACTATGAGCCTAAAACCCCTCCCACAGACTGGAATCCTTTCCCGCCACCAGAAAAACATTAACTGGCATTCGCCAGCGGGGACAACAGCCTGGCGCCAAGCGCAAATATGGGGACTGAATGCATATAAAATGTCTAGCCATTACAACTATTATCCTTCACATGTCAGCTCACGCACCCATTTCTTCCAGGCGTCCCGACCCTCTGTGTTATACTTCACCATCGCCACACTGCATTTCTTCTCCCTTAACCCCTTCACGCCCAGATCTTTCCTTTGCTATATAAAAAATTGTATGTTGTCGAGCCATAAAATTACGAAAAGTCACTGAATATACCAAATTAGTTAGTGGACAAGGATATTAAACAGGTCATATCTATAAAATATTGCTTATATTCACTTAAAAATCGTCTAATGGTACCCAAATTACAATGGAAATTACGTTCTGGGCCTCAAGGGGTTATAACAGCCATACCAATCTTCCATACATTTTCATCAGTCACTACCCATTCTGCTCACACCACATCCAGCCGTCATGTAAATTATTTCCACTGCTTGAAGTTTAGACCTGTAGCACTGATTGCCTCCAGGTCTGGTGTGCATAGCTACTGTTACTGCTGGAGCTGTTATGAGTATCCTTGAGTGCCTTTACTTCTTACTCGGTCGTCTTTAGTCTCTAAATGCAACCCAAAGGGGATCCCCAAAATTTCCTTCCTTTTAGGGTCCCTCTTTCCAAACTCTTTAGTCTTCTTACTGTTTAACGTCAGATTGTCCCGTACTATCCTATGAGGTTAGACGGTTAATGATGCGCTTCTAACTATCTCTATCCATTGTTTCTATAGACTATTTTTTTTATCGAGGCCAAAATTCCATTCTATCTTAAGGTCTCATGCTAAAAATTATGCCTATTGTAACCTGATATGGTTAACTATGATCAAATACAGCTGAAATTTAGAACAAGTGTACTATTCCCTTGTCCTGGCATCAAATATCAGTCAGTAAGCAGCAAGGGGGCAGGATTTTTGCCTCGTTAAAAAACAGTGCCTAGTTCTTCACTGCCCAATGCTGCCAGAGCCTCTTCTCGCCTGTATCTCTTTGCCCCCGTACTTGCATAGCACAGAGCAAAGGTATTTCCATTCATTCCCCTCTTTAATGATCTGCCTGTCTTTATAATGGTAATGTTGGTGGTGTCTTTGTCATCACCATGGGATCTGTAAAATCCTGACATAGAGCTTATAGTCTATTTTTTTTAACGAGGCACAAATCCTGCCCCCTTGCTGCTTACTGACTGATATTTGATGCCAGGAGAAGGGAATACTACGCTTCTTCTAAATGCCAGCTGTATTTTATCATAGTTTACCCTATTATCAGGTAAATAGAGACATCATTTTAAGCATGAGACCTTCAGATAGAATGGATTTTTTGCCTTGTTAAAAAAAGAATGAATTTTTTGCCTTGTTAAAAAAAATAACTATAGTCATATTTTTCTGAGATACTAATCTTATTTTAGTCCACATGAATTGTTTAGTTTCTCTGCAAACACTAACTTTTTTAACTCTCCACTACCGTCGATAACCCTCTAGTCGCCACTGCACTAATGTCGCCAGGCGCCGCATATTATGGATTTCAGCATCACTACAGATTTGTATGTGCCACTGAAGAGGCATGCACAGTAGTTTATATTATGTACTCGTCTTCAGTGGCACATACAAGTCTGTAGTGATGCTAACATTTGGAATATATGGCGCCTGGCGACATTAGTGCAGTGGGCGACTATAGTGTGACGGTAGTACATTGTCATCCACAACCATTAACTTTCATTCCACCTAATATCTACACCAACGTTTTTGACCTTTGTTTTCATTGATTTGACCATTCTGGCATAACACATCCCTGCCTGCCACTCACCATATTCTATTTTGAAGCATTGATTAGTCTCTGCTCTAACTTTTGCACCAGTTCAGGCATTTCTCTACCGTCAATAACACTAGTCGCCAGGCGCCATATACAGGTTGAAGTTCCCAAACTCGGCAACCTCGGGACCAGCGCCGAGCCGAGTAATGGAATTTTCCGACTTTTAGAACGTAGGTATATTAAGGGGAAAAAAAAGCATGAAAATCACATGAAAAAAATTAAGGTAGTTAGATAATCCCTCCCTACCCCGAAACTAGGTCACTGAGTCCATTATAATGGGGTGAGGGTGACGAAATTATTCTAAAAAGAGGATTGTATACTTCAATATGTAGGAAAAAAGCTATATTTCACCGATAAGAAACCCAGCGGCCTAGTGTGGTGGCACCCAGCGGCCGACCCGGCAACTACGCGCCGGGTTTTGGGTGTTCTGTCGTGTTTTGGAAAATCCGGAACCATAGCCGAGTTTTGGGTGTTGCCGAGTCTTGGGATGCCGAGTTTGGGAACTTCAACATGTATTACAAATGTTAGCATCATTACAGACTTGTATGTGTCACTGAAGACAGGTACATAATATAAACTACTGTGCATGCCTCTTCAGTGGCACATACAAGTCTGCAGTGATGCTAAAATTTGTAATATATGGCTCCTGGCGACCTTAGTGCAGTGGTGACTATAGTGTTATTGAGGGTAGGTAGTTTAATACCATCTAACCACCTTTCAGCCACTCCATATACCACTAATATTCTCACATTGTCTCTTGTCATGAGGCATTCTCTCTATATACGTAAGTGTAGCATATTATATAGATTTATTTAAACACTGATAATTATTCCTCTTATTATCAGACTGTCTAAACCTTTTCTCCTCACTAACCCTTGCCATTCGTAAATTCTTGTATCCTATACTTTGCCTAATTTGCCAGGTAGGCTGCTTAACCCATTCAGGCCCAGAACGTAATTTTCATTGTAATTTGGGTACAAGTAGATGATTTTCATGAATATAAACTATTTTATAGATAATGATCTGTATATTAAGTTACTTTATTGTAATTTTATTAACAACAGACAAATTGTTTACAGCAAAGGAAAGATCTGGGCATGAAAGGGTTAATACAACTCATTTCCCGAAAACACTTTTAAGAACTTGTGTTTTTATGCATCATTCTAGGCAAGTGAAACACACTGACTGAAGGCATTATTCTTGTCTTTGACATCTTTCTTGACCAGTGAAGGTTGGCGGCGGCAGCAACCCCTTGGAGACACAGGCAACCCCTTGGAGACACAGGCAACCCCTTGGAGACACAGGCAACCCCTTGGGACACAGGCAACCCCTTGGAGACACAGGCAACCCCTTGGAGACACAGGCAACCCCTTGGAGACACAGGCAACCCCTTGGAGACACAGGCAACCCTTGGCGGCCCCGGCCCCGGCATCACTCCTCCCATGTACTAGTGGCCGCGGTGCTCCCTCCATTCCCCGGCGTGGAGGGGCCACCTTCCCCTCAGTCTTATGCATCGGCTGTCTCTGCTGAGTGATAAGCAATTGAAAATGTAAGAGTTCGAGAGAGACTCCACATTGAATATTTATTGGATTTTTTTTTTTTTTTTTTTTTTGCTTAAATTTCATTCACATCTCAGAGCCATTGGATAGGATTTACCTTGGATAAAATGTGATTGTTGTTTTTGATATAAAATATTACAGCAATTTCTCTTGCCCTACATTATCAAACCTAGCCTGCCTGGTGTTCATTATTGCCTTCACGTTATAATAAGTGTTTAGGTAACAACTATTCTTGTGTTTATTCTAATCTGAAGCCAGCAAAGAAGGTTTCTCTGTCCAGCGTTTCAAGGCCATGGTCACAATGACATGATAACACAGGCAGTCATGATAAATGTCATTGTAAGGCATGAAATACATGTTGAAATATGCACCGCTAACTGTGTGGTAATATGCTGGAGAGGCAAACAGTCATTGACTTCAATAGCCTGGCATACTGTATATATACAGTATACTACAGTGTTGAACGTTCCATGTAGGATTTGTCCTATACAACTACGGGGAACTTTCAACTATGTAGTACTGTCTATGTATGCTATGCCAGGCTATTGAAGTCCATGAATGTTTGCCTCTCAAGCACTTGACCACAAAGTTGGCGGTGCATTCCTCAACACATCTATTTCATTCCTTACAATGACATTTATCATTCATGTCTTTGTCATCACTTAGTTGTGAACACGCCTAGAAACAGTTGGCTGACAAACCCGCCTGTTGTCTGCTGGCTCCGGGTCACAATGAACACATGTATAGTTACTTAACACTCTTATAATGTAAATTAAATAGAATAAAATTGGGATTATATACAAGCAATGAATGGATGGATATGGACAGCACAATTCTACTGAAAATTTCCTGTATGACTTTCCTGAGGGGATAACTGCGACAGACGCCTCTCCCTTTCTTCCTGGCCTTACGTTCTCTAGCATAAGAAAATAAGGAAGCTACAAGAGGCAGTTCCTGTTACTTAACTCTACCTACATCCACCTCTCTTCCCCATCCATGAATTTATCCAGACTCCTTTTATAGACTCCGCACTGACCACCTGACCACCAAGTCCATTCTAACCCTCTCATTCTTCTCTCGCCCCTCGCACTCTATCCTCCCATCTCACTGGTCGTCCTCCAGTCCCCACCACACTCACTGGTCGTCCTCCAGTCCCCACCACACCTACCACACTCACTAGGGTCGTCCTCCAGTCCCCACCACATCTACCACACTCACACTCTGTCCTCCCATCTCACTGGTCGTCCTCCAGTCCCCACCACATCTACCACACTCACTGGTCGTCCTCCAGTCCCCACCACATCTACCACACTCACACTCTGTCCTCCCATCTCACTGGTCGTCCTCCAGTCCCCACCACATCTACCACACTCACACTCTGTCCTCCCATCTCACTGGTCGTCCTCCAGTCCCCACCACATCTACCACACTCACACTCTGTCCTCCCATCTCACTGGTCATCCTCCAGTCCCCACCACATCTACCACACTCACACTCTGTCCTCCCATCTCACTGGTCATCCTCCAGTCCCCACCACATCTACCACACTCACACTCTGTCCTCCCATCTCACTGGTCATCCTCCAGTCCCCACCACATCTACCACACTCACTGGTCGTCCTCCAGTCCCCACCTACCACACTCACACTCTGTCCTCCCATCTCACTGGTCGTCCTCCAGTCCCCACCACATCTACCACACTCACAAATCTGTCCTCCCATCTCACTGGTCGTCCTCCAGTCCCCACCACATCTACCACATTAACTAGGGTCGTCCTCCAGTCCCTACCACATCTACCACACTCACACTCTCTCCTCCCATCTCACTGGTCGTCCTCCAGTCCCCACCACACCTACCACACTCACTAGGGTCGTCCTCCAGTCCCCACCACATCTACCACACTCACACTCTGTCCTCCCATCTCACTGGTCGTCCTCCAATCCCCACCACATCTACCACACTCACTAGGGTCGTCCTCCAGTCCCCAGCACATCTACCACACTCACACTCTGTCCTCCCATATCACTGGTCGTCCTCCAATCCCCACCACATCTACCACACTCACTAGGGTCGTCCTCCAGTCCCCAGCACATCTACCACACTCACACTCTGTCCTCCCATCTCACTGGTCGTCCTCCAGTCCCCACCACATCTACCACACTCAGTAGGGTCGTCCTCCAGTCCCCAGCACATCTACCACACTCACACTCTGTCCTCCCATCTCACTGGTCGTCCTCCAGTCCCCAGCACATCTACCACACTCACACTCTGTCCTCCCATCTCACTGGTCGTCCTCCAGTCCCCACCACATCTACCACACTCAGTAGGGTCGTCCTCCAGTCCCCACCTACCACACTCACACTCTGTCCTCCCATCTCACTGGTCGTCCTCCAGTCCCCACCACATCTACCACACTCACTGGTCGTCCTCCAGTCCCCACCACATCTACCACACTCACACTCTGTCCTCCCATCTCACTGGTCGTCCTCCAGTCCCCACCACATCTACCACACTCACACTGTCCTCCCATCTCACTGGTCGTCCTCCAGTCCCCACCACATCTACCACACTCACTGGTCGTCCTCCAGTCCCCCACCACATCTACCACACTCAGTAGGGTCGTCCTCCAGTCCCCACCTACCACAGTCACACTCTGTCCTCCCATCTCACTGGTCCTCCTCCAGTCCCCACCACATCTACCACACTCACTGGTCGTCCTCCAGTCCCCACCACATCTACCACACTCACACTCTGTCCTCCCATCTCACTGGTCGTCCTCCAGTCCCCACCACATCTACCACACTCACACTCTGTCCTCCCATCTCACTGGTCATCCTCCAGTCCCCACCACATCTACCACACTCACACTCTGTCCTCCCATCTCACTGGTCGTCCTCCAGTCCCCACCACATCTACCACACTCACACTCTGTCCTCCCATCTCACTGGTCGTCCTCCAGTCCCCACCACATCTACCACACTCACACTCTGTCCTCCCATCTCACTGGTCGTCCTCCAGTCCCCACCACATCTACCACACTCACTGGTCATCCTCCAGTCCCCACCACATCTACCACACTCACACTCTCTTAGTCACATCACATTCTGCCATCCTTTCTGTACAAGCCAACGCCTGAGTGCTGCGCTTGGCCCCGTCACCCACGCCACCTGTCATCCCCTCACCCTTTACTATTTGACACACCAAACCTGTTACACTTTTCCATGACTTCCACCATCCATTCCTCTCACACCACAGTCACTTCTCTCCAATCAAAACATTAACAAAGAATCTAATTAGTATTATTAAGGTAACTTACATGCAAACTATCTAGATTTGAGCTTGACTTCTACAAAACTATAAGTAAACTCCCGAGTCATCGTAAATGTTCTCTGAGGCTTCACTCAGCGCTGCCCACGCTAGGGTGAAGGCCCACGTTATTGGCTGGTCAGTGCACAGTTAACAGTCTTTGCGGTGACTCCTTTCTCTGCACGACCTTACTGATGTGGAGTAAGCTAGATGGGACTTAACACTTTCCTGAGGCTCAACCACACATGATTATTGTAGTTTTTCATTATATACGAACTGTGCTGTCCAAGTGAATCCATTAATTGCTGTTACATAATCCTATCCACATCTCATTTGTATAAGTAAAGAGGCAAAGCAGTTACTAAACTAGTTATCAATGAAAAGCAAAATATGAACGTTCTTAGTAAATTTCCTTTAAAGATGAGGCGTTGACCCTCTTCAAGACAGATATTTATAACCATGTACAGTTCACTCACCGCACACGTCCTCGCCACACACACACACGCCAGGGCGGCGGCGTGATGTCAGCAGATCAGAAAATATTGAAACCACCAGCAACAACAATGGCCGGGGAAACACTCCCTGCAGCCTTCACACACATCTGCCAATGACAATCAAACTTTAGTTCTTGATTCTGCCTATTCTACACTATGGAGTCAGCACCTTACTCTTCCCTCCCTCCCACCTCCATACCAGGCTTACTGAAGCCACCAGCTACCTCACCCATGTCACCACCACTAGCGTACCGAGGGGGGGGGGGCTATGGGGCCATGGCCCTCCCCTTTGCAAAGAATAAATTATAATATATAAATATATTTATAATATATATATATATATATATATATATATATATATTATATATATATATATATATATATATATATATATATATATATATATATATATATATATATATATATATATATATATATATATATATAATATATATATATATAATATATATATATATATATATATATATATATATATATATATATATATATATATATATATATATATATATATATATATATATATATATATATATATATATATATATATATATATATATATATATATATATATATATTTTGGCCCCCTCCCTTTTAGATTTTCTGGGTACGCCACTGGTCACCACCCCCACACATCCAGCACACATGAGTTCTAGCAACACTCCCACTTTGTCCTCCCCAAACTAGCCACCAGAGACATATCCAAGAGACATGTTTGTTTCCTATGAATATAAGTTTTCCTAAGAATCACAACTTCCATTAACATAATCTTATTGTAATTACAAAGTTTTGGAAATAGAAAATACTGAGAACCTACCAACCAAAACTCACCTCCTCACCTACCAAAGCAAAACGAAAAGAAATAACTTAATTTTCCTCTCTCTCTCTCTCTCTCTCTCTCTCTCTCTCTCTCTCTCTCTCTCTCTCTCTCTCTCTCTCTCTCTCTCTCTCTCTCTCTCTCTCTCTCTCTCTCTCTCTCTCTCTCTCTCTCTCTCTCTCTGGCCTTCTGAGCTACCACAAGAGACAGCCCTGCACATAAGTAAGCTGCCAAGGAAGTGACTCAGGAAAAGGAAGAAAATAAGCAAGAGGGAATGATGGAGTGGCTGGAGGAAGACAAGAGTGCAGGGAGAAAGGCGGAAAAAAGAAAGAAAAAACAATGCCTGGAGGAAACCTGTAATGAAAGACGGCACTGCCCACAGCACACACCACAACAACGTAACACACACTCCAGGAAGACCCTGTCGGAAAACCTATAGGCTATTTTTTTTAACAAGGCAAAAATTCCATGTTAACTTAAGGTCTCATAAGTCTTACGGCGGATTGGCATAGCCCACAGCAAAGACTACTCTTATCTGGACTTGGTACTCGTGCCCCGCGCCAACCCGCCCATGACCAGTGGAGGCCAGTTTTGCGATTCCCGCCATTTTAGAACATCACCCCTATTTCCCTTCCTAAGGTTTATCAGTATATATGATATACCGTTATCTTCGTAAATGTTTGTTCTATAATATTATCAAGTAAAAAACTGTAAAATACACTAAAGAAATGCCATTATGAGAGAGTGAAGAAATATGCATGACCTCAATATATACTTAAACTCTTCGCCATTTAATATTTTGCGAGAAAACATTTTAGATGCTAGCGATAGAAAGAAGCGGATTTTCATTAGCTTTCCATTGATATATTTTGTTTTCTGATAAATGAATTACCACCATGCCTAAATTAGCGTTAACTAAAAAAATAACATCATCAATCGTATCGGCAAGTAAAAAAGTGTTCCATGAATACAGTAGACTATGGCATATCAGTATAAATGATACACTGTTATCTTCGTGAATGTTTGTTCTATAATATTATCAAATAAAAAACTGTAAAATACACTAAAGAAATTCCATTATGAGACTGAAGAAATATGCATGAACTTATATTCACTTAAACTCATCGCAATTTAATATTTTGCGTGAAGACTTTTTACATGCAACATATCAATAGAAGCGGAATTTAATTAGCTTTCCATTGCTATATTTCATTCTCTGATAAATGAATTATAACCATGCATAAATTAGCATTAACTAAATAAATAACATCATCCATCGGGTAATTATCCCGATAGATGATGTTATTTTTTTAGTTAACGCTAATTTATGCATGGTTATAATTCATTTATCAGAAAACTAAATATATCAATGGAAAGCTAATGAAAATCCGCTTCTTTCTATTGCTAGCATCTAAAATGTTTTCTCGCAAAATATTAAATGGCGATGAGTTTAAGTGAATATTGAGAGAGTTCATGCATATTTCTTCACTCTCTCATAATGGCATTTCTTTATTGCATTTTACTGTTTTTTATTTGATAATATTATAGAACAAACATTTACGAAGATAACGGTATATCATATATACTGATAAACCGTAGGAAGGGAAAAGGGAGTGATGTTCGAAAATGGCAAGAATCGCAAAACTGGCCTCCACTGGAAATAGCCCAAAATGAGTAGCAAGTCCAGTATAGAGTAGTCTTTGCCCACGGTGTTATGGACTCGCTCAGCAGGAGTATTTGGCGTTATCGATACCTGTGCAGGAGGACAAAGATCCGGATCTTTAAGTCGCTTGTGATCCCTGTCTTAGTCTATGGTTGTGAGACATGGACACTAAATAGCGACTTGAAGAGACAAATCAATGCCTTTGGTAATAAGTGTCTTCGCAGAATCATGGGGTATCGCTGGGATGATTACGTGTCAAATCAGCGATTGCACCGTGAGACTGAATCGAGGCCTATTACCTGCATAGTCCGTCAGCGCCAACTTGGGCTATATGGGCATGTGGCACGCTACCCTGAAACCGATCCTTCCCATCGGGTTATATCTGTAAGAGACAATCCGGCATGGAGGAGGCCAAGGGGGCGCCCACAAGGCTTGTGGCTGGGGCAAGTTGATGTTTCTTGTCGAGAGCTGCTTGGTATGGGAAAGGAGCCTGCATGGGGACTCGCGCGTGGTGACCCCCGGGAGTGGCGTCGTAGGGTTGGCGAGGCGACGCGCCCCCCGGCGTATGCCCCCAATGATTGATTGATTGATTAAGGTCTCATGCTTAAAATTATACCTATTGTTACGAAGGGCCTCGTTTGCCAGTACTGGCGGACAAGGCAAGGGTCTTTCGTTTGTACCTCTGGGGCCTCGTCGGCAGGGGTCCGAATCACGGGTCGAGTCGCCACGTCCCTTTCTCCCATTGGCGCAGAGAACAGGGAGAAACTAGATGGGGATCGCCTGCCAGAGCACAAGGGAGAGTAAGAAACACAGCCACGGCGGGTGGAAGGAGGCTCCTGCCACCGGGATTACCGTGACCGCTGCGCCCTGCAAAACCCGCCCTGAAAAGGCCCGCTTCCCCCCTCTGTGTTGAAGGGGGACGAGAGTGGCCCTGGTGGCACGGCATGGCCTTGTTACTCAGTGGCGGCGACTGTGGGGTCACGGCGCAAAGGGCGGCGCCCTGTGAGAGACGAGTGACTTTGCACAGTGGGTAGTAGTGGGGAAAATAATAAAGCCTTGCACAGCAGAAAAGGGTTTCCCTCCAGACCTTCCCATTTCCTCCAAGGCCCCGAGCTGTTAGTTGTGTGACGGAGTTGAGGGTGGTGGGTTGCCACCCCCTTCTCCTTCGTCACACTATGTTTACCTGATAATAGGGTTAACTATGATAAAATACAGCTGACATTTATAAGAAGTGTAGTATTCCCTTCTCCTGGCATCAAATATCAGGCAGTAAGCAGCAAGGGGGCAGGAATTTTTGCCTCGTTAAAAAGAATTGACTCTAGTCCAGGTCATGGCCTCTTAGCAGCTCGGGGCCGTTCGGCCAGGCAGCAACAACAACCCAACAGAAAAAAGAGAACAATAGAATCACCACCACCACCACTGTTACCACAAGCTGTAGACATCCTTGGCTTGCACTGTGGTTTGGAGGCCCACAGTCTTGTTGTGAGGGTCCGTTTGGCCTCTGTCTGTCATCCAGGGAGGGAGGGGGACCCACGCCTCTCCATGTGGCATCTTAGCGGCACTGCAGACACAACCTGTAAGCCATAAGATCATAAGAAAATAAGGAAGCTACAAGAGGCCGGGAGACCTACACGTGGTAGTCTACAGCCGAACGGCCCCGAGCTGCTAAGAGGCCATGACCTGGACTATAGTCAATTTTTTTTAACGAGGCAAAAATTCCTGACCCCTTGTTGCTTACTGACTGATATTTGCTGCCAGGAGAAGGGAATACTATACTTCTTCTAAATGTCAGCTGTATTTTAGGCAGGGCTAGGAAATGGTTTAAGGGAACGAAAACGAAAACGGAAACTAACTAAATTATGCTCGGAACAAAAACGGAAACGCAACCGTTATCATATTTACTGTTCCGGAGCAAAAACACTATTTTGAAATCCCTGTTACCGGTTGATAACGTCATTTTTTCGTTCCATGCCATATTTGGTCACTCATCCATTTTCACTTCCAGTAGCCAAATAATTTAAGTAAATGCATCTGTATTACATACATACATACATTAATTAAGTCTACTGTATTTGTTCACTTGGCAATTGACGATGTGGTTTTGTTACAAATAGTATCATATGCACCACTTGTCATTTAATTTGTGAAGAATAACTATTTTATACCTTATATAATTATTAATTTATGTCTTCGTGATATGCATCACGTTCCCTTATTTTATTACACCTTCCAATCGTGCAATCGTTAAACTATTATACAGGGAGGTCCCGTTATACGGGCATTCGGTATACGAGAATCCGATGATACGAGAGGTGTAAATTAGGGTTTATTTTCAATATACGAGATCGAAAATCCAATGATACGACATTCAAACTGGGGTGAGTAAAATTATCAAGTTCAAAATGCGCGCCCTACCACTCCCAGGCTGGACAAAGGGGGATTTGGTTGACCCCAGTGAGGTCACCCCTAGCAAGCTGTGCCCTGAAGGGTAATTAAGCATATGGCGCGGCCTGACCTTTAGGGGTAATTAGCAGGTGTGCGGCCCCAACCTTGGGACCGCTACACTACCTTCTCTTGTATCACGTGGCGTCCCCTACATTACAACGTCTTTTTTGCTTGTTATGCATGTTTAATGTTTAATTAATGTGCAGTTATGTTATTTTGTGTGCTATTTTCTCTTTCAGAATGTTTTTTCTACAGAATAGGTAGTACAGTGTGGGTAATATAGACGCTGTGTGTTTGTTGTGCTTGCTATAGTTTATTTTAGCTTGAAAAACATGTCTTTTTTTTTCTTTTCTTTTATTTATTTTTTATAAGTTGATGGTCCTGGAACCAAACCTATATTTTACCATTAGTTATGTGTTTCGTTATACGAGATTTCACTTTACGAGTATGCCAGGTGGAACCTAACTGCTCGTATCTTCGGGACCTCCCTGTACTGCAGTATGGTTTAAGAATATGCTTAGATTAATATCCAGAATTCGAAAAGGGATTATATATCGTGAGTATGTGCTTAAATGTTTTGCTGTGTTCATAGCCTAATGCTTGGTGCACCGAATTTCGGTGTGAGTGTCCTAAGTTTGAATCCTTGGAGTACTGCATGTAGTCATTGACTTCATTGATTAGGTTTATTTAATTAGTGGGCTGGTGATATTACGAATTAATATAGTTTTACCATATATAATATTAATAAATAATTAGTGATTCATGTCTTTACGACGACTGAGATTGCATACTCCTACACTACGCTTCCTGTATTGTATGTGTAAATGTGTTGCCTTATTTAAGTCATATAATAATATAGTTCTTACGACATCTAAGGGTTTGATTTTGTTGGATACTATGCACCATGAAATGTATGGCTTTATTACCATCAATGAAAATGTAGTCATGTATAGGCATTATTAGGGCTAATAGCATATTCATTACATGGCTTGAAAATAACGTTCTAACCGGTTTTCATTTAGTTCTAACCGGTTCAGGAACGTTATGTTTGGAGGAGGAACAAAAAACTAAACGTTAATAATACTGTTTCTGATCGGAACGAACCGTTTGAAAAATAATTCCGTTTTCAAGTCCTGCTTTTAGGGGAGGCGGTAGCAGAGTGGTTGGCGTCACCGGGTGGCGTTCTCGAAGACCTGAGTGAGACCCATAAATCCACTTCAAATCTTTCTACACCATCGAGTGGCCTAAGAACACTCACATGCTGACCATTAACTCTACCTTGGATTGCGAGTGCATCGGAGGACACAGGGGAGCGGCATGAGCCCCTAATACAAAGGAAACACAATCAGCAACAGACCATTAGGTCCTTGCATGGCTGTTTGATTAAATAACAGGCGTCACTATAACCAGTAAGACGCCTTAATTGGCGAGGGACGAGCGAGCCCGTAGAAACCCGCCGCACGTGCGCACGTGCGGCGTCAAGCGGAGTTTGACCTGTGTGACATTGCTAGGTGTGTGGTCTCAAACCACACACCAAATTTCAACTTAGTCGGTACAGCCATTTCTCAACTATAGCAAGATAACGTTGTCTGATACCCCTCACGCGGCACGCGCTATGCTGACCCCTCACGTGAGACAAAACATGTCAAGCACAAATAGGGATTGAATGGGGCTATCAGATGGCCAAGACCGCTTGTCAATCGGAAGCGGGATTCCATAGATATAAGCTCATGAAAAGCGTGACGGTCGGTCGGTCCGGTCGGCCGCTTATGTGAGAAACATCCCGTATCCACCGAGGACTCGCGAGCGCTTTGCGCTCGCTCGTAAAAAATCCTGCCTGCGCCACCACGGGCGAGGGCCAACCATCACAGCCCTCAAGTGTGCCTCCAGGGCCTGCCTACCACCCCTGGAGCTCACAGCCTACATGCACTATAGGCATGAAGGTTTATAAAAAAATAATAATAAATAAAAAAAACTGGGCTCTTACCTGGTCCTTACCATGCTCCTGGTAGTGGGGAGTGACCGGCTGACCTGGTACCACTGCCAGGCATGGGAGGCATGGAGGGAGGCATGGAGGGAGGCACCAGGCAGCTTGTCTCCCAGTGCCTGGCCTTGGACTAGCCACACTGGCATCACTTGGCAGGCTGGCTGTGGCCTAGACCACTGGATCCACTCCTCTTCTTACATCTCACATTTGGCTTTGTACAATAAATATCCAGGCAGGATTCCCAGGTATCACCACACTGCAGGTTGAGGCCAGGGGTGTAGTGCAGGGCTGCAGGCCATCCCCACACTGTAGGTTGTGTGTGCCGGGGAAGGCAGGCTGTCTGGCAGGGTATGACTGTGTGTGCCGGGGAGGGCAGGCTGTCATCAATGCCTCACCTGCCAATGCCTCATCATTTCATTCATACCAGCCTGCCTCAAGAAACAATGGTGCGGCGCTCGCCATCAACCTGCAATAGGATCACATTGTTATCAATCATCATTATGCTCACTATCAACATTACTATTAGAGAGTTCTTGTCATCAACGTATTGGCTTGGGTCCAACCATTGTGTTAGGGTGTGTGAGCTGCATAAGATATTGATGGGAAGGAACTGTTCTGGGTTTTTGGAACATAAGAACATAAGGAAGCTACAAGAGGCCGTCAGACCTACACGGGGTAGTTCCTGTTCTTCCTGCACTGCTCTTCCTCGTGTAGGTCTCACGGTCAGGCCTGGATTTAGGGCAGGCCACAACGGGCCTGGCGCTTTGAGGGGCCTGGCGCATCTAGTAATTACCAGAAATCAATGGTAATTATTTGCGTCCCCCCATTGCACAACTATAGTCTATTTTTTTTATTATGGTCAAAATGCAGTAAGGAAGCCACGCCCCTGCCTCCCCTTCTATGCTACGGGGCAGCTGATTGGTGCATTCCTCGTATCATCACTACCAATCACAATATCTTCACTACTTAACAGCGGCGTGACCACTGGACACAGCAATCTTCACTACAAAGGGATTTTTGATTTTGTCACCCTCTGTAGTGAAGATTCAGTGGTCACGCCGCTGTTAGAGGCAGGGGGCGTGGCTTACTTACTGCATTTTGACCATAATAAAAAAAATAGACTATGAGATTCAAGCAGAATTTTCTGATAATATAACAAATTTTTACTCTGCATTGATCACAACACCAAGGTTTGTGATGGGTGTTGATTCGATGTCTACTCCTTGAATTATGAACCATGGCCTCCTTCTACCCCAGATAACACTATAGTCGCCAGTCACTCGCCACTGCACTAATGTCGCCAGGCACTACACTATTACGAATTTTAGCATCACTACAGCCTTTTATGTGCCACTGAAGACATGTAGTGTGATGTACATAATATAAACTACTGTGTATCATCTTCAGTGGCACATACAAATCAGTAGTGATGCTATAATTTGTAATATATTGTGTCCCAACATGATAGGGGACTATTGCTGGACGCTACAACGTGAAAGTAGCTGCTCCTACAAACGAAAGAGCAAACTACAGAAACACTTCTGATGTACTATGGAGCAGGGTGAGTACTTTTGTGTGTTAGGTATAGTTTTGATCATATGTATATTTAATACCAATTTGAGATCTTGACTGTTCTTCTGAAGAACAGTCTAGATCTGACTGTTCTTCGAACTAGCGCATCTTTCTCTCAAAAAAATCTCGAAGTTGTGTTCCAAATTACATATATATATATTATATATATATATATATATATATATATATATATATATATATATATATATATATATATATATATATATATATAAAAGTCAAAATTTACTGGGATTTGGCATATTTTCGGATATTTCCATGATGTGGCACATTTTCGGATATATTTGGAACATAATTTATGTATATTTTTTGCCAGATATGTACATTAGGTCCTAGTAAAGCCGCAGGCACCACCATAATTTAATTACGAGTAATATACATTAACGTAGGGGGATTGTTTCGATTAATTATATAATTATATATACGTATATACTATATAATTATAATAGCTATTAAAATTTAAAATGCCGATATTTCAAACACTATACGTGCTAGAGAAAAAGCAATACCATTTTTGAAATCAGCAGCAAAAATTCTTTCCAACCCACACACAATGAACTCAGAACCATTTTTGGTGTCGACCAGTGTTATATATACAATCATGATATAAACTACTGTGTATCATCTTTAGTGGCACATACACAATGTCATCAGTAGGATGCTGTAATTCGTAATATATGGCGGCTGGCGACATTATTGCTTCTGGCGACTATTGTTATCTACGGTAGGGTTTTGAGCATATATGATAAATGAGGCATTCAATTACGTACAGAAATATCTTGTGAGCAGGAGATAGGGCCCTAAACACCCGTTTCAAGAATGCAATCTGCCCCAAACAGGCATCATATTCATCTGGTACAAATCAAAATAGTGTTTTCTTAGCAAGATGCTGTATTCCGTAAATGTACTCATGATTCACTGCATAAAGGCTATTTAATGGTCCTTTACATCAGTAATACAAAAGCAGAGCGCATTATTCGATTCATGAATGTTTTTCCCATGAAAGAATAAAAACAGTATACCCTCTCCTACTTTAGCGGACAGTTCGTCACAAGCGACGAGATGTACACACGGTACACTATGACAAACGGTCCCGCTTTGTTGATCAACAAGTAAATATCCCCGTTTTCTTCCGCCTTTGTTAGTAAACAGACGTTCCCTCGTAAACAGACACTTGCCCATACGACACCGGTGTCGTGTGGGCAAGTGTCTGTTTATGAGGGAATGTCTGTTTACTAACAAAGGCAAAGAAAACGGGAGTTGAGGGGAGTAACTATTAATTTTGACAGGATTTTCTTGAAAATAACCTCAGTGTGATTCCCACACAAAGTTACTATAATTAAAGTAAATCTAAACCTAGCCTAACTTAACCTAATCTAACTTTACGTTTTTCTAACCTTACCTAACCTAGCGGTCTGCCGAAAAGGGAGAGCGCGTGGAGAATATGCCGCCTGGACATGCCTTTGTTGATCAAGTCAAAATTAGTAATTACTTCCTTCAACTCCCGTTTTCTTTGCCTTTGTTAGTAAACAGACATTCCCTCATAAACAGACACTTGCCCACACGACACCGGTGTCGTGTGGGCAAGTGTCTGTTTACGAGGGAACGTCTGTTTACTAACAAAGGCGGAAGAAAACGGGGATATTTACTTGTTGATCAACAAAGCGGGACCGCTTGTCACAGTGTACCGTGTGTACATCTCGTCGCTTGTGACGAACTGTCCGCTAAAGTAGGAGAGGGTATACTGTTTTTATTCTTTCATGGGAAAAACATTCATGAATCGAATAATGCGCTCTGCTTTTGTATTACTGATGTGAAGGACCATTAAATAGCCTTTATGCAGTGAATCATGAGTAAATTTACGGAATACAGCATCTTGCTAAGAAAACACTATTTTGATTTGTACCAGATGAATATGATGCCTGTTTGGGGCAGATTGCATTCTTGAAACGGATGTTTAGGGCCCTATCTCCTGCTCACAAGATATTTCTGTACGTAATTGAATGCCTCATAATTTATATCATATATGCTCAAAACCCTGTAGGTAACTTGTAGATAACAATAGTCGCCAGAAGCAATAATGTCGCCAGCCGCCATATATTACGAATTACAGCATCCTACTGATTTGTATGTGCCACTAAAGATGATACACAGTAATTTATATCATGACTGCATATATAATCTACCCTGTTTCAGCGTTGTTTTATGCTTTGTATCTGCAAGTATATATATACGGTTTCAAATTTCGCTAATAGTTTTTTTTTCGGGCGACGACGACGGCGGGAGGACACTCAGAACATAAACACTAGCTGGCGACCTTAGTTTGGTCGCCACTCTGGTGATATTTTTTTTATTTGTTCATTTATAGCCATACTATGACACAGATGAAGACACAAAATAACACAAGAGACTCCAGATAGCCCCTTCTAACTTTCCTGAAATCATGGATGTAGAAATGCAAGTATTAACGCCACCACACGTCTGTAGCTACATCGAAAAAAAACGTTGTCTTGGTGACTTTAGTGTTATCTACGGTACCTATAACTGTCGCCGATAGGAATTCTCGCCGACGTCGGCGAGTGCTCCAATTTTTCACGTCGGCGAGTGTTCCTATTTCTGGGGTTATTTCTAGTTCTTGATCTTGAGTTAGGATATGTGGTTAAGTTAGGTTGGCCAGTTGACCTTTGTTCAAGTTAGGTTACTGAACGAGCGAGGGCTTTACCATTGAAAGTCGCCAAAATTTCCACGTCGGCGAGAGCTCTCGGTTAGCGATTCGACGAGCGTTCCTATATCGGCGACAGTTCCATAAACCTTCTAAACTGCCACATACGTTAATTTTTTGTCTAACGACTTCACGCTCGGTTGAAGACGAAACGATTTATTTAATGATATGGCTATATATTGCATTAATCTGATAACCATTTTGCGTCAAAAATCTTTTATTTTGTTTTGTTTTGTTTGTTGACGGGTGTTTATCCGTGGCCACCGAGAGACACGGTGGCCACGGTTTATCTCCCTTAAGAAGCCATTTCAAGGAAAAATTACCAGAGTAACTAAAAAATTATCAAAACTAGACTAAAGTGATAATTTCTATTTTGAAATATTGTCTCAGATTGGAGAAAATGTAAATTTTTTGTTAGCAATGACGGTGCTGGCTGACGGAAATCTATCTTCCAAGGCTTCCATACGAGGTGGCCCTGAAGTTCCGATCCCACTAAGAAAAAAAACATGCAATATTTTCAAGATATGCATGTCATATGCATCAAAAATAAATAGAAATCAGTCAGAAAACATGGTCTCGTCTTAAAATGAGCGGGACGTCACATAATAATCAGTCATATAAGTCAAAGGCACTTCCAAATTAAAACTAATACCACGCATATTCTTGAAATCAACACTGGGAGGTTAGTAATTCCCTCCCACAGAAAATGCTAAGCTTTCAAATATATATTTATACATGCATGCCCCGTTAGTACAATTAACAATAGCTCACATTACACTATGATGAGTAACGTTTGATTATCTTGAGAAAACCTCTTACCGTATAAATAACAATAAAGTGCCAGGAAACTATTAATTTGTAATTATATCCCCTTCTTCCCCTCCCAATGGCAATGAGCAAGTCTCCAATTTTCTATAGCAAGATCTTCCCATAGTACATGTCTTTCCCCTTCTTCCCCTCCCAAGGGCACTTTTTGGGAATTACCGGTCTTAATAACCATATAAATTTTCTTCCTAAAATTGAGCTTAGGGTTTACAGTAGAGGCCTCTTCCATTTGTGCCCAAGTTCCAGGAACCAGTTCTTTCAGTTCAGGGTTGGGTTCAGTTCCTGGTTCTGGGTTCGCGTGTTACAAATGGAACGCAAAAACCCCGTTTTTTTGTTTACAAACAAACTCAGCTGGCGAGGCAAGAGGAAGGGGCGTTTTCTCCTGTCTTGTGTAGGGCTGTGCTCGCATTATACGATGATTCTGATGATAAACAGAAATAAATGATGTACCAACAACATCCACTGCTGGCATCTTTGGCATAAATTACGTGTTACGGTACCGAATTCAGTATAATAGCGATAGTTTAGTAGCGCCTAGTCAGTGGTTGGGCACTGGTGGAGGAAAGCGGTCCCGCGAGAGATGAAAGAGAGAGAGAGAGAGAGAGAGAGAGAGAGAGAGAGAGAGAGAGAGAGAGAGAGAGAGATGGGATAGACTACTCGCCCGGCGTGCTAACCAATGATTGGTGCTAACACTGCACCTCGTCTGCTTAAAACACAAACAAAAAAACATTAAGATGTAACTCAGCTGTGATGTGAAGGAATCATATCAAGATTAAGATCGCAGGACCGCTTTCCTCCACCAGTGCCCCTTGTAGGCCTGTCTGACATCCTCTCCGACTCGTGCATGCGGAAAACCCTTCACGATAAGATGAAAAAGGGCCCAAGGCGGCCATTAATTTGTTTGTTATGATCTGAAAACTCTACTGTCTACCGACCTCCCAATGTGGGTAGAGAAAGTTCACGGGTTTTGCTGAGTCACTACGCGCGTCGCCTCGGACCCAGGTTTTCGTGCGCAAATGGAACGTCTTGAGTTCTTGGGTTCCGTGAACTGGTTCCTGAAATGTTGCAGATGGAAGAGGCCTTAAATTCCTAGATTTTTTGCATAATTATCTAAAAAGCAAAGGTGGGCATTCCGAAATTTTAGTCCGCAATTCTGCAACTTGCGGAATGGTAATTCGGTTGCGGAATTGCGCAATTCGAGCCTCGGGGAGGCGGTAGCGGAGTGGTTAGCGTCTCCGACTGGCGTTCTCGGTGACCTGAGTTCGATCCCCGAAGAAAACCAAAACCTTTCTGCACCGTTGAGTGGCCTAAGAACACCCACATGCCCTGCCCATCAACTCTACCTTCGATTGCGAGTGCATCGGAGGACACAGGGGGGCGGCATGAGCCTCTAATCACAGGCGTCACTATAAGAATCCTGCCTGCGCCACCACGGGCGAGGACCAACCATCAGAGCCCTCAAGTGAACCTCCAGAGCCTACCATCCGAGCCTTGGGTCACCATTGCCTATAGGCGATATAGGCACAAATGTAAAAAAAAAAAAAAAAAAAAAAAAAAAAAAAGAAAATTAGGGATGCCTGAAAAAAATTGCGGAATTGCGCATTGCGGACCGCCGAAATTTTGAAACGCAATCGCAATAACTTGCGGAATGGGTAATTCGTTTGCGGAATTGCGCAATTACGGATGCCTGAAAAAAATGCAGAATTGCGGGTTGCGAACCGCCAAAATTTTGAAACGCAATCGCAATAATTGTGACGGTGACCACCTTCAAAGTGGCAAGTGCCCGCGTGAACATAAGTTCCCACCAAATATTGTGGAAACGACACTGCCAACTGCCAACTTGCCAAGTGTAGCACAGTCACTCAGTCAGTGCGTGCTGGAACTTGGGATTGAGAGCGTGTACGCTGGCCGTGTGTGTGATTAGTTGCAAACCTCCACATCAGGGGCGTATTTAGGATCTTGAAACATTGGGGGCTTAGCCCAGCCAAGGGATATCTTCACATTTTTACAGGATAATTTTATTTATGAGTATAATGAATATAAGATGTGAGACACTGCTCTACCAACTGGCTCCGGTAATTTGCTTAGGATAACTTTCGAATAATGAAATTAAAATTAAATTAAGACAATCTCAGTTGGGGTTCAACTTCGTTATTATTTATATTTTCATCAGTAGGAGTAAAACCCTAAGAAAAAGAGAGCTTTGGCGAGATGAAGCAGTCCTATAGATTGTATATTCCCAATGCTTTGTTCAGTACTGAAATCTGACCAACCTGGGTCTTGCAATTACTTCTTTTTTTTTACATCACAAAGGACTTGCCAAGGACACACAAAAATGCACTTCGAAAAAAATGGACTTCTGTTAACTCTGTCTTCTTGTCCATCTGATATTCTCTTCTTCACCTCTCCAAAAAGTCTTTTGGTGTCTCCTCTGTCATGCACTCCTCATCTCCTCTGTTCTCTCCTCCTGTTCTCCCCCCCTCTCTCATGTCCTGCTCATAAAAAGGATGTCATCAGCATACGCTAAGTAACATCTAACCAAATATCTTGTTTTTTACTCAAATTTGATGTTGGCCCCAATCAGAGCTTATCTTATTTTTGAGAGAAAAATAAATGATAAATAAAAAAAATAAAAAACGGTATTTGAGATCCGGAACTATTCATAAAACATTCGGGCCTACTACAGCCCCCAATGCCCAGGCCTAACTACGCCCCTGCAGTCCACACGCTGAACCAGAAGAAGTGGGAGGAGGAAGAGGAGGAGGAAGAGGAAGATTAGTAGATTACTTAGATTAGTGATTACTAGCCAGTAGACTGTGAAGTGTAAAAGTAAAGAAAAACACTAAAAGAGACAAAGACTTAATTGTGAAGGACAAGTAACAAGTATAGACAGAAACAGAATAGGAATACACAAGTATTAAACACTAATAAAGAGTCTACAGACATTTTTTGTTTTAATTGTAGGTGTTTGAGAGTCTAGAGACATGTTTTGTTTTAATTGTAGGTGTTTAAGAGTCTAGAGATGTTTAAGAGTCTAGAGACATTTTTTGTTTTAATTGTAGGTGTTTTGTTTTAATTGTAGGTGTCAAAATTAGTTTGCGGAATTGCGATTGCGAAAAGGCTTATCTGAAAAAAATTGCGGAATTGCGATTGCGGACTGGTGCAGGTCGGAATTGCGGAATTGCGATTGCGGAATTGGAAAAAAAATGGCGATGCCCACCTCTGCTAAAAAGAAATATGGTACAGAGTAGTAGTTCTCTTCTGCACATATATACATCATACAGTATATCCTTCCAACTATATACTAGACTTGTGTCCCTCAAACAAGGGTGGTAGCCGAGACAAAGCATTTATACAGGATTCAGGAAGTGAAACTTTCCCATCCCAGTCCTGTCTACGCCTTGTCTCGTTGTAGGAGGTAAATACAGAGGAGGGGGTTCCAGGCTTCTCGCTCCCTCATTTACAATGTAAACCCCTTACCAAATGCAGGTAATATAATAATAACAATAATAATAATAACAATAATATTTTTATTTTCAACATAAATTATTTATGAACATAACCTATAATATCAACCCCCAAGACACAGGACACTTAAGCCACAAATATCACACATAATGGACGGCTTTGTTGCAATAGATTAAGACAGAGACTGCGATGCTAACTATTTACTTAGTGCCTCAGCCACTTTCTCGAGGACGCCACATTGAATCACTATAGTCTATTGCTTCCACAAGTTCATGGAGCGTGTTCCGTCCTTCATTTCTTGTTTTCTTATTCACATATAAGTTACCGCATACACTATATACACAAATACATACATATATACACCACATGAGAATATATCGCTGCCAGTTGAGCAGCAGTCCATGGCACTCGTGGAGGAGTGTGGTCCCTTCACTTACAGCTGATTTTCCACGTGGTCTAGGTTGCCACTTCATGCATTCACGGTCCAATGTTACCACGCCGGGCGAGTAGTCCCTCCTCCCCCCCCCCCCCCCTCTCTCTCTCTCTCTCTCTCTCTCTCTCTCTCTCTCTCTCTCTCTCTCTCTCTCTCTCTCTCTCTCTCTCTCTCTCTCTCTCTCTCTCTCTCTCTCTCTCTCTCTCTCTCTCTCTCTCTCTCTCTCTCTCTCTCTCTCTCTCTCTCATCTACTATTTCTTCTCCCTCCTCCTCCTCTTCCTTAATTCTCCCTCTTCATCATCCACACGATGAAAATATTAGTGTATACCCAATGCGGCCGCCGACCCAATGCGGCCGCCGACCCAATGCGGCCGCCGACCCAATGCGGCCGCCGACCCAATGCGGCCGCCGACCCAATGCGGCCGCCGACCCAATGCGGCCGCCGACCCAGTGCGGCCGCCTACCGTGAACCAATATTATAAATTACTATACAGGCAGGCAGAGGGATCGCGTGCGGAGGGGGCGGGGAGGGGAGTGCGCTCACTCATGCAATATCCAAGCATGTGTTGGATGATAATCGATAAAGGTAAGTGACGAATAAATATGAAGTAAAACAATTTATTTACAAACATTTAAAAACACTCGCACTGTGGCAGCCACTACATCTGCCCTCGCTCCGAACAACAAGATGACGATGTATTCCAGTAATAGTTTCACAAGCAGACAATCCCAGTGATAGTTTGACAATCAGACAATCTTTTCATCTCATTCGTCAATGTATTTCAATTCATATCAGTATGTGTATATCGCATAGGCCTACACTTGTGCGAGAGTAAATGTTTGTCGATAAATTGTGTATCATATGTGTATATCGTATAGCCTATACACTTGTGCGAGTGTAAATGTTTGTCAATAAATTGTTTTTAAAATGTGTATATCATATCGTAACTGTGCGAGTATAAATGTTCGTCAATAAATTGTTTTACTTCATACTTATTTCTCACTTACCTTTATCGATTATTTTTATCATCCAACACATGCTTGGATATTGCACGAGTGAGCGCATTCCCCTCCCCGCCCCCTCCGCACGCGACCCTTCTGCCTGCCTGTATAATCATTTATAATATTGGTTCACGGTAGGCGGCCGCACTGGGTCGGCGGCCGCATTGGGTCGGCGGCCGCACTGGGTCGGCGGCCGCATTGGGTCGGCGGCCGCACTGGGTCGGCGGCCGCATTGGGTCGGCGGCCGCATTGGGTCGGCGGCCGCACTGGGTCGGCGGCCGCATTGGGTCGGCGGCCGCATTGGGTCGGCGGTCGCATTGGGTCGGCGGCCGCATTGGGTCGGCGGTCGCATTGGGTCGGCGGTCGCATTGGGTCGGCGGCCGCATTGGGTCGGCGGTCGCATTGGGTCGGCGGCCGCATTGGGTCGGCGGTCGCATTGGGTCGGCGGCCGCATTGGGTCGGCGGCCGCATTGGGTGGAGACCAAAATATTCACGATAATATCACATACTGGCTATGATGTGTATATATGTAGGCTATATATATATATATATATGTCCACACACACACACACACACACACACACACTCACACTCACACTCACACTCACACTCACACACACACTCACACACACACACACACACACACACACACACACACACACACACACACACAAACACATACATACACACTAGTGATGGACCGAATATTCGCATTCGCAATTGCGAATATTCGCATGTTTTTTCAATATTCGCAATTGCGAATATTCGCATGTTTTTTCAATATTCGCATTCGCATTCGCATTCGCACTCCCACTCGTAGTTGTTTGCGAATATGCAAATATTTTGCCCAAATCAATAAACTTACAAAAAAAGGAGAAAATAACAAGAACATAATATTACACAAGCAAACATATAAATAAATTTAAAGTTTAGCCGAGCGTTAATTACAAGAATGAGATGAGGAGGCGTAATGGTAGCCAAGGCCATGGTTCCTTGGTAACTCCATTCTCCACCCTGCAACAGAGTAAAGCAGCCGGTTCTCTCAAGGTTACATAACTCAACTCATTGCTTGCCTCATGCGCTACACTGCAGTAACTAAGCATCTTCTCTGTCACCCACGAGCACAATCAACTTTCTTTGAAAGAGAACAGTGTTGCAGGAACCTACTACGTTATGACGTCCAGTCACAACAGTGTGGTTTGGGATTATTTCGAGATTATCTCCAGTGATATTGCACAGTGTAAACTTTGTAATAATAGTTATTGATATATTAGTTAATACCAAAGGTGGGCACCAAATCGTTAATCCGTTAATCGTTAATTAACGAAGTTAAAATTTTCGTTAACGATTTAACTTTTAAGTTAATTTTGGAAATCATTATCGGACTAATTAACTTCCGTTACATTTAACTTCCGTTAACTCAAGTCCGCTAACCCAAAAATTTCATAAAATCCGGTAAACTTTTAAAAGTTTCTATTATTTTCAGATTTTCAATACAGATGTAGTCTTAGTATATTTAATATTGTACGCGTCATTCTTTCAACCCCGATATAACGCCACTTATTATTATAAATAACTTTTCAATTAAACTTCGAATTGTGAGTTCAAAAGGATATTTTATGTATTCGATATTTAAAGGCCTCTTCCATTTGCGACATTTCAAGAACCAGTTCACGGAACCCAAGAATTCAGGCGTTCCATTTGCGCACGAAAACCTGGGTCCGAGGCGACGCGCGTAGTGACGCAGCAAAACCCTTGAACTTTCTCTACCCACGTCCATTGGTGAGTAAAATGGGTAGAGTTTTCAGTTCATAACAAACAATGGTCGCCTTGGGCCCTATTTCTCTTATCGTGAAGGGTTTTCCGCATGCACGAGTCGGAGAGGATATCAGACAGCCTACAATTAATGGGCAAGGGTGGAGGAAAGGAAAGCTGTCCCGCGATCTTAAACTTGATATGATCCCTTCACATAACAGCTAGCTGAGTTACCACTTTTAATCAATTTCTCTCTCTCTCTCTCTCTCTCTCTCTCTCTCTCTCTCTCTCTCTCTCTCTCTCTCTCTCTCTCTCTTCTCTCTCTCTCTCTCTCTCTCTCTCTCTCTCTCTCTCTCTCTCTCTCTCTCTCTCTCTCTCTCTCTCTCTCTCTCTCTCTCTCTCTCTCTCTCTCTCTCTCTCTCTCTCTCTCTCTCTCTCTCTCTCTCTCTCTCTCTCTCTCTCTCTCTCTCTCTCTCTCTCTCTCTCTCTCTTGCCTCGCCAGCTGCGTTTATTTTGTAAACAAGAAAACGGGGTTTTTGCGTTCCATTTGTGACACGCGAACCCAGAACCAGAAACTGAACCCAACCCTGAACTGTAAAAACTGGTTCCTGCAACTTGAGCACAAATGGAAGAGGCCTTAAGCAATTATTTTATATGAATAGATCATATAAAGTTTCTTTAATAAACAAATAAGATATTGCACCATAGCACGCAACGCAGCGCTATATATAAAAGGAAGTGCCAGTAGAAAGAGGACTCACTTCACTCTGGAGAGCTGTTACGGTCACAACGTGAGTATCTGTTATTACAGCGATACCATTACTGTTAATTGAAAGAAAATAAATAATTCAAGTTTCATTATTATAATATAACATAAACATTAAACATTTGCGTACATTCATTTGATATTTAAGTTTTTTTTCACCCTTTTCTGGCTCTAAAAGCCTTTAAAAACCTAAAACAGGGCCAAAACTATGAAATCAGCCTTTTTAAAGTTTTTAAAAAAGTTAAAACTATAAAATCTGCCTTTTTTAACTCTAAAGCAAAAAAACTATAGTTTTTGGGTTCTAAAGCCCTTAAAAAAAGCCATAAAGACTAATTTTATAGTTTTGGCACTTTTCAAAGGTGTTTTTAGGTGGTTTTAGAGCAAAAACAGATTTTTGTTTTTTTTTCTAGAATAAAAATTAACGTTAACGGTTTATCGATAACTTCCGTTACATTTTTAAAGAATTAACTATTAAAGGTTATCGAAGTAAATTTTTCGGATAACGGATTAACGGTTAACAAAGTTAACTTTTTGATTAACGGCGCCCACCACTGGTTAATACTAATTATTCATGCAAGATATTATCATGTAAATGTTCGTGTAAGAGTGGGTCCTCGTCCCGCAAGCTGGCAACATAGAAAATTTATGATATTTACATTAGACATTCATTATTTTATGTCTGAGCTCTTACAATACATACAAAATATTTCAGTTACCTGTATGTTATAAAAAATTGCGTATTAAATGAAATGTTATGTAATATTCGCAATTCGCATTCGCATTCGCAAATATCAAAACCAAATATTTGCATTCGCATTCGCATTCGCGAATACGGAAAATAGACATTCGGTCCATCACTAATACACACACACACACCACATACATACACACATGCACTCATACACACATACATACATACATACACACACACACAAATGCGTAATTGATTTGTTCAACTAGAGAAAAAAAAAGCTTTTTTGTTTATTCGTGGACTACAAGAAAGCCTTTGATATGGTGTGGCGTGAGGGTTTGTGGTACAAGCTAGTGAGGGAGAAAGTGAATGGGAAAATACTGAATGTCATCAGAAATATGTATAGTAACATCAGGTCTTGTGTAATGCTAAACCAAGAGATGTCTGATACATTTGAATGCAACATGGGAGTAAGGCAAGGGGAAAATTTGTCGCCCCTGCTTTTCGCTTTTTACATTAATGATATTGAAAGTAAATTACTTGAATGTAACTGCAATTTTCTAGATTTTGGTCATGATTTGATAAACTCCTATCTGAAACTTTTTGTTCTACTGTACGCAGATGATACAATTATATTGTGTGACAGTGAGGAAGGAATGAAGCAGGCTCTGATAGCATTGTATACTTACTGTAATGAGTGGAAGTTAAAGATTAATTGTAACAAAACAAATATAGTGGTGTTCAGTAGGGGAAAAACTCATCTAAGTAATTATAAATTTGAATTTGGTTATGAAAAAGTTGAGGTGGTAGAAGATTACTAGTATCTTGGTGTATTATTTAATTACAATGGCAGGTTCCGTAAAGGAGAGCTAGATTTGAAAGAACAAGCAACAAGAGCAATGTATTCACTAATAGGTAAATGTAGAAAGTTTGACTTGCCAGTTGATATGCAGTTGGAATTATTTAATACCATGGTGTTACCAGTACTGACCTATGCAGCTGAGATTTGGGGAGACTATAGGATTAGAGAGCTAGAGATATTACACTTAAAATTCTTAAAACAGATGTGTGTGTTCATAAGAACGCTAGCAATGATATGGTATATGGTGAACTTGGAGTGTACCCACTGGAAACTCATATAAAGTGCAGAATGTTAGGTTACTGGTCTCGGCTAATTTCAGGTAAAGACACTAAATTATGCTATATAATGTATCAATGTTTGTTGCATTTGGATATGTTAGGGTGATACACTTCTCCATGGGTTGCCTGCATTAAGAATATATGTAATGAGTGTGGTATGTCAGGGATGTGGTTATCACAAAATGTGCCCAACACTACATGGTTTAAGAAAGCAGTTGAAGTGAGATTAAAGGATCAGTGGATTACTGCCTGGCATCATAATTTATCAACAAAATCGTTATGCAGTAACTACAATATATTTAAGCAGATTTATGGTATGGAGGTGTACCTCGTCAAACTACCGAAAAGTATTCGCATCTAGGTAACTAGATTCAGAACAAGCATCAATAGACTACCGATAAATGTTGGTAGATACACAGGTGTCAACAGAGAAGATCGTCTTTGTAGCAAGTGTATTGCTAATGTTGTAGGAGATGAATTTCATGTCCTATTCGAATGTACTAACGAGGAAATGGTAAGGCTGCGGGATATGTATATCCAGAAATACTACACAATTAGGCCAACGCATTTTAAGTATGTTGCGTTAATGCAAAGTATCAGTGTGTGAATGTTTTGAAAAACTTGTCATTATTCATCAGATCAATTTTGAGAATGTTCAGATAAGCTAACAAGTATATCTGATTATTAGTTATCTTTATTTATATTTTTATGTGTGTCACTTAGTTGTGGAAATTGACAATTGGATTTCTCCTAACTTTTAGTTTACGTAGTACTTATCTGTATGTGCATGTATGCACACTTATCTTATTGGTAACGTTTAAAATGTCCTGCCAAATGTATTGTATCTTATAGGAGCTGTGCTCCATACTTTATTTATAAAGTCTGAGTAATAATAAATTATATTCTATTCTATTCTATTCACACACATACATACACACATGCACTCATACATACACACACACACACACACACACACACACACACACACACACACACACACACGCGCGCGCCCGCGCGCGCACAATATATTATATAATATAATATAAGTCAGTTAAAATGAGAGAGAGAGAGATGAGAGAGAGAGAGAAAGGAGAGAGAGAGAGAAGGGAAAGGAAGGAGAGAGAGAGAGAGAGAGAGAGAGAGAAGAGAGAGAGACGAGAGAGAGAGAGAGAGAGAGGAGAGAGAGAGAGAGAGAGAGAGAGAGGAGAGAAGGAAAGAGAGAGAGAGAGAGAGAGAGGAGAGAGAGAGAGAAGAGAGAAGGAACGAGAGAGAAGAGAGAGAGAGAGAGAGAGAGAGAGAGAGAGAGAGAGAGAGAGAGAGAGAGAGAGAGGGGAGAGAGAGAGAGAGAGAGAGAGGAGAGAGAGAGAGAGAGAGAGAGAGGAGAGAGAGAGAGAGAGAGAGAGAGAGAAGAGGAGAAGAGAGAAGAGAGAGAGAAGAGAGAGAGAAAGGAGAGAGAGAGAGAGAGAGAGAGAGAGAGAGAGAGAAGAGAGAGGAGGAGAGAGAGAGAGAGAGAGAAAAGAGAGAGAGAGAGAGAGAGAGAGAGAGAGAGAGAGAGAGAGAGAGAGAGAGAGAGAGAGAGAGAGAGAGGAGAGAGAGAAGGGAGAGAGAGAGAGAGGAGAGAGAGAGAGAGAGAGGGGGGGAGTAGAGAAGAGAGAGAGAGAGAGAGAGAGAGAGTGAGAGAGAGAGAAGGGAAAGGAGAGGAGAGGAGAGAAGAGAGAGAGAAGAGAGAGGAGAGAGGAGAGGAGAGAGAGAGAGGAGAGAGAGAGAGAAGAGGAGAGAGAGAGAGAGAGAGAGAGAGAGAGAGAGAGAGAGAGAGAGAGAGAGAGAGAGAGAGAGAGAGAGAGAGAGAGAGGAGAGAGAGGAGAGAGAGAGAGAGAGAGAGAGAGAGAGAGAGAGAAAGGAAAGTCCTCTTCCACTTCGTCTCCTTTGTTAACAAACCTTGTTAGCTCTTCCCCTGTTTATAAATACAGACGGGATTGTTGTCGTAGGACACCTGGACGTGCCTTGTTGATCAACAAGTAAATATTCCCGTTTTCTTCCGCCTTTCTTAGTAAACAGACTTTTCCTCGTAAACAGACACTTGCCCACACGACACCGGGGTCGGCCGCTTAAGTGAGAAAAATCCCGTATCCACCGAGGACTCAAGAGCGCTTCGCGCTCGCTCGTAACCACACCCCAATATCTCCCCCCACCACACTATAACCACACCCCAATATCTCCCCCCCACCACACTATAACCCCATCCTCTACCCCCCTACCACACTATAACCCCCCCACCCCCACCCACAACCATTCCACATAAGTTCCTCTCATCTCCCAGCCACTCGCACCCCCACCACCACCCCCCTCCCCCACCACCACACCTTCACCCCACCACTACCACCACACCCCACCACCACCACCACACCTTAGCCACACCCCAACCACACTTATGCATTCTCGGTACAGTCAAAGACGGTGTATGTAGATGGGACCAGTAGGGCCCCTATGCAGCCTGGCGATTTCAAAACAGTGGCGCGTCAACAGTCCAGAGATATAGTGGTCTATGCCCCTACATAAGTTCCCCAAATCCGCCCAAGGATGCTATAAGTATCCTTGGATGATTGGATCCGCCCCTGCCATTACTTGTCCTGCCAACCAGGTAAGGTAAAGATGGGAGCATACGCTAAGCTGCGCGTGGCATGCGGTGCTCATCTCCGTGGCATTAGCCCTTAGAGCCTGTGGTGGGTGAGGACCCGTTACCCCGGGACACAGGGCTAGTGTGATTCCCGGGTTACCACAGTTACCTTCCCCAGGTTACCCCAGGTACCCATTTATCAACCCCGAAAGGAAGGAAGAACAGCTGGGTAGGCTGGTCACCGGCTTGCCCTGGCCCGAGATCGAACCAGGGCCCGCAGATTCGAGGCCCGGCACGCTAGCCACTGCACCACGCACTGCCAACCAGGGGCAGTGCTCATATATATTAAATACGACGTAGTTATGCTCGAGGATGGCGCATGAACTCTTTGGGTTACAATATAAGATCAATCAATCAATCATTGGGGGCATACGCCGGGGGGCGCTTCGCCTCGCCCACCCTACGACGCCACTCCCGGGGGTCACCACGCGCGAGTTCCCATGCAGGCTCCTTTCCCATACCAAGCAGCTCTCGACAAGAAACATCAACTTGCCCCAGCCACGAGCCTTGTGGGCGCCCCCTTGGCCTCCTCCACGCCGGATTGTCTCTTACAGATACAACCCGATGGGAAGGATCGGTTTCAGGGTAGCGTGCCACATGCCCATATAGCCCAAGTTGGCGCTGACGGACTATGCAGGTAATAGGCCTCGATTCAGTCTCACGGTGCAATCGCTGATTTGACACGTAATCATCCCAGCGATACCCCATGATTCTGCGAAGACACTTATTACCAAAGGCATTGATTCGTCTCTTCAAGTCACTATTTAGTGTCCATGTCTCACAACCATAGAGTAAGACAGGGATCACAAGCGACTTGAAGATCCGGATCTTTGTCCTCCTGCACAGGTACCGACAACGCCAAATACTCCCGCTGAGCGAGTCCATAACACCGTGGGCTATGCCAATCCGTCGTAAGACTTCTTGACGTGACCCGCCGTCATTATGGACTGCGCTACCAAGGTATGTAAAACTTTCCAAGATCTCAATGTCCTCGCCACACGCATGAACAGACTGTACTGCTTCATCTAGTAAGTCTCCAAATACCTGGACCTTGGTCTTGAGCCAGGAGACCTCAAGTCCCAAAGGCTTTGCCTCCTCGTGCAGCGCCTCGAGAGCCATCACCAGGACCTCCAGCGACTCAGCAAAGATTACTGCATCATCGGCAAAAACAAGATCAGTGATCTTGGTGTTGCCGACGGATGCTCCACAATCACTTTGATCTACAACTTTGTCCAATACCCAGTCCATACAAGCGTTGAAAAGTGATGGGGCAAGGACGCACCCCTGCCTCACTCCTGTATTCACAGGAAAGAAGCTGGATACACCTGCCCCACACTTCACAGCACTCTCAGTCCCAGAATACAGACCAGTTATCAAACCAATAGTCCCTGCAGGAATCCCTCGAAGTCGCAGAAGATCCCAGAGTGACTCACGATGCACTGTGTCAAACACCTTCTTGAGATCAACATAGGCTGCAAGCATCCCCTGTCGAAACTCACGTCGGCGTTCCACCAGGACACGAAGCGCTAGGATACGGTCCGTTGTTGACTTACCAGGCGTGAACCCAGACTGCTGTAATATAAGATGTATACAGTAAAACAGTTATAACTCAGCACTGTATAACTCGGAATTTGATATAACTCGGCATGGCAAAGACAAGGTTTTATTTTTATTTTTTTATTTATTTATTATTATTTTTTTGGTTTATAACACCTATGCCTATAACGCGTGTAGGCAGTGAGCTCCAGGGGTGGGATGGTAGGCCCTGGAGGCTCACTCGAGGGCTGTGATGGTTGGCCCTCGCCCGTGGTGGTGGCGCAGGCATGGATTCTTATAGTGACGCCTGTGATTAGAGGCTCATGCCGCCCCCTATGTCCTCCCATGCACTCGCAGTCGAAGGTAGAGTTAATGGACAGGGCATAGTGTTGCAGTAATTAAGTGCTCAAGTGATGTAAAATTAAGTTGTACAGGTACAGCACTGTATACAATACAGTACAGAGTTGTGATTATAAAGTGATTAAAGTGATACCAGTGTTAAAATGTGACAGAGTGCCCCTAACATCTTCTACATGTTACAACAAGGCTGCCCTCTCCTGGGGATACAGGCCTGCTGCTACCCGTGCACTGGTAAGTGTTGTCTTTATGCTTTTACAGTACTGTATTTTTTTTTTTTTTTTTTTTTTTTTTTTTATAACCCATATCAGAAGAGGACATTGCATATAACTCGGCACATTGAATAACTCGGCAAGGGCCAGAGCTCCTATCGTGCCGAGTTATAAGGCTTTTACTGTACATATAAGAATAAAACGCTATGTGAACCCAGCTGTGTGGGATCGCCGAGCTCGCCAAACACGGGATTTTTTTAATGAACAGCAGTGACTGCCGCGTGAGCTGTGCAGAACAGCAATTTTATAAAAACCTCGATCGTTGCTGATGGAAAGGAGCTCATTGCATGGACCCATAATTTGCATGGACCACGCCATCAACCTGTTCTCCGCGCTTTGTGCCTAGAGGCCCTTGCAAGGGCAGCAATTAAGACCTTGGACTACTTTGGATGTTGCTGGCTGCGAAGGGGTCACTATTTACCGTTAAGTGGTATTATTCATGTACTGAAGGTGTGTGTGGCTGGAAGCAGTGGCAGCTCGTGGCATAGGGCTTCAGAGCTGCAGCACCCCCAGACACTCACTGCCAGCTGCATGATTCTTTTGAGACACAGCAGAATTGATACACTTCTAACAAATATATCATAATAAAAAGTCATCATATGTTATTTAATTATTTTCAATACGTTACTAAGTGAATTTTCATTAAAACCAGACCTAAATTTAAGTTACTCTCATATTTGCTGTACGATTCATGCCTGCACCGCAGCCGCGCCACTTGTGAACACAATGAGCTGCAGTCGTGGCAGCTAAATCTCGTCCCTCTCGTGTTTACAGTGCGTGTGTACGGTGTGGTGATCGCGCTTTCTTTAATTACCCTATGACGATGGAAAATCGAGTGAAGTATTTGCAAACCATCAATTTTTCCAAGCTGACATTAAATGAAAAGACTAAAATCAAGCTGTACCGATTTTTTTTTCAAGTAATACTGTAATTCTACCATCACCACCTCAGCCATCCCCTCTACTACCACATCCACCATCCCTTCTACCACCACCACGACTACCATGCCCTGAAATCCGTGAACATGCAACTACAACTCATACCTGAGTTAGGTAAAATTTGTGTATCCTACTGTTGTGTTAAGCTTGCAGTTCCTCCATTTTATTTTATCACGAGCCGCCACTGGCTGGCAGGAATCAGGGGGGAGATGCTGAGAAGTACCATAGAGGTAAGGCGAAAAGAGCGCCTTACCCGTCTTCAGGCGCTTTTGTAACGGCCCGGCTAAGGCACCGACTAAAGCCTATGTACAGTCGATATTTCAGGGGCTTTTGCACTGCCTTACACCTCCAAAGCCTATGGCGTGGGCGTGGTCCGAGAATCCTACTAGCCAATCACGTTGCCTATCTGAGCGCTGCTTAAGCAGCTTCGACCAATCACAAGGCTTGAACACGTCTCTGCTGAAGCAAGGAATGTTGTCCCTCCCTCCCTAACAAAGCACTTATGGCAAGGATACACCGCTCTCCCCCGCCAAAAGCTGTTTCATCACAAGTTTGACCTTTCAACGCAGGTTTTGACCACTTATATATTTTTGCATTGGGACATGCCATACACCATGATAATCTTTAAGGTGTGCCGATTCCGGGACAGTGAGTGAAAATTTAATGCAAGCAAAATTCCAGGAATAAGGAGAAGATGAATAAAAAAAGGTGAAAAAAAAGTTTATACACGATTTCATTTTTCTCTCATTATCTTATTATAGGTAAAGTTTACTGCAATTTTTATACATTCATGATATGCACTAATGTCTCGTGAAGATGATGGTATGTTCAGCTGTCCTAAATATCATCTGGTAGTATGATAATACCGTATAATAGTACAACATTTTAGTGCGGGCGGAGCACCTGCCGCCCGCCGCCCGCCCCTAACCAACACACAACACAAACATTTCTATCACCAGCATAAACACCTATAATGCCGCATTAGTCTTGCACGATCAATTCATACACACCTTGCAACACTATTAATACGTAAACACCAATTGTTACGTTGTAGGAACTGAAACAAGGCTGTATTTGCTTTATAAACAGAAGATGAATGTCTGTCAAAGGCCCACAGCAGCTCACTAAGTCAGGGTCTGACCATGCCTTAGTTTTCAGCGCCTTTAGCGGTGCCACTAAGGCAGCAATCTCGACTGAGCATTGCGGTGGGAGGGCGTTTCGCCTTACCACAGGCGCCCTAGTGGATAGGGCGCCCTAGCTCACTCTCAGCATCTGGCCCCTAGACCGACCCATGTGCTCCACGCCTTGACCCCGCTCGCCCACAGCTACCGAACACCAAGCTCGTCCCACTACCAAACTACCTCGCCACTACTGCTTCCTGCCACCACACTCTTTCAGTACATGTATGGTACCCAGAGCTGGGCAGTATTTAAATACATTTGTATTTAAATACATATTTAAATATATTTGTGTATTTAGAAATGTATTTATAAATACATTGGTTGTCATGTATTTAAATACATTGTATTTATATACATATAATATAAAAATGTAAATACTTTTTTCACAGTTCATTTGGCCATAAACCCGCCCAAATATCTGACAACCCTGATGTTACAGTGAACCAGGGTTGCCACTGGCAAGGAAATGTCCTGATTTCAAGGAAATTTAGGCTTGAGAAGGAAATCTCTAAGGAAACCCAAAATCTAAGGAAATCCAGTTTTTTCGGACATGTTCAAATTTGTGTGTATTTAAAATGTATTTACAAATGTATTTAAATTCAATTGATGTATTTAGTATTTAGTATTTAAATACATTCGTAAAATGTATTTAGTATTTAGTATTTAAATACATTTCTCCCATGTATTTAGTATTTAAATACATTCAATGTATTTAGTGCCCAGCTCTGATGGTACCCAGTAGGGTTATAATAAGACAATTGGGTTACTTTTGGAAAGTGGGGGTTTTAGGGGGGGTGAGGGGGTATTATTTATGTGGGGGGGGGTGAGGGGGTATATTGATTTCGATGGGGGGGGGGGTGAGAATCGCCTAAGCCAAGTTGGTTAAAAACGGTAGGGGGGTATTGGGGGTAGCGAGAGAGAGAGAGAGAGAGAGAGAGAGAGGGGAGAGAGAGGAGAGGAGAGAGAGAGAGAGAGAGAGAGGGAGGAGAGAGAGAGAGAGAGAGAGAGAGAGAGAGAAGCAGGTGTGGGAAAGCTTATGCAAATTATTTTTCTGAGCCAGGTAGGGTGGGGGTGGGGTCTGACTACATGGGTGAGAGAGAGAGAGAGAGAGAGAGAGAGAGAGAGAGAGAGAGAGAGAGAGAGAGAGAGAGAGAGAGAGAGAGGAGAGAGAGAGAGAGAGAGAGAAGCCAAAGGGCCCCGTCAAAGGGCACCACCGAAGGCATCGCCAAAGGGCACCACCGAAGGGCACCACCGGAGGGCGCCGCCAAAGGGCATCGCCAAAGGACACCACCAAAGGGCACCACCGAAACGCATCGTCAAAGGGCGCCACCGAAGGGCATCGCCAAAGGACACCACCAAAGGGCACCACCGAAAGGCATCGCCAAAAGGCGCCGCCAAAGGGTACCACCGAAAGGCATAGTCAAAGGGCACCACCGAAGGGCATCGCCAAAGGACACCACCAAAGGGCATCACCGTGAGGAGCCAGTGTGATGGGTGGTGGCGGCGTCTGACCATCTGCCTGCCGAAGCAGATGTTTGGCGGGTAGTGATGGTGGTGGTGGTGAGGATATAGGGGGTATGGGGGGAGAGAGAGAGAGAGAGAGAGAGAGAGAGAGAGAGAGAGAGAGAGAGAGAGAGAGAGAGAGAGAGAGAGAGAGAGAGAGAGAGAGAGAGAGAGAGAGAGAGGGGTATTGATTATTTTCAATCGATGCCGCGGTTGCCATCGTATCATTTATAGTGTCTTATTGCCTCACATTCATTGTACGTATCGTCTATAATAATAATAATAATAATAATAAAAATAATAATAATAATAATTGTCTATGCTCTCACAGAGTTTAAGAAACACCATGAGTGCTATTCATATTGTGACGTTATAAACATTAATTGTTTGCAGGTGCATAAATATGCTTGTAACTTGTAAAAAATAAATGGATAACTTCTATAATCTCCAATCTTCGAAACATAAGAACATAAATAAGGAAGCTACAAGTCGAGCGACAAAAATGATTAGCATTGGTTACGGATTAATAAAAATAAAAATTGAAAGTCGTTTTAATGAAAAATTATATATATCCTGGTGTTTTTTCAGTCTCATAAATTATAAATATTATTAATAATAATAAAAATCCATATCATCTGTAGTACAAGTACCCACTCACTCTGTACGTAGCGTCTATAATAAAAGTCTATAATAATAGTAATAATAATAATAATAGTCTATGTCCGAATACATCTTAATACACCTGCTAGACGCTCGCGTGCAAGCTCCCATGCAAGGACGCGCGCGTCAGGAAGAACGTGCGCAGCCTGGCTGGCTCGAACGTTTGCGCTGCATTGTGCAACACCTCGTGTGAAAGATCCCATTGAACCCCATTGAACGTTAAAAACGCCGTGCACGCGCATACGGGAACGCCCGTGTGACGGCGGCCTGTGATGTTATTACGAGCGAAAGGCGAAGCGCTCGAGAGTCCTCCGGGATTTTTCTCACATCTAGCGTGCGACCCGACCCGACCGACCGTTGCAACCCGACCCGACCCGACCGACCGTCGCGACCCGACCCGACCCGACCGACAGTTGCAACCCGACCCGACCGACCGTTGCAACCCGACCCGACCGACCGTTGCAACCCGACCCGACCCGACCGACCGTTGCAACCCGACCCGACCGACCGTTGCAACCCGACCCGACCCGACCGACCGTTGCAACCCGACCCGACCGACCGTTGCAACCCGACCCGACCCGACCGACCGGCGCGACCCGTCCCGACCGACCGTTGCAACCCGACCCGACCGACCGTTGCAACCCGACCCGACCCGACCGACCGTTGCAACCCGACCCAACCCGACCGACCGGCGCGACCCGACCCGACCGACCGTTGCAACCCGACCCGACCGACCGTTGCAACCCGACCCGACCCGACCGACCGGCGCGACCCGACCCGACCGTCACGCTTTTCAGGAGCTTGGGAATCCCAATTGACAAGCGGTCTTCGCCATCTGATTTGATTCAAACAAGGGCCTACAGACAAAATCTCCTGGCTATTGGGTTTCGCTCTTCCTTCGGCGATTAAAAGCGTCTTACGGGTATTATATTCATTGTTTTGGTCGTAGAAAAATATGACTACTTTGATCGCTTATAATAACCTCAAATTCTTGTTTCTATTACTCAAAAGTATAGTAAAAAAAAAAAAATATTATTAATTTCTTCACTTATCAGTGATATTGATTGAATGTCGTTTTAATGATAAAAAATATATATAGTCTAGTGCTTTTCAAGTCTCATAAATTATATAATTATCAACACTATCCCTAACATAACACAAATTATCGTGGATGGATGAAATATAGTACAACATAATTTTTTTTTTGTATCTTTCATAATCCTAACATTGCGCATATCATAAAAAAATATATACGGCTATTAATAAAAAATATTGAAGCCGCCATCAGCCGCGGTATTACAGCGCTTATATACTTTAAAAAAAAAAAGACCTTATGTCACCCTAATCAGTAACTCGATAGCACAATTGATGGAAAAGCTAATAAAATTCTGCTGCTATTGATATGCTCCAAAGTTGACGCGCAAAATTTTAGAAGGACGACGAGTTTATTGAAGTTCATGCGAGAAGTCTCATAATGGCATTCAGTAATACAAACTGTAACGCCATAACACAATCCAATCGCTGATGTACAACTATGTCCTGGTAAAAAAAAGCTTGTCTCATTCTCCTATTATTTACTATTATTTTATGCATTATATCTGTTCCTAAATACCTTTTTATATATTGCCTGGTAAAAAAAAACTTCTCTCATTCGCTATAGACTTATTATTTTCTTCATTATATCTGTTACTATATAGCTTTTTTATATATTTCCTTATAAAGAACTCATCTCGCATTGAATAAATTTTTTTCTGTGTTTATTTCTTCACTATTTATGTTCCTATATAAGGATTTTTGTATCACTACATATTGTCCTTCAAGTTATATTTCCTGGTAAAAAAGCTTCTCTCATTTTCTAAGTATTTATTTTATCATTAATTTTGTTCCTATATAGCTTTTTATATCACTACATACAGCATATTGCACTTCAAGGTCCCCCTTGAGACCGAGAACGTAATTTCCATTGTAATTTGGCTACCATTAGACGATTTTCAGTTAATATTAGCCATGTTTTATAGTTATGACCTGTTTAGTATCTTTGTCCACTAGTGAATTTGGTATATTCAGTCACTTTCATGGCTCAACAACAGACAATTTTATATAGCTAAGGAAAGATCTGGGCGTGAAAGGGGTTAAATATCCTTATAAAAAGCTTCTCTCATTCTATTAGTATTTATTTTCTCTATTATTTCTGTACCTTCTACAGATATATTTCATTGTAAAAAGCACCTCTCACGCTCTAGGTATATATTTTATCATTATTTTGGTATTTATCATTATTTTGGTATTTATCATTATTTTTGAACCTATATAGCTTTTTACATCTAATACTTTTAAGTCCTTCAAGCTATATTTCCTGGTAAAAACCTTCTCTCACTCGTTAAGTATATATTTCCTTCATTATTTCTGTACCTATATAGCTTTTTACATCTAATACTTCAAAGTCCTACAAATGTTGTATACTGTGTTTATGTTCCTGCCTATCTGACAACCAAAAACAAGGTAATAATAGGTAAAAATACAGTTTGTCAGCGGTCAGGAACACATCATAATTCAGCCTTTTTTTCTATGTATGTATTAGTAGCTTGGTATATACGAGAACATTGATATATGAGAAAGTTCTGCTCGTACCATCGCCATCAGACTGTGTGCCAATTCGTTGTGATGCAAATACTGATGATCTCAAAATTACGTTATCAATACTCTAAAAAAAAATAATAACTTTGCGGGTTTTTGTTTCTTGCCTAATTTATTATTTTTTTCCCTTGACCAGTCCTTGTTTTTTATTTCCTTATGTCTTTTCCTTTATTTTCTTTATCTTCCTTTTTTATTTTTGCCATTGGCCCTGAAGATGATGGAAAACGGCGAAAAAAATGGTTACTTATCGGTTTTTTTAAATTCCCTTATCTATTTTTTGTTCTGCCCTTTATCGCCTTAATTCTTCTCTTTATCTCCTTATTTCTCTCTTTATCTCATTATTCCTCTTCATATTTCCTAATTCCTGCCCTTTTTTTCCTCCATATTGGCATAAGCTTTCCCACACCTTCTCTCTCTCTCTCTCTCTCTCTCTCTCTCTCTCTCTCTCTCTCTCTCTCTCTCTCTCTCTCTCTCTCTCTCTCTCTCTCTCTCTCTCTCTCTCTCTCTCTCTCTCTCTCTCTCTCTCTCTCTCTCTCTCTCTCTCTCTCTCTCTCTCTCTCTCTCTCTCTCTCTCTCTCTCTCTCTCTCTCTCTCTCTCTCTCTCTCTCTCTCTCGCCACCCCCCAATACCCCCCTACCGTTTCTAACCAACTTGGCTTAGGTGATTATCACCCCCCCGAAATCAATAATACCCCCTCAAACCCACCCACATCAATAATACCCCCTCACCCCCCCTAAAACCCCCACTTTCCAAAAAGTAACCCAATTGTCTTATTATAACCCTACTGTACCCCATACAGTTCATATTTTTTTTATCCCACTGCTGCCACCATTATGAACCGTCAGGGGTACCATACATGTACTGAAAGAGTGTGGTGGCTGGAAGCAGTAGTGGCGAGGTAGTTTGGTAGTGGGACGAGCTTGGCGGTTGCACGTGTCTGTGTAGGGTACGCCGTATACGTATACACGTCACGTAGCTGTGGGCACGAGCACATGCGGAGCACATGGATCGGTCAGGTCTGTTTATGTCTTACGTGTGTCCCTTATAAGTATGTGTGTGGGGTGCCTAGGAACTCTTGAATGTTTTCATAAGTTACTCCATCAAGATTACAGTTTCACGAATACACCACAACGAAGAAAAATAATTTAATGTATTTCTGTATCTCTCTCAGCACGAAGGACGTACAGAGGCAACATTACTATGATTCACTACGACAAATATTTATCCACAACTGTGAGGCGGCTGACATTGCCCTACCTATACAGACTCAGTGAGTATTTGCGAGGTTACAATCACCCTTCAGGCATCCATCATGGAATACTGTAGATACACTCCTTATGAGGACTTTCGAAAAGCTAACGCCACCAGATGTCTCTAGC
>JACEEZ010001127.1:172433-198080 GCA_016584305.1 Chionoecetes opilio | reverse complement strand
AATCCAAATAGCAAAAGTTGGGAACTCAGTTAAAAGCATTTTTAGACTGGAGATCTAAGAAAGTTGACACTGTGTGTGCTTTTTATCATGCGTGATTTTAGGGGTTCCATGGTGCTCATGGTGCACACTACACGCATGCTGCAGGACACAGGTGTGACCCTCGCACCCAGCCTGGGCCCCTCTCATCCTGAATTTAGTGTGTTTGAGGGGAATCATCCTGCTCTGCATCGGGGTTGGATCGCATGGGCCCGCCGCTGGAGCTTGATGGCTTCCTTCACCTGCATGGCAGCGGATACACCATACGGGGCTTTTACATTTACTTCTTTCCCTCACCATAACAGCTTCAGCTGCCTTGAGGTCAGCATGTTGTCTTCGCTGAACGGCAATGAAACCGCCTTTAGTAGGGTCACTTGGGGCGTTTCCCGCTTCACATTAGGTGAAGGAAGTATTTTGAGGGTCTTATCCTAAGCTTTTTGTCCCGCTGAATCCGAAAATCGTAGTTGGGTCACTCGTTAAGCGGTAAGTTTTGGGCCAATTTGCAATTTGGAAATTTGGCAATAAATTGGCAATTAAAAATTGCAGAATGAGAACCAGACGTCGTAAAAGACCTCGTTTTGGACTCAAATTGTAGGAGTGCATAAATGTTATTAGTACTCCGTGGTTGTATCTTTTTCGCATTACTGAACTAAAATGGAAATTAGAGATAAGTGGAAAAAAATGGAAAAAATAAAAAAGGGAAATAATTTTGGGCCCTTTAAAATTTCACATCAAAAGTCATGAAATGTTTCTGGCTGTATCTGTTCTCATAAAGGCACTAACCGTCTGATTAATAGAAAATGGTAACTTTTCTCTGACTGTCCCCTCATGGTCGTATTTTATACATACGGTAATAAAATTTCGCAAATAAATGTAAAATTTCATTGGCTATAATTTTAGAAATTAGCTATAAACCCGTAAATAAAATAAATTCATTTATTATATCGCACTTTTCCTTCCAGGTCTCGCAATGAAATCGTGTGTCATTTGCGGTGCAACTAACGGAGATGTGGCCCTTCGCCTCGGAGCCCAAGGAGGATGTTCGGAGTATGCGGGCCAAGTGGGCTTCGAAAGGCGAATTCGTAGAGGCCCACAGGAGGTCCTCTAGAAGGGACGATTGGTCGTGGCACCGACGTGCATTGCTAAATCCAGCCCCACAAATTCGCGGAGGCATTACGGAGTTTGAGCAACAGGCCCTTGCGGCGGAGGCCCGCCCACCCGGCCCTTCAAGGAAAAGAAGAATTTTTTTTTTTTTTTTTTTCGAAAAAATCTTTCGACATGAAAATATTGCTTGATTATGGTCTAGTGATTCAAGGATAGGGAGCGCTAATGCTGGCACTGTTTTCCCGGGATAAAACGTCGCAGTTTGATGATAAAATCTAACTCCAGTGCGAGGAGTGGAAAGCCGTGGGCCGCTTGGCCGCGAGGGCTTTTAAGCAAATAAACATTCTTTGAATATTTTTAAATTGATTTTTTCGAGAAATATCTTATTTGCTATAATTATTTTCATGCTAGGATTCCTGAAATATATTCCCATTGGTAGTTTTCCATTACATTCCCGACTAAAAAATAAAAGCTTTTTATCCATCTCTACTTCTAGACTGCCACCCCGCCGCCTCGAGTCCCCCGCCGCGCCAGCGCTCCTTTTTCCCCGGAAGGAATGCTTCTTCTGGGGTGATGGAGACAAGCCAAATGAAGTCCTGCACCGGGGTGAGCCCGACCTGGAGTGCCAATCGAATCATTGAGGCGGTCCACAATGGAACGAATTCTGAGTGGAAAATCCAGCTTCCTCCCGCCCCTCGCGTCCTGGCTGCCGACGTGATGTACCATAAGGGCTGCTGGAGCTTTCATGTCGTCAACAAGTTGCGGACAGTGGCCTCCATCAACAAGAGCCAGAAATTCGCTCCGTGATCGAGTTCGTGGAAGAGGTTAGCGAGAAGCTGGAGAGGTGGAGTGGTTCTCTCGATGGGAAAAATAGACAGCATCAAGGAGCAGCATGGTGTTGGCCGCTCACGCTGGCGGATAAAGGAACTCCTCTCCACCATGGTCCATGGCGTGGAGTTCCCCAAAGCCCAAAAACCCCTCGCGAACCCGAACTGGTTCTCTGGCGGAGGCAAGAGAAAGAGGCCCTGAAAAACCATCGGACAATCGAGGACTTCAAGCTTGCTACACTCCTGAAAGCTGCCAAAATCCTGCGTGAAGAAACCCTCAAGAACCGAACTGAAATTGGGAAGGGGGACATGGCCAACTTTAACCTTCCTCCCCTCGTCAAGAGTTTCGCGACCTGGGTCGTCGGGGGAGCTGGAAGAAACAATCCGCGAACGGAAAAGGGGAGCCTCGATCGTCGGACAAGTCCTCATGACAAACATCTTGAGTGCAAAGCAAGCTGCGACGAGATCGACATAGGCGCGTCCCTTCAAAGACAAGACGAGGGAACAGCGAGCCCGAGGGGGAGGATACGATATCGACACCCAAAGCAGCGACGAGGATAAAAGCTGGAATGACCATGGCTAACATCTTGTCCACCAAAAGCAACAAGACTGCTATGACCTCTCTCATTGCCTCCCAAATCCAGCACCATTCAGGGGATTAACGCGTCGTCTGCGGTGGCGCGACAAAGCCGTGGCAACTTCTGGACCGGACGGAGCCAGTTCGCTTCAGAACAAGAGGAAGCGGACACTAAGATGATATATCATCTCTCCATGCTCGACAAAGATGTGGAGGCAACCGTATTTTTCTCCGGACACTGACGTCCTCGTCCTCCTCCTCCGACACTTCCCCAAGATACCTCCCAACACGTGCCTCCAGCTTGGCAAGACGACTTTCAAAGTTCAGCTCATCCACGATGAACTGGGCTCTAACGCGGATGTGATCACGTCCTTCCATGCTCTGACTGGGTTTCGACCCCCACTTGCGCCCTCTTCAGGAAAGGCAAGTTGCAAGCTTGGGCCTGTTTTTCCAGGCGGCCGACCAGGGAACCCTCGACGCTTTGGGTACACTCCCAAGCCTGGGCCGCTGACGCAAGAGAGCCTGGACGTGCTGTGCCGATTCGTGAGCAGAATTTACGGATATACCTGCTCTCTGCCGCAGGCGAGGTGGACGGCACTTCAGAAGAAGAAGGTTGGAGCAGCACTGGCCCTCCGACAGTCAACGCCCACCACCCAGCACATTATGCGAGCCCAGCTACAGGCCGTCGTCTGGGAGGGGGGTGTGAAGAAGGAGTTTGGTGACCCTCGACCCGACCAAGTACGGCTACGGACCAAACCTGGCGCCTATCCCTTCCACCCTGCCTCCCCCCCGCAAAGTATCATGGATGGGATGCAGTGCGGATGCAAGACGAACTGCTCGACCAATCGTTTTCCGCTGTCAACGCCTGCAGACTCCTTGTTCGGAGCTTTGCGATTGCTCCCCCGAGATGTGCATCAACGACAGGAAGATGGGCATGAGGACGTCGATGGGGTAGAGACTAGATATTCGATTTTTTTTCAACTTGGAACGCTCGCTATGCAAGTAAGGGATTTTTTTGTGTTCTAATTGTTATTTTCCAAAATACGCGGAGGAGACTCGGTTTTTGTTGTTTGAAATTTTGTGTTCTGGATTAATACTCGGGGCACTTCGGGCGGAAAAAGGCTTTCGCTTCACCTTAGGTGAAGGAAATATTTGAGGGTCTTATCCTAAGCATTTTTTTAGTTGAAATACCCTGTTCTAACGCAATAATTGTACCCCCCTTTCACAAATTCGTTAATTAAATGTGTCCTAAAGAACAATTGTTTTGTTATTTTACTTTTTTACTAATTAAAATTTAGTTTTTAATTATTAAGAACTCAGGGTTTAAGGCCAAAATTATTCCTTTTTATATTTTTCCCAATTTTGTTCCCTTATCTCTAATTCCATTATAGATCAGTAATCCGAACAGGGTACAACCACGGAGTACTCAATAACATTTTATGCACTCTTAATAAGCTTTATTTGAGTCCTAAACGAGGTCTCTACGACGTCTGGTTCTCATTCTGCAATTTGTAATTGCCAATTTTATTGCCAAATTGCCAATTGCAAATTGCGCGAAAACTTACCGCTAACGAGTGACCCAACTACGATTTTCGGATTCAGCGGCACAAAAACTTAGGATAGACCCTCAAAATACTTCCTTCACCTAAGGTGAAACGAAAGCCTTTTTTCCGCCCTAAGTGACCCGACTACTTGTCTCTGCCCAAAGTAGGTATGAGATGCCCCTCCAGCACAGATATTGAGTTCACAAAATGTCCTTTTTTCATTTACCCAACAGAGGCAGGAAAAGGGAACCCGTGTGTGAGAGGCAAACACAACCCGCTATCTTTGGTAAACTCCGCAAAGTAACCATGTCCCTGACCAATGATCAACTTAGAAGCTCTAAGTTTTTTTGGTAAAGTTGAATGCTGGGTGACTCATTTGGTTGATTCAAGAAAACTTTCAAGACATATTAAACATTCTGGACAGGATCGGGGGAGGCTGAGATCCTTTATATCTGCTGTAGACTTGAGTTTTGCCATCCATAATACCATGCTAAATATATTTTTTTCTTTTCCCTCATTCTTTTTCATGACGTGTTTTCAGCGGTGACGCCAGTGTGGCAGAGTCGGCTGTTCCCACTTTCTTTCTGCCTCCTGGGCATGTCCTTTTTTGCCAAGCCCTTGGAGCTGATAGCATACCATTTTCTCCTAGCCCGTGGAGTACTTCCCAACTATCATGAGGTCCCAGGTAATACCAATAACTTCTAAGCTATAGTCACGACTACAACGTTATTGTCCACACTCTTGGTGTGTTACGTTCAGAAACACTAGAACGTATAAGTCTTCTACATGGCTTGGACATTCATCAAAAAGTGTGCACTTATATAAAGGGATTGTATAAGATAGAAATGTTCAATTATGTATGTCGATAATGCTTAATTCCTACAAGACTTTTCAGCCCTATCGAAACACTTTGACTCAAAAACTGTTTTGATCATCAACAAATTAAAAGTGTATAGTTTCCCTTAGTCTGTTCAACAACTACATATACATTTGATAATATGCTGTAAATATTCAAGAAAATCCTGAAAACGATGTACTCTGCACATGTGTTGCCTGAATTTGGGGGTAACTCCCTATGTGGAGTCTTATAACTGGTCAACGGTACTGAAAGATCTTCTTGATTAGATTTTTTCATTAGATACAACTGGAAGGAGGTTATTTACCTTAGTCTAGAGCTTACTACATGTGATTTATAGTTTGACCACGTCTCATGCAGAGAGTATGAAATGAGGGATGTATTTAAGGGGAAGGAGGGGGTAAGGGGTTTAGGTTAAGGGAAAACAGGGGTGTGAGTTAGGGGGATGCGCCACCAGTCCAGGCGAGTAACCTCTTGTGTTACTCCCGGGGCGCGTTTTGAATAATAAGAAGATTAGATTTATTGGTGGTAGTTCGGATTGAGATACCGTGGAAATTATACCGAGTAAGGGATGGACTCTTTTGGAAGTGTGGGGAATTACTGTCCTAACCAAAGAATAATAACCTGGGGTTTATAATAAAACAAGAACTATATTTGAAAAAACATCATATCATTATTCATACTGAAAATAGTATGTCTCTGGCTTGAGATCATATCCAACAATAAGGGTTAATCCAAACACCGGGAAAACTTAACGGATGTAAAGAAAAACAACTTTACACCCTGATACAGGAAACTCTTCTATGTGGATGAAAGGAGAACAGCTCTTATGAGCATAACTCTCCCCTCACTGAAATCCTATTTAATGAATTATCCTAAACTTAGGTAACATACACGCTGAATAATATATTGCACATGGAAGATATATATATATGGAGAGAAAAATAGCGAGAGTAATGAGTGTTGTGTATTCAAAAGACCATATGACTTGAAGACGGACAAGAGCGAGCCTCTTCCTAGCAGGAAGGATGAGTGTTTAGACTCCTCCGTCGAAGCCTTACAGGGAAGGACATGAACGTAGGAACTCGGTTAATACATATTGATAAGATGGGTAGATACTCCTTTACTGTATAGCGTAAACAAAACAAGTGTTACCGTATATTTGAAAATATAGATAACAAGGAAAAGGGCGGGAATGGGGGGGGAAGGAAATCCGGAGCGAATGCTGTCGCGATCTTACCTACAGGACAGGTAAGAAACGTGGAACTGGCGTCCCCACCGGCAGTTCACCCCGCCGAGGCAGAAACAGAAAAACAAAGCGGGAATCGTCTGAAGGGTCTAGACGTGACCTCAAATCTATGGAAGAGCTTAAATAATCACAAACTAACTAATAAATAATGAACTCGTTTGTACCTAAGACAAGGCTTGCCTTATAATACAGACCCTTGTTACTTTGATATAGAAGAATTGTAATATGTTTAAATCTAATACCCACGAAGGGTCTGTTTTTATATGTAGTTCGACAGTCCGAACGCTGGGTTTCATAGTCTTTGATTGAGGTACTGGAAGAATGTAGCATAGAAATTTGTTAGACTTTCAATTTTAGCGCATATCGACTTACTAACACGTCCATGTAATGACCATGATTCGATAACGATAGGGATTATTTTGAAGACATTAAGAATCTAGGAGGTGTTACTCGGTTTCTGATCCAGATAGCTGGGGAAGTGAAAAGAGTTGAAACTATTAGTTATCCCACTGATCGCGGAAGAATTATCCCAGGATTTCGACTCGACATACGGCAATGTCGGCGGGGGGTGACTGGAAGAAAAGAGGAAAGAGAATGGCGGGGGAGGGACGACAAGAAGTAAACAAAAGGCGTCGTAGGCAAGGACAAAATGATGAGAAAATATATGGCGGAAAAGAAAGCAGGGCCGATGAGTTCAACCCCGTGAAACTAAAAAAAAGAGAAACTACTTACAATGTACATAACTCGGGAATATATGATAATAATCTTTCATAATATCTCTCCCGAAATAGAATGGGCATTTAGAACGCGTCCGTATGCTCCCGTCGGGAATTATTAAAATTCTTCAATATCAAATTAATTAATCACGGTATTGTGGTATTCTCGTATTGTTTAAAAGCTAGCAGTCAGAGGAGGTGGTTGTTGCTAGCGGGACGAATTATAGAGGGAATTTAATGGCAAAAATTTTACTGTTCTTTGAAAACGGGTGGTTGCTTGTGTTTAGATTTACACGAATAGTCAATGCAAAGGAAGTATCCCAATCAAACCTGATACCTGGTAGTGAACGTCGGCCGTTCAAACTGACTCAGTGCCTACATTCTCTTCGCAAAAGGGATCGTCCCAGGTTGCGCAACACGGCTACCCACAGGTTATATACAACGAGAGCCTACGAGGCCTGAACTCGCCCGCCACACCCGCAAGCTGGCTGACGGTGAAATGAGAAGCAGTACTACTATTACCGAATAAAATACTCTCCCACCGAACAAGGCTGAGCCCGTGAAAACCAGACACTCTCCGACTTCTAGAAATGAGAAATCTCCCGGAACCAAATTATTTCATCTAGTACTGACAACCCCTCACCTCTGGACTCATGTATTAATTTTCAAACATATTAAACCTAAAACATAAAACATTACATTCTTCCTCAAGAGCCTTTTTAGGAGGTCTCATGACACTGAGGGGCTAGTCACCTGCACGTCAACGGGTCGGGGTGTAGGACCCTCTCCACCGGTTTTGCTATTAACCACTCTTCACTGCCATAATAAGGCCTTATCACTTGTTCGGCGGCTCTGCAACTTTGTTTTTCTGTGAAAACATTATCTACCACGTGCCATGAGCGCCCAGTCCAAACGTACTCTCCACCACTCTATAGACCCCATCCCATTCAATTGAGATACGGCACGTGTCCTGGTATTGTGTGGTCTCTTTCTGAAACATACCAGTGATCCTACCTCCACCACTTGATTTTCCGTTCTTGGCATTTCTGCGGACGTCCCTGTTACCGACGCGACATTTTCGATGCGTCTCGCGGGAATTAGGCGTTAATTTGTTGCCAAGCCCCATAGTCGTCTTGTTCTCCCTCGCACGAAGAGGGTTAAAGCTGCCTCCAACAAGACTGGGGCATGACGAGAGAAGAAAGCGAAAGATAGGGTTGTTGTCCATGGAGGTGGACGTTTGTACCGCCTTGATTCATAGTGACTTTTGGCACGGCTGAATGCCAACAATGTGGGCCAAAACTCAGAGGGTTGTACTTGACACAGGGTAGAGAGGGAACTGAATTCAGGGTCCTGTGCATCCTTCTTCGAGGCACCGAATTTCATTGAGGGGTGTATAGGGGCGTGTGATAGAGAGAGTGATTTTGGTGTTCGTAGATAGTGCAAGGAAATTGCGGGAACTCCCGGCTGCGTGAAAAACTCCCCTCCGTTTTTCCAGGGACGATGTTGCGGTGGCGTCCCATAGTCCCGCCAGGTACTGCCACATGCGTCTTATGATGTGTTGTAGTGTGTTTGGATTTAAGGGGGAAGAAACCTAACAAACCCTACTGTATGATCGACTTACAGTTCATTAACATAACGGTAACCTTGTTTTTCTCCTGCTACCATATCAGTGATGTCTATCCCTATTCTTTTCTAAAGGTTATTACTGGAGGTAATTCCTTCCAGGGTTGTTGGTAACCTTTATTCCTTTGAACCTCTGGCAGTACAACAAGTTTCTGAGACACCTTACTCACACACATCTACTTTAAGATCTGACCAATAGCTTAGCTCCTCGGCTTCTTGATGGTTTCTTTGTCCTAAAGTGACCTAATAATTCCTATGCTGTCATGTTGTGAGAGCACGAGGAACGGTACATCTCTACGAGGAAATATGAGGACATATTGAGGCTCCCATCGGTATCTTTTTCTCGGAACAGAATAAGTATGTCATCTTTTACCGTTAAACTGAATCCAAAGTGGCTTCGGTATGCGTTTGGGTGGAACTCTTCCTCCCTCAGAACTACAACCAACTCTTTCCACCCACGGGGTTTTCCCGTATGAGTAGAATGAATTGTGGTTGGTTGAGTCCCACCATGTAGTCTCGGGTCGGCGAGTTATCATCCCCACTGGGACGCGACAGATGGTCACGCGACGAAGTTATATTTGTCCTTGCAGGTATTTAATGTCATAATTATATTCGCGCATCTCTAGGATCAACCTGGTCCATTCGGGGAGATTCTAGGTTTTTCTTTTTAAAAATACTGGTGAATGAGGTTGGTGAATCCCGTTGAAATTGAGGAATTTTTGAGCCACATAGGATAATGATGGAAAATCTACAGGTGGAACTATGGCCACAACGCTTCTTTGCGGATTCGCGGTCAGTAACGTTGTCTACGCAAGAATTTCAGTTTTTCTGGAGAAATACCCAAGGGGCAATTTGACACCCGTTTGACACTGAAACTGGCTTTAGAACCCCTCCGACGTGAGTTTACTCGCGTCTGTTGTGTTTTGAGAATGAAAAGGGTTCAATGAATTTGTGCCCCTTTTTTTATGTACAGGACAGGCCGCACATTTATCAGGCACGACTGCAGATGTTCGACACGCATGTGAACTCCTCCGTCCTAGGTGAAAGTGAACGTGAGCTCTTGTTAAATTTGTAAGTGGAGCGGTTTTGCAAACTTGTCGCAGAACCGAACTCAGGAACGAAACCATGAACAGTGCTTCAATATAGTAAACCCACAGCCATCCCATAACCCATGCACAAAAAGTCGGATTTTCTCTTCTGACAGTTTTGGGAGCTTTCATTTGTTGAAAACGGCTTCCACCGTTTTTCTATAGGTCCGGTTATTCCTTCGGCGAGATTCCGATGACCGAGAATAAGTGACTTCTCTAAGATCCAAAGGCTAACCACTTACTGAAGTTTAAGTTTCACCCCATTTGTGGTAAGGAGCTATCGAATCGAGTTGGATACTATAGACGTTTCCAAAAAGGAAGAGGAAACGCTAGGAGCCCAGAAGAAATTAAGTCGTCCAGGTAGTTTGCGTACCCACACCTTCTGAAGGAGGGGAGTTAATACTGAAGCCATCCGCCTGGGGGAAAAATTATAGACGGGCAGGATACTTGGAGCAGCTTTATAGCCCGAATGGTAGGCGTCGAACAAAACGATAATAAACATGTGACACCGTCGTGAAAGTTGGTTAGATCGCTGCTTTGATTCAATCGGACGATCTGGAAATCTGCTTCGCGCAGTCTAAACTACGGTGACATAAGTAACTTTTGGCCAAGCGGCTATTGTTCTACCAATTAGTTCCAATCGGGGAACAGAAGGATAGATACGGGGTCGAGAGTTAGTTATGTGTCGATAGTACTAAACACATTCGTCTTACTACCATCGGTTTATTTACCAAGACGCTCCGGTGATAACCACCAGGCCGTACGGAATACTTTCTATGATATTTCTTTATTCCATATCTTGAAGATATGTGAAATTTGTTCTTGGCTTCTCGGGATTACCGGTACGAGGGTCCTCGGACTGGGTGCGGGTCATCCACCTTTATATGAACCGTGTCCAGGACCAGCTATGAGACCTAATTCATTTGATCTTAGGATGAAAAGGGCTCATTTTCTAAGATATTATTGTTGTAATTCTTGTTGTTCTGAAACAGACAGGTGTTTCCATTTTTGTCCTTGATTAAGTCGTTAAACTTTGCGGTTTCGAGTTCCTTTCGGCTAGTGCGTATCAATTTACCTGGTATACAAACGTCATTGTGGACTTCCATGATATGAATTAACTTTGTGCGCTAGTGAGGAATTTACCACTTTGTCGTAAGACCGAGTATAGTGCCTTCTTGACCAAAATTTTTTCCTTCTGTATTATCGTGAACGTGGAATGTAAATTGAATTTTCTGCTGACACTATGTAACTAAGTTAAGCGGTAACTATTTTGCTAACCTTTTCCCAGCGGTGGTTAAGACAAGGAGATTAGAACCTGGTATGGTAACTATTACGTTAAATGTGGCAAACGGTCGGGCGAAAGATGGTCAGGGTTCATTTTCACCAGGAGTGAGGGAATGATTATACCTAGTGAAGCGGTTTCTATTAGCATAGTATCCTAAGCGTTGTGTGATATTAGATTGGTTTCAATAATATGCTACCGAAGGATGTGATCACAGGTATGGCGGGGTATCGCCCCAGCGCATTCGCTCACTTTTTCACATCCCAGGTAAAGAGTGGCTTTGTCCGAGGATGTCACCAACCAAGAAGTACATCCCGCCGTTGAGATAAGAGTCTGGATTAACGGGAAAACCAACTTTTTAAACTTTTGCCCGTCACCGTTTCAATTTCTGCCATATCATGCCGAGAATGTTCAACCACGCGGTCTGTGATAAGTCTGTGGATTGCCTACCCGAGGTGTCTGAGGGAGGATTCCTCGGATTTATTATTTCTCCTCCGATCCGTTTTGCGTGCAGTCTTTGATTAAAGCTATAACCACATTTCCCTGGGATGTCTACATATCGTCGTTCTTACTTAATCGTCCCGTTTATATTTACGTGGGATGTGGGGAATTGGAAACATAATCGGCACCGTAAACTAGCGTCAATGATTTAATTGTCCAGGGTTTTGAGGTTGACTCTGGATGTGAGGACTATTTGCGCTGCGGCACGTCCAGGGGACAATTTCGATCTCCCCTCCGGCAACCGGGTTTGCGGACAGTCGAAACAAGGACCTGTTTGGAGTTTTCCTCCAGCATACGGAAGGGTTTTATGCGTTTGTGATTGAAAATAAAGCGCAATTACTTTTGAAGGTGTGAATGTCCCTCCGGAAGGATCGCGTCTGGCGAGGATGATTCGTCTAGTTTCACTTGGGCCCAAACTGGCTTTAGTTCTTGGATTTGTGGTTTAGACTTTCTCCACTTCGTCTTTGGTGGTCTCGGAGTTTGGCGAAAATGTATGGAACGATCTGTTTCTTGTTCGTAAGAACTTTCCTTCTTCTAATGTGCTACCCAGCCGGATAATATTAGAACTTTGGAAAAACAACTGTGTGTCTCGCTCCCACTCGAAACTGTATTGCGTCGTGTGTACGGATGCGGTGCTAGAATTATTTAGTTTAGGGGATACCCTCATTAGGAAATCCCTTAATTTTATCTCGCGACGCGATATGGTATTCCTGTACCACAGTTTCTCTTGATGTCCTACACGGTCGGGGATTTTTTCATTTGGGAGTTTTGTCGCAAATCACGCATGTTTGCAATAAAACGATGTGGATAAGCTTGAGAGATGCTCCCAGTCCGGAACTCTTGCCCCAATTACTTGCCAGGGCTCTATCAACACTCACTTAGCGTGGTGAACTCGGTCTCGAAAAGATTTCTAAGGTGTCGCCAAGTCTTACTTTATGTTCGTTTCGATAGCGGAATAAGATGAGAGTTCTGAGCACACTTCCCTTTTGCAATTGGTATCGGTGAGCTTCGATTGAGCTACTTCGTTTATCTCACAAAGAAAACAACTGCTCCTGGGATGTCGGGCCGTTGGTCAAGGCCTGTAAGTTGACTGTAAACATAATACGGGAATATCTCGAGGTTTTGATGAGTCTCTCCTTTCACGCTTATCGTGGTACTGTAATTTTGAGAGGCAAATTGGACAAGGTTTTTCGTTGATTTCCTCCTTCACGTACAAGCAGGATAATGAGGGGTAGCTAAGGAAAGGGTGCGTTGATTTTTTCTTTCCGCTATCCGGGAAATTGAGGGGTAAGGAAAGAGAGTTCGTGGGATTTTCTTTCCATATTTCCATTCTTCCTTCTCGCAGCTCTTATGTCTTCCACATGAAATCTTTTATCCGTATATATTGCTTCCGGCTCCTCCTCCCTCCTTCGTTTTCATCTCGGGGAAATATGGTTATCTTCACAATCTGATGGAACGCCGGAGAAACACCTCTTATAGACACAGGTAGGACTCCGATCTCCCGTGTCCGACTCGGTGACAATAGAAAATGTTACACTCGGGTTTCCGTGACTAATAGATGTGGTTCTCTTCTGAAAAATGCATCGGTTCGGTATTAAGCAGATGGCATAACTATCGCCTCACAATTACCTCTCGAATGTGCGACCGTAATTTCCGTGATAGGGTAAGCAAGAGAGCCGGGTCCATTGCTATCGCATGTATCATCTGCTACCTAACACAAAATGCCACAGGTAATGATATTGAGTATATGCGCCATACCGGGACCACTATTTTAGTCTATACAATGAGAAAAACCCCCCAAAGAATTGACCTCATCCCGAAGCTCTGAAATCACCTAATTCAGTTTCCTCGGGAATCAGAAGATTTGGGAAGTTGACTGTGTCCTACTAGATGAAACTTTGTCATATTGTCCTGAAATTTTGAGTCATATTTAGCTACTTGCCCAAGGTGAATATTCTGTTGTTTATTTGTAAAGGAGAAATATAACCCACCGCCTATAGCACCAGTGTGTTGCCTGAAATTGTGGGGGGTAACTCCTATGGGGAGTTATAAAATGGTCAAACGTTATTGAAAGGAATATTAATTGAATTAAGAATTTTCATTAGATTACAACTTGAATGGAGGAGATTTACCTTAGTTCTTATGACTGTCACTGTATGTGATTATAGTCTAGACAACGTACTCAGCGGAGAGTACTGAAATGAGGGATGATTTAGGGAAAAGCGGGTAAGGGTTTAGGTAAGGGAAACAGGGGTGAGGTTAAGGGGAAAGGATGCTGCCACCAGTCCAGGCGAGTTACCTCTCTGGTTAACTCCGCTGGGCGCGTTTTGACGAACATAGTTAAGGATTAGATTATTGTTTGTAGTCGTGATTGTCGTGGAATAATATACCGAGTAAGGGCTGACTCTTTGGAAGTGTGGGGAATTACTGGTCCTAAACAGAATAATTCACACCTGGGGTTCTAATAATAACACAAGAAAACTATATTTGAAAACATCATCCTATTTAATTCATACTGGAAGGGATAGTAGTCATGTCTGCTTGAGATTTCATACTCCAACATATAAGGGTTAAACCACACACCGAGAAACCACTTTAATCGGATGTAAAAGCAAAAAAACTTTACACCCTGATACAGGAAAATCTTCCTATGTGATGAAAGAAAGCTCTTAGGAGCATTAACTCCTCACGAATCCTATTAATGAATTATCCTACACAGGTAACATACCGCCTTTTGGGGGGAAAAACAAAATATTATAAATTGCACATGTAACAGATATTATATATATGGGAAAAAAGCGAGAGTAATGAAGTTGTTGTGTATCACAAAGACATATGACCTGAATAGAGGCACGAGCGAGCCTCTTCCACAGGAAGGATGAGTGTCAGGACTACTCCCGCAAGCCTACAGGAAGGTATGAACGTGGAATCGTTAATAAACTTATAAGGATGGGTAGCACCTCCTTTACGTTAGCGTAAAAAACAGTGTTACCCATATTTGAAACATATAGATAACAAGGAAAGGGGGGGGGGGGGGAAACAGAGCGAATGTGTCGCGACTCTACCTAAGGAAGATGAACGTGGACTGGCGTCCCACGGCGTTACCCATGTACCCGCGGAGAAAGAACAAAGGGAATCGTCTGAAGAGGTCTAGATCGTGACCTAAATGAAGAGCTTATAATCACAAACTAACAATAAAATAATGAAACTCGTGTACTAAGACAAGGCCTTGCCTATAATACAGACCTGTTACTTGATATAGAAGCAATTTCTAATTGTTAATCTAATACCCAAGAAGGGTGTTTTTATATTAAGTCGACAGTCCGACCCGAACGCGTTTTCAAGATGTTGTGAGAGGGTATGGAAGATTGTAGCAATGAAATTTGGTTTTGACTTTCAACATTTAGCGCATATACTCATAAACTAACAAAGCCCCCATGTATGACCATGATGATAACGATAGGGACTATTGAAAGACATTACGAATCTAGGAGTGTTACTCGGCTGATCACGAATAGCTGGGGAAGATGAAAAGATTCTGAACTACATTATCGTTAACTCACTGATCGCGGAATAATTATCCCACGGATTTTGACTCGCATACGGCATGTCGGGGGGGGGAATGGAAGAAAGAGGAAAGAAATGGCGGGGGAGGGACGAAAGAAGATAAACAAAATGGCGCGTAGGAAGGACAAATGATGAGAAAATATGGCGGAAAAGAAAGCAGGGCGATGAGTCACCCGTGAAACTAAAAAAAGAACTACTTACAAGACATAACTCGGGAATTATATGATAATAATTCTCATACTATCTCTCCCGAATAATGGGCATTACACACAGTCACGCTCTATGCACAGAGCCACATCACATACTTGGCAGTGAAAACATGTATCAACACTCCTGCTCTTGTTGGCTCGCATGTTTAAAAACATGACACTTCCAAAAATAATTTTATGGATATATATAGGTATATATTTCATCTACAAAATAATAAAGATTTTGTAAACCGTCATTATGACATGAACCTGAGATTGATCATAAATTGGTTAAATCTTTAGTTTGAATGCCAATTTTAAGGGTTTCCAAGTGTTCTCATGTACACTGGTGCACCAAACATTGCGCCCAATCGGGACCGTTGTTATCGGCACGAAACTCAAATCCACGAAACTATAATTATGCATTGACCTTATGGGATATAAGCTACTCAGGATCCAGACCTCCCAACCCTCGCTTCCATTTCCTGCTTTTGACGCTGTATACATGTTAACAAATGCTGGGCACTGGCGGCGAAAAATTGAACCATTCGACAGCGAACTTCGTGTTTAGGGGCGCGAAACTTGAAATGGGGAATATTTAGAAGTACCGCTAAGCTTTGTGTCCGCGAATCGAGATGCCACGAAACAAGGTGCACCAGTGTATATTTTTTTCTTCTAGTGTTGAAGGATGAGGGGTATGCATGATTATGTTTAAGGCTACTGTCCTCATGAATGCCATTCTATTTTACCACATCAGGGGATGTGCATGTGCTTCCTCTTTGCGGGCGTCACGTCCATGATCAGCACACAGTTGTACAGTACCTTGGTGGACAACATCACCTTGCCTGGACTCTACTGGACCCATGCACTTTTCGCCACTGGAGGAATGCGGCACTCCCTCTTCTTTATACGCGAGACTAGCCGCCAGAACATTGGATGAGAGAGAGAAACAAAAAATAAGAAGAAGATAAATATTTTATAATAGATAATTGATTAAGAATATATATTAATTGAAAATTAAGAAACCAGTTTAGAATGTCATTCTACTTTTATGTTAACTCAATTCAACTCATGTACATACACTTAACCCTCAGCTATCACGCATTCGGCAGTCCCGTTTCACAGCTATCGCGGAAACCTCGAAAGCTGCATACCTCTGGATTAGCACATAAAGTCACGGCTCTCGCATATCTGATGTGGCGAAAATACTGTAAAGTTTGACATTTCCAGGCCGCATGTCATCAAGCAACACCATGCATTACTCGCTCCTTGATTGGTCGATCTCACCGGGTCGGGAAGCGCTGTGATAAGCCGCCATCCATCCCTTCCTTCAGGAAGGGATGATTTAGTTACAAATGTGCAGGTCGGGGGGAATTTAGATAATAGCGACCATTATGAGATCAGATTTAGCTTAAAATGGGAAGTTGGAAAATTAAGTGGCAATAGGCATCGAATACCTAATTTCAGAAAGGCCAATTATGCGGGATTAAGAAGACACCTGGAGGTTATTAACAAGAGGTGTGGGATGGAGGAGAATAAATTTTCCAAGGACAGGGCGATGACAGCTGGAAAGGCCAATTATGAAGGATTAGGAAGGCACCTGGAGGAAATTGGCGCGGTCAGATATGGTAGTGAGGTCGAGGCTGAGGAGATAATTAGAGCGGTTAGACAGGGAAGGGAGATCAGGGCTGAGGAGGTAATTAGAGAGGTTAGAAGGGGAAGTGAGGTCGGAGCCGAGGAGGATTATACCTCATTTGTAAGGAATATAATTGACGGACAGAAAAGAAATATTCCTTATAGGGAAATAAGGTCCAGAAAGAGTGATCCAAAATGGATGACCGCCAAGCTAAAACACAACATTGGAGTAAAAAGAAACATTTATTTAAGGTTCAAGGCAGGATTGGTAAACAAAGAGCAGTATGACGTGATGGCGAGGACAGTGAAGAAATTAACTCGAGTTGCTAAGAACAATTATGAGATTAAAGTAGCAGAACAGACGAAAGGGGACCCAAAGGGGTTCTATCAGGTTTATAAAAACAGACAAGGAATAGTTGGGCCGTTAAGGTCAGGACAGGGTAAGGTCTTAAATACGGATGAGGATATGTGTAGGAGTCTAAATGATTATTTCTTAAGTGTTTTTACGGAGGAGGATACACAGACGATACCTGATAGTGAACAGATGTTCAAAGGAAGCGATGAGGAGAAACTCACAGATATTGTGATAACTAGGGAAATGGTGGAGGAGGGTATAGAAAAAATGAAAACATTTAAATCGCCAGGACCAGATGAAGTGTATCCCAGGGTATTAAAGGAATGCAAGGAGGTTGTTAGTGAGTCGTTAGTGCACATTTTTAGGAAATCGGTTGAGATAGGCGATGTGACATTATTGTGGAGGAAAGGAAATGTTGTTCCCATATTTAAGAAGGGAGACAGAGGACTAATGTCAAATTATCGACCCATAAGTCTAACATCAGTGGTGGGTAAATTATTGGAATCTATTATTGCAAAAAACATTAGAGAGCACTTAGATAAACATAGTTTGATCAATGATTCACAACATGGATTCACCAAGGGCAGGTCATGTCTCACCAATTTATTGAGTTTTTAGAGGAAAGTTTATGAGACGGCAGATAATGATAAGGATTATGATATAATATATCTGGACTTTAGTAAGGCATTTGACAAAGTACCACACGAGCGACTCTTAAATAAGGTTAGGGCTCATGGTACAGATGGGAAGGTTCTTCATTGGATCAGAGCTTGGCTAAGTAATAGGCAACAAAGGGTTACAATTAATGGTTCCAAATCTGAATGGGGACTGGTAACAAGTGGAGTTCCACAAGGGTCTGTTTTGGGCCCATTACTATTTTTTATTTACATCAACGACTTGGATAGTGGGATTAGCAGTGATATCAGCAAGTTTGCTGATGATACTAAGTTAGGTAGGATTATTGGATCACAGTCTGACGTAAACATATTGCAGGGAGACTTAGATAAACTTAACGAGTGGGCAGTCAGATGGCAGATGGAATTTAATATTGATAAATGTAGCGTTATGAATGTTGGTAGAAAAAACCCTGGTAATAGATACACCATAAGCAATGTATCGCTGAAAAGATCAGAAGGTGAAAAAGATCTTGGAGTGAGGGTGAGCCCAGACCTCCGACCTAGGAAACAATGTATTGAGGCCAGAAATAGAGGTAATAGAGTATTAGGATTCATTACCAGAAGTGTTAAAAGTAGAAGTGCGGAAGTTATTCTAAAGCTTTATCTGGCTCTAGTCAGGCCTCACCTAGACTATGCAGTTCAGTTTTGGTCTCCATATTACAGGATGGATATAGTGTTGTTAGAAAAAGTGCAGAGAAGGATGACCAAAATGATACAAGGGCCTAATAACTAAAGTTACGCATGTAACTTTAGTTATGAGAGGAGATTGAAGTTATTAAAATTACACTCACTCGAGAGACGCAGAGTAAGGGGCGATCTGATAGAAGTTTTGAAGTGGATAAAGGGATTTAATAAAGGAGAGGTAGGAAAAGTTCTTACGGCTTTTAACCAGGGTAGAACAAGAAGTAACGGATTCAAGCTGGAAAGGCGTAGATTTAGAAAGGAAATAGGGAAAAACTGGTTCACAAATAGGGTGGTGAATGAATGGAATGGTCTCAGTAGACAGGTAGTTAGTGCTGAGTCATTGGGGAGCTTTAAAGGGGAGCTGGATAGGTTCATGGATGGGGATGAAAGGTGGATGTAGGTAGTGTTAGGTTACAGGAACTACCACGTGTAGGCCTCGCAGCCTCTTGTAGCTTCCTTATTTTCTTATGTTCTTATGTTCTTATGATAGTGTGATAGTGTTGTCTACGCGTCCTACACAATCCTCCCGGCGTCCCAGAGTCCTACAGTGCCAGGATACGAGGTGGGAAGGATATTAGGATACCCGCGTAGGATTCTGGTGTAGGGTGTTTTGAAGTTTTGTTTTGAAATTGTTGTGGTAGATTTTAAGGTGTTTTAGGTTGTGGTGGGGTGTGTTTTAGGAATGTTTAAGGGTGTTCTAGGGTGTGTGGGGGTGTAGGCGGTGGGATCTGTGTGTGGGGGTAGTAGGGTGAATCAGGGTGTCCAGGGTGTGTGGGAATATGTTAGGGTGTGTGTATATGTCAGGATTTGTGTAGGGTTGTGATAGCGTGTGTGGGGTTGTGTGTGGGCGTGTAAGGAATGTAAGGGTTGTATGGGGATGTTTTTAAGGGTTTGTGTGTGTGTTGGTTGTGTTTTATGTTATTAGGTTGTGTAGGGGTGTGTTAGGGTATCCGTTATTCGGGCCGCCGTTGCAGGCCGCCTATAGTAAACTTTGTGGGTTAGGTTAGTTATGTTGGTATACTTTTTGTGGTTAAGGTTAGTTAGGTTACTTGTGGTTTAAGGTTAAGTAGGTTTCATTACAAACCTATAGGTTATGCATAAATGCCTGCTGTATGCATTTAATATAGGCGCCTGATTTACTGGCGGCCAAATCAACTGTATCCGTGTGTTAGATATAGGGTGTGTGTGGTGCCTGTATTTTTAGGGTGTGTGTATTTGTCGGTTGTGTGTAGGGTTGTAATAGTGTGTGGTGGGTTTGTGGGTGGGTGTTAGGATGGGTGAACAGGAAGGTTCGACGAATAACGTTTTTCGACGACACCGTCGAAACTTTCCAAGTCATTATTTAACGGTGATACACAGGCGACAGGGTGTTGCGAAGCCATACAGGTGGTGTATTGACAGGTGTGGTGTGTATTGGTAAAGCGAGAGAGGTTTAAGAGTGAGTGTATAGCACCCCCAGTGTGTTGTCTGCCTAAGAGCGACGCGCAGTTCCTCCGTCACTATAACTGCGTCATCCCCGTACCGCCGCGGCCACGGGTACGGCGCGGGCCCAGTGGTCCATAGAAGCTAATCTCTGGTAAAGCGTGACTCCGAACTTATGATCAACGCATCACGGTATACCCTCGGTACGTTTTCTGTAGTATTCAGCGGAGACAACTTAGCGAAAACACGTCAATATATTCCATTTACCCGGCATTAACTATGATGTCATATATTTCAAGGGAGAATATTACGCTGAAAGGCTAATATTGAGCAATGTATTAGCGCAACCCTATATTTATCATAGCATACTCCAATTGTCACTATATTGTCACTAATAATGTATTTAAAGGTAAATCTCGCCTTATTTCCCATTCATAAGTCTATACTGGGGAGGCTGTAGCGGAGCGTTTAGAGTCTCCGACTGGCCGTTCTCGTGAACCGAGTTCGATCCCCGAAGAAACCAAAACCTTTTCTGCACCGTCGAGTGTCCTACGAACACCAAATCCCTGCCTATTAACTCTACTCTACCTCTCGACTGCGAGTGCATCGGAGGACAGCAGGGGGGCGCAGTAGCCTCACAGGCCTATAAGAAACCTGCCTGGCGCCACCAACGGGCGAGACCACCATCAGAAACTCAAGTGAACCTCCGTGGAGCCTACCATCCGAGCCCTGGGTCACCACAACTGCCTACGGGCGTATAGTCACAAATGTAAAAAAAAAAAAAAAAAAAAAAAAAAAAAATTATGGAAGTGAGGCTAACTCTAATTTTCTCTACGTGTTAACACTCTCTATCTAAAAAATTCATTGGAAGTGAGCTAGCTTTAAATTTTCTCTACGTGTTAGAGTTCTCTAAGGGAAAATCCAGCTTATTTACTCTTATTGTCTGATATCTGGGCTAATAATAACTGGCCGCCCAGTGGTCCTGACGCTGATTGGCTGACAACGTCGCTAGGCCTCTGATTGGCTCGTGGAATCCTGAGGTGACAGTTGCCGATTACGTATTGCAAACGAATATTCGCTGCTTTTTTTTTGCGAAGCGAGCTTGGACACCTCTTTCAGCCGAATTCATTCTTTTGGTACTAAATAGATTGGTGAATCTGTCATATAGGCTTGTTAAAATGTTTACTCCACGAAAGGGGGAAAGGAGGCTACAGGCGCAAAGGAAGACATTTGGCACAGAAGGTTATATTTCGTCTCTTAACTCATTTATGCATGAACTATTATGGACAATAAGCAGTTTTACGCGAATAATCTCTAAATAAAAATACATTAGACATACATTGACTCTTATTTGTTTTCTCAAAATAGTGAATATTCCTGCATAAATTAGTTAAGAGACGAAATATAACCTTCTTTGCCAATTTCTTCCTTTGCGCCTGTAGCCTCCTTGCCCCCATTCGTGGAGTAAACATTTTACAAGCCTATATGACAGATTCACCAACCTATTTAGTACCAAAGAATGAATTCAGCATAAATAGGTGTCCAAGCTCGCTTCGCTCGTCTAGATCGTGGCATTTTTTCTTAAGTAATATTATGTTACTGGTTACTTTACTTTTAGTAGACAGACAGTATTTTAAGGTGAGGGTATTTAAAAAGTTGACTTTAGCCTGTGCAAGCTTGAACACGTTCCACATCTTTAGCGTGGACGTCTATTTCCTAGTTTATTTTCTTTCAATTAACACTAATGATATCGCTATAATAACAGATACTCACGTTGTAACCGTAATAGCTCTCCAGAGTGAAGTGAATAGTCTTTCTACTAGTACTTCCTTTTATATATAGCGCTGCGTTGTGTGCTATGGTGCAATATCTTATTTGTTTATTAAAGAAACTTTATATGATCTATTAATAGAAAATAATTGGTTAAATATCGAATACATAAAATATCATTTTGAACTCACAATTCGAAGTTTAATTGAAAAGTTATTTATAATAATAAGTGGTGTTATATCGGGGTTGAAAGAATGACGCGTACAATATTAAATATGCTAAGACTCTACATCTGTATTGAAAATCTGAAAATAATAGAAACTTTTAAACGTTTACAGGTTGTTATGAAATTTTTGGGTTAGCGAACTTGAATTAACGAAAGTTAAATGTAACGGAAGTTAATTAGTCCGATAATGATTTCCAAAGTTAACTTAAAAGTTAAATCGTTAACGAAAATGTTAACTTCGTTAATTAACGATTAACAGTTTGGTGCCCACCTTTGGATTTAACTCATGTATTTAATTGAGTGTTGTAAATAGTATATCGTTGTTATGGCAGCATCAGGGAGTGAGTGACCCACATCTTAACGCCATGGTCTGCCTTAGTGTGCCTCCTGCAATGACCCATTCTTAACTAAGAAACTTGTGTTTTTATCAGAATACGGAATGCTTCACTTATTGCAGTAATATTATGCCTGAAATATGTAACAAGTTAGAGTTTTTCATCATGTCACCGAGATGTAGTTTGCAGGTGGATTGTATGTACACTATATACAGCAGCAAGGAAGGGAAGTCCTGCATACACTTGACTCGTTCCTACACCATGCATTCAAACACTTCCCGGAGCAGTAGTACCCTGACTACTGGCACATGTATAAAGTGCTGACGTTTGGCTTTGTTTACAATTCTCATTTTAAGCAAAGAAATACGTAAACTCTCGTTTTCACCTTCGCCTGAAAATGAACAAAAGAGAACTTCTTAATATCAGCAAAGAATCAATGTATATACCACACACGCGTTAAATTTTTTTACCATTTTATTTGTACATACGTGGCATGTTTTGGGCGATTGATTCATTGGCTCTGATATAATGTTAGTGTGACTGATCTCATCACGTCGACCATTCGCATGTTTGTCGATGTAATTACGAACATTGACATTTGTGGATGATATTGCTGCCACTGATCACTCTTCCATAAATGCTCTAGCAGTTGATGTTCATGAGTAGTGTTCTGAATGATGAACACTTACCTGACTTTATCTGTCCTCCGTCACATCACAACAAGCCAACCTACATTACATCACTCAAACGTTTCACTACATGCAAAAATAAGGATTTAGTGATATTATAAGAATGTTTTTGTTCAATGTATATTTGTAGCTTTAGCATGGAACGAATACCTTTGGAATAGTTTCATAGTAATATATCATGCAAGAAAAGGGCCAGGTATATGTGAACTACAACTAACGGATCTTTGAACCTCTTATACAGAAAGCAAACTGTATAATAGTAACTCTTTTTTAATCTATTACATGAAGGTTTTACATCATAATCATCGTGATCTGCACCACCACCCCCTCAGAGTATTAGCAGTGTTGCCATCCGTCCAAGATACGAATCGAGACTGTTTCGACTCGTGTTTCAGATCATTGAAATACCTGCAAACAAAACAGTGACTTGGAAAGACACATATACATTAAGAAGGAAAACAAACTCTTTTCATAAAAGTCATTCTATAAGATATCAATGTCAAGAAAGGAGAGTGTAAATGCAGGAGTATCTGTATTATTGTTAAAGGTTAAGTATTGCTGTCTGATCACAAAACTAAAAGCAGTTTAGTAAACTCTTACAAGAGAACACAACTTCTTAATGAGTGTTGAGTTGCATCAGATTTGCCAAGCATAATCAATATGTAAAGAAAACCTTCATTGTATGATTTTGGTTTTATTGCAATTATGTAATATGTTCTCTGCATACATTTCAAAAATAGAGGTAAAGCACTTTTTGTAGTAATTATATATTACTGACTTAATTACTTACGGCAATAATTATTTATATATATATATATATATATATATATATATATATATATATATATTATATATTTGGGATTTTTTTTTATGATTACCCCTCAGCGCCTCACATATGTTTATGCGCACATGTACCTTCCTCTCATTACCTGACCATTTACTCAATTTTAATTTATCGACTTAAGTGCACACTAAGGGTTAATAAAAAATTTGTTGTTGTTTTTTCATTTGTGCCTATAAACGCCTATAGGGAGCCGTGCCCCAGGCTCGGATGGAAAGGCTCTGGAGGTTCACTTGAGGGCTGTGATGGTTGGCCCTCGCCCGTGGTGGCGCAGGCAGGATTTTTTGTTATAGTGACCCCTGTGATTCTAATAGAGGCTCATGCCGCTCCTCTGTGTCCTCCGATGTACTCGCAATCGAAGGTAGAGTTAATGGGCAGGGCATGTGGGTCATCTTAGGTCACTCGACTGTGCAGAAGGTTTTTTTTGGTTTTCTTCGGGGATCGAACTCGGGTCACCGAGAACGCCAGTCGGAGACGCTAACCACTCTGCTACCGCCTCACCCAAGGATAAGTACACTCCAAACTATATTTCATTGATATGATATCAGACCCTTAACCTCAATCTCCTCATTCAGACCTACGATCTTGGATTTGATCTGCGCTATTGTGTCGATTATGTAACTTAACTTGACAGTCTAATTAATACCTCTGCTTCTCTACTTACATAAGATACAGAGTGAAAGCATCTCTGGTTCTATTTTATAATATTTAAACCCATAAGTTCTCATTGCCCATTCTTTTTTTACTTAAGCTTATCCTTTTTCCATGCTTTCCTCGCTTGATTATTGTTTTCCACTTTAGCTTGAATTCATTATGTTTCTAGCCCTTCATCCACCCTTCCTTTTTCCCCCATCATTTACCCTTTTCGCCCTGTGTGTGTGGCAACTCAAAATTAAAATCTCAATCATTGCTTTCCTCCCTTCTGACACATAGCTGACTTCATCAGTTCCTCCCCCCCCCCCCTCTTCTCTCTCTCTCTCTCTCTCTCTCTCTCTCTCTCTCTCTCCCTCCTCTCTCGTCTCTCTCTCTCCTCTCCCTTTTCTCTCCCTCTCTCGCTCTCTCTCTCTCTCTCTCTTTTCCCCTCTCTCTCTCTCTCTCTCTCTCTCTCCCTCTCTCTCTCTCTCTCTCTCTTTTCTTTTCTCTCCCCTCTCTCTCCTCTCTCTCCTCTCTCTCTCTCTCTCTCCTCTCTCTCTCTCTCTCTCTCTCTCTCTCTCTTTTCTCTCCTCTCTCTCTCTCTCTCTCTCTCTCTCTCTCTCTCTCTCTCTCTCTCTCTCTCTCTCTCTCTCTCTCTCTCTCTCTCTCTCTCTCTCTCTCTCTCTCTCTCCCCTCTCTCTCTCTCTCCTCTCCTCCCCTCTTCTCTCTCTCTCTCCTCTCTCTCTCTCTCTCCCCTCTCTCCTCTCTCTCTCTCTCTCCTCCTCCTCTCTCTCTCTCTTTTCCTCTCTCTCTCTTCCCCTCTCTCTCTCTCTCTCTCTCTCTCTCTCTCTCTCTCTCTCTCTCTTTTCTCCTCCTCTCTCTCTCTCTCTCTCTCCTTCTCTCTCTCTCTCCTCTCTCCTCTCTCTCTCTTCTCTCTCTCTCTCTCTCTCTCTCTCTCTCTCTCTCTCTCTCTCTCTCTCCCCTCTCTCTCTCTCTCTCTTTTCTCTCTCTCTCTTCTCTCTCTCTCTCTCTCTCTCTCTCTCTCTCTCTCCTTCTCTCTCTCCCCTCTCTCTCTCTCTCTCTCTCTCTCTCTCTCTCTCTCTTCTCTCTCTCTCTCTCCTCTCTCTCTCTTCTCCTCTCTCTCTCCTCTCTTCTCTCTCTCTCTCCTCTTCTCTCTCTCTCTCTCTTCCTTCATCTCCTCCTCTTCTCTCTCTTCTCCTCT
>JACEEZ010001127.1:139933-167433 GCA_016584305.1 Chionoecetes opilio | reverse complement strand
CAGATTTACCTTCTCCTCTCTTTTTGGCTATTTCCTCCTTTCCCCTTCCTTCCATCTTTCTTTATTTCCTCCCTACCTTCCTTTTTCCCATGCCTATCTCTCGCTTCTAAACTATATTTCTATCTTTTCTCATCTTACAGACTTTCCTTCCCTCTTATCGTTGCCCCTTCCTTCCATCCATCCATCTTTTCCCATTCCTATTCCAATCATATACAATTATTATCTTTATTTAACCCTTCCCTCCGTTTTCGTTTATCTACGTAGCTAGCTGAAATACGGAGACATACGGCTGTTACTCTTTTATCAGATAAGAGAAGCAAATTTGCAGCATCAATCCATAACCTTTCACCTTTATCGTCCAACCAACAATCTCAAAATTAACAACCGGTTCTATTTATGTGTGGTTTTTTTCGCACAGTATTGGTACCGAGACAAATGCTTTGGTTCAGGGCAGCACAGCAAGATAAACAAGATAAGTTTTCACGGGACATATCTCATTGCTTGGGGGGGACGCGTCGGAAGTATTCGAACCACACTTTCCCTGCACCTCTCCGGAAACTGCGTCACAAGGTTTTATGCCCGCTATCAATCTGCCCCGTCGCATCCCGCGACTGATTTTGATTACACTGATTTTGAGTTTTTTCATACATACCTGGTGTCGTTTCGTAACTCTAGTAATCAAGTTTAATTCTGAGCTGAGTGTACGAAATGTCTATGATTTCATATAGACTACGAAACAACTTTTAGGTGTACGAATCTACTGGTGTACGAAACAACTTTTGTACGAACTGACTGCACCCCCTTGCGTCACTTCTAGTCTTCACGCAGCTTGAAGCATTATGTTTGGCCGGGTTGTTTACATTGAAGAGGTCACAAGAAGAAGAAGAAGACCGGTGAGGTAGAGACACGCCGCTGTAATGGTAAGTTTTTACCTGAATTTTGATGTATTGATGGTTTTACTAGGACGGTGTATTGATGGGACTGGAGGTGAGACTATCAGGAACGGATAGAGGGAGGTTTGAGGTGGGATTGGTGCATGAGTTGTTGGTAATACTGGTAGATTACTTTTTGGTGTGACTATCGGTAGTGGATATGTTTTTGGTGAGTGATAAGTTTTAGCTTAGAACTTTGCTTTGCTTAGATAAGGAGAGGAAAATGAGGAAGACTTGAGAACACAGGGAGACTTTGCATTCCTGCTAAGAGTGTATGGAATTATGAATGTTTGCATCACGGTAACAGTGTGTGGCGTTGAGAACTCAAAGAAATTCGTGGCTTGCTATGTCGGTCTATAGGCAAGTTACTCCCATAAATCAATTCCACAACTAAAAGAAAACTAGATATGCTCTACCATTTTCTTTAAAGATATTGTTACGAACGCGCCACAACTCGAGCTCAGGTTGAGGTTGAGGGATGGTGAGTGGGTTGTTGTGGCCAGAAGAGGAGGAAGAGGAGGAGACCGCGTGGAACAAAACGGAGGCGAGGCATACCCCTGGGAAAGGATCTCTGGCCGGAAACCACCCGAAGGATACGACGCGTCCACCAGGAAACAGGGTGACGGTAGGGCTAGTGGTGGTTCACAGGCAAGAAGGGTGGAGGAATAGTCCCCTGAGCTTGGGTGAAATAGGTAGCAGTGGCCGTGGGTTTGGCGAATGGCGGGCGCGCGTGGGGTGGATGCCATGAGGGTATAACCAGTGTTTCCTTGTCCCCACCATCCGGTGGCATAATGTGTTGAGTGTGGTGACTGGTATGTTATAAGGTGCATAACAGTGACTAGTTGCAGTGGAGGGAACATTTTGGGCTGCGACGGTCGGCAAGTGATCGGGCCTATGAGGAGGGGCTGTTGTGTCTCACGGTGGGCGTGAGGTTGTTTCTGTAGTGTTTACCTATTACAATTATAGTCTGGAAAGGATACGAGTGTGTTATTCCGCATGTGCCTGTCTATGTGTGTGCCGTGGTGGTGATGTGCCCGTGTGAGGAGCCCGTGCTCAAGGCCTTAGGGGATTCATGGCGTCTGGTCCCGATTAGACACATAACCGGACTGAGCCGATCATTCCCACGCGTCTGAAGCCAGCCCAGCAAGAGAGGCAAGTCCGTTGGGCGGCTGTGGGAGGGCGGGTTTGCAACATTGGTGTTCAGAAGTGGGATGTTGTTGTGTGCTCTGGTCGGCGCCGTAGAGTGAGGGCCAAAGAGGTACGGGCACGGGTCTAGAAGTACGGCAGGCGCGTTAAGGGATACGGCACACCATCCCAGGACGGAAGTGGTGAACAGCCAACTCCGGCTGACATCTTGCGGGTATTACGAATGCAGGCGTGTGCCATGACCAGACAAACAGAAGCTGTTGACAGTTTTAACACGCAGATGGGTCAAAGGCTCGACGCCCAGGGAAAGCAGATAAATAAAGGTCTGGGACGAGCATTGCGAGAGCGTCAGCGCGTAGAAAAGGACACTAAAGAGTACACTGATAACCAGCTTGAGCGGGTGAAAAGTGAGGTAAAGGAGGAAATGGGGCAGCTGGCCATTGACTTGAAAACCCACATCAGTAAGACACTGGGGCGGGGCGGTGGGTGGTTATCAGAGTATGGGTGAAGCTGCTACAGGACTGGTGAAGGAGGAACCGTGTAGTGCCAGCGAATGGGTTAGTTCAGACAGTGGGGGGGAGCAAGTGTTGGGTGCCCAAAGCTACGGCGTGCTCCGTCAAGGGCCGTCTGTCCGTGCGACACCGAGAAGTGCTGCTCCCACGCCTCCTTCAACACCATCCCCGCCAAGTTCTCCATCCCATAAGGCACAAGGTTCCCGACGTCGTTGTCGTCGTGGTGAGGGTGCCCGAAAGCGTCCCCAGGAATTTGACGGTACTGTGTCCTGGGAGGCTTACCGGGCACAGTTTGAGCTGTTGGCCAAGGCTGGGGCTGGAGCCGCTATGAGAGGGCGGTGCAGCTTGTGGGGGGCGTTGAAGGGTTCAGCGCTGGAGGTGTTGAACCAGTTGCCGGCCGGGAAGCAGAACCTCCTACAGTAGCGTTTGGCGGTGCTAGAGAGGCGGTACGGACACCAGCACCAGTCAGAGGTGTTTTCGGGCCAGGTTCAGGGCCAGACTAAGGAATCCTGGAGAGTCGTTGCCGCATTTGGCGCAGGACTTGGAGCAGCTAGTAACGTCGGGCGTACCCGGGGGCAAGCGAGGACATGATCACTCTCCTCCTCCGGGACCCAATTTGTGGACGCGGTAAAACCATCCCCAAATAAAGATATACATTCAACAGGCACACGTGGAGGACCTACAGCAAGCCCTGGCCCGAGGATTGGAAATGGATTTCCTTTTGAGGACTAGTCAGGAGGTAGAAGGCCCGACACACAGGCCGAGAACCATGTTTAGGGCCAGGAAGGGGCACGTCCAGTCGCCCCCAGCTACCCTATATCGTCCCCAGGAGTTTTCCCCGGCAACTGTTTCCGCTGTGGGCAGAAAGGTCACTGGAAGAAGAAATGCCCTCGGCAGAGGCGCCAAAGCGTCTCACCTAGAGGGGGTAACAGCGGCCGGTACCAGTACAAGCCGTGCTGCTGGGATTGTGGGCAGGCTCACCGCACTAGCGAGTGCCCACAAAACGGGTACTCTGCCAGCGGGACGGCCGCGGGAAACTCTGTCTGGCTGGGAGCGGGGGCCCAACCCCAGCCAATCAACCAGAGGCCCCACTCCAAGTTAAAGTGCCGCTCTACGGGCGCCAGGACCGTGCAGGTACAGGGACAAGTCAACGGGAGGCCCTGTAGCCTGACGGTAGACACGGGTGCCGAGCGCACGTTCCTACAGGCGGGTTTGGTAGACACCTCAGAATTTCCAGCCACCAAACAACAGTTGTGCGGGGTCACCGGCCACTGCACGAAGTTAAGGGGACCGGTACAGGCGAGAATTGAGGTCGGCGAGGCTAAGGAGGAACTACCCGTGTATGTAGCCGACCTGGACGAAAATCTCCTTGGCCTGGATTTCCTCCAGCAGAGCAAGGCGGTGCTGGACCTTGGCTCCATGACCATGCGGGCCAAAGGAGGGGAAGTTACGCTGCAAGGGCGCGGACAGGGTGTGCGGGCGTTGACTGCACAGGTAAAGTCGAGTGGTCGGCAAGAAAGAAACACAGGGATGCCGCTGCATCTGCAGGCCTCTGGCAGAGGAGTGGTAGCTGTTTAAACCCCAGGGCAGGCTGCCAAGGTGGGGCAGTTGCTGGAGCAGTATGCGGACGTGTTCTCAAAGGGTGACCACGACTTGGGCAGGACCGGGCTCGCCCAGCACTTCATCCACACGGGCGACAGCAGGCCCATTAAGCAGCCCCCTCGGCGGATAGCGCCAGCGAGGAGGAAGGAGATCGAGACAGCTGTGGGGGAACTACGGGCTCAGGGTGTCATCGAAAAGTCCAGCAGCCCATGGTCGTCCCCCGTGGTATTGGTTCGAAAGAAGGATGGGACGATGCGTTGTTGTGTGGACTACAGGGCGCTCAATGCAGTTACCACCAAGGACTCCTACCCGCTGCCTCGCATAGACGACACGTTGGATGCACTGGTCGGTGAAACGGTGGTTCTGTACCCTGGACCTTAAGTCAGGGTACCACCAGGTCCTCATGGCAGAGGAGGACAAGCCAAAGACTGCCTTCTCATCCGGCCAAGGATTGTGGCAGTTTTAGGGTCATGAGCTTTGGTTTGGTCAACGCTCCCGCCACTTTCGAGAGGCTGATGGAGCAGGTATTGGATGGCCTCGTGGGGAAATCGGCTCTGGTCTACCTGGACGATGTGGTGGTGTACGGAGGCACCTACGAGGAGATGCTGGAAAGGCTGGAAGAAGTGCTGGACAGGTTTAGGGCTTCGAACTTGAAGCTCAGCCCCAAGAAGTGCTGCCTCTTCCAGGAACAGGTGTCATTTCTGGGCCACATCGTGAGCCGGGAGGGGGTGTCCGCCGACCCCGGGAAGGTAGAAGCTTATCAAGGAGTGGCCAGTTCCCCGTAGTGTAACGGAGGTGCGAAGCTTCCTGGCCTCTGCACGTATTACCGGAGATTCGTGCAGGGCTTCGCACATATAGCCACACCACTTCATCACCTGACACGAAAAGGAGCTCGGTTCCTGTGGAGTGATGTGTGCCAGGCGGCCTTCGAGCAGCTGAAGGAGGCACTCACTCACGCCCCTGTATTGACATACCTTGTTCCTACGGAACCATATATCTTGGATTGTGACGCCAGTGCTGAAGGAGTGGGGGTCCTCTCCCAGCTAGTGAACGGGCAGGAACGTGTAGTGGCCTACTACAGTCGCAAGTTTTACTACCCGGAAAGGAACTACTGTGTCACCAGGAAGGAACTGTCGGCGGTGGTCAAGAGCATGGACCACTTCCACTCGTACTTGTACGGTGCCGAGTGCAAGGTCAGGACCGATCATGCTGCCCTAAAGTGGCTGAAAACCCTTAAAAATCCAGAAGGGCAGCTTGCTAGGTGGTTGGGCAAGTTAGAGCAGCATGACTACCAAATTGAGCACCGTCCGGGCCGGGTGCACAGTAATGCCGACAGTTTGAGTCGACGCCCTTGCCCTGTGGACTGCAAACACTGCAGCCAACGTGAGCCAAACCAAATATGTAACCGTGTTTCCCTCCATGTCGGTGCCACCTCATGGGAGGCAAGACCTTGAGCTGGCCCAGCGACAGGACGCTGATATTGGGCCAGTTGTGGCGTGGTTAGAGGAGAGTCGTGTTAGGCCACCTTGGGAACGTGTGGCAGTGAACCAGCCCAGTGACCAAATTCTTCTGGCGACAATGGGATGTGTTGCGATTATTAGGGGGAGTGTGGAACGACAGTGGGTGACCAGTGATGGAAAAAATGAAATTCTGGCTGACGGTTATCCCCAAGAAAAAGAGGGCAAAACTATTGGGTGAGGCTCATGGTGGCAGCACAAGTGGGCACTTCGGTGTTAAGAAAACTCTTGTGCGGTTGCGGCAGCGTGTGTACTGGTTGGGTATGCGCCAGGACGTGCAGGAGTGGTGCCGGTCCTGTGACGTGTGCAGTGCTAAGATGGGCCCCCAATGTACGCGCTAGGGCACCATTACAGCTTTATCAGGTGGGGCACCTATGGAGAGGGTGGCAGTGGACATAGTGGATCCTTTGCCCCAGACGGCCAGAGGAAATCGCTATGTGTGTGTGGCGATGGATTATTTTACGAAGTGGCCAGAAGCCTACCCTCTCCCCAACCATGTGGCTACCACGGTTGCCGAAGTTCTGGTGGATGAATTTTTCTCAAGATTCGGTGTGCCTGAGGAGTTACACTCGGGCCAAGGGAGGGAATTCGAGTCTGAGGTGTTCAGGGGGTGCTGCCCAGTTGCTCGATGTGCAGAAGACACGTACAACTCCACTCCGGCCGCAGTCAGACGGCATGGTGGAACGTTATAATCGCACACTGGCCCAGCACTGGCGAAGAGCTGCCAGGAAGGACAGGGGGACTGGGACCTGAAGCTTCCCCTACTACTCATGGCATACCGGTCCCGGGAGAACATGAGGCCACCGGTTACTCACCTGCCAGGCTTATGTGTGGCCGGGAGTTGCGGTTACCACTGGACCTCATCACCGGACGGCCGCCGGACGAGGGGATGCCCACTGTTACCACACCTTACGCCGCTGCTTTAAAAGAACGGATGGAGGAAATACACACCAAGTCCGGGGTAATCTCCGGATAGCGGGAGAAGCCATGAAGACCCGCTATGACCGCATACTGAGGTGCCGGTATTCCAGGAAGGGCAGCAGGTGTGGCTGTACAACCCAAGGAGGAAGAAGGGGCAGTCTCCTAAGCTGCAGAGTCCATGGGAGGGGCCATACACGGTGGAGGAGGTGATTTCTGACGTCACCCTTCCGGATCCGCAGGCCACCCCGAAGGAGAGCAATGGTAGTCCATGCTGATAGGCTCTGGAGGTACTATGGTCCAGGCCACTACAGTTGGGAGGATGGCACCGGGACAGACGTCTTGACGCCAGAGCCGTGTGGCAGTGAGGATGACGAGGAACGCGTTTTTCTGCCGGAGGAAGAGGACGCAGGCGACATGGGGCTGGTTCCTCTAACCAGCCTCGAACCCAGCGAGCAGGCGGCAGCAGAGGAACCTACCTCGATAACCAGTTGATGTGTGGGGGTAGCGAGGTCCAAGCAACAGGCTTAGGAGGCGCACGCCCCGAAGCGCCCCCGACGTACCCTAGGTGGATGAAAGACTTCATATTGGAAGGTCCAGAGGGCTAGCTCACTCTGAAGGGAAGAGGAGGGCGGCCTGGTGTGACTTTCCAACACTGCAGGGGCGGATGGTGAATGGCGATGGAGGGACTTGCAGTTGTGTAGTTTTGGAGTGGTAATGTTTGGTAAAAGGTGGTTTGTTTAATGATGGTGCGAGTTGCCCTTCATTTGAGGATTTTGTGTTATATGTGCATGTAACCTGTATTATGATTTTTCTGTTTCTTTTTAGTTTTGGCTGGCCGAGGTCGGCCAGTTTTTTGTGACGGGAGGGCAGTGTTACGAACGCGCCACAAACTCGAGCTCAGGTTGAGGTTGAGGGATGGTGAGTGGGTTGTTGTGGCCAGAAGAGGAGGAAGAGGAGGAGACCGCGTGGAACAAAAACGGAGGCGAGGCATACCCCTGGGAAAGGATCTCTGGCCGGAAACCACCCGAAGGATACGACGCGTCCACCAGGAAAAAAGGGTGACGGTAGGGCTAGTGGTGGTTCACAGGCAAGAAGGGTGGAGGAATAGTCCCCTGAGCTTGGGTGAAATAGGTAGCAGTGGCCGTGGGTTTGGCGAATGGCGGGCGCGCGTGGGGTGGATGCCATGAGGGTATAACCAGTGTTTCCTTGTCCCCACCATCCGGTGGCATAGTGTGTTGAGTGTGGTGACTGGTATGTTATAAGGTGCATAACAGTGACTAGTTGCAGTGGAGGGAACATTTGGGGCTGCGACGGTCGGCAAGTGATCGGGCCTATGAGGAGGGGCTGTTGTGTCTCACGGTGGGCGTGAGGTTGTTTCTGTAGTGTTTACCTATTACAATTATAGTCTGGAAAGGATACGAGTGTGTTATTCCGCATGTGCCTGTCTATGTGTGTGCCGTGGTGGTGATGTGCCCGTGTGAGGAGCCCGTGCTCAAGGCCTTAGGGGATTCATGGCGTCTGGTCCCGATTAGACACATAACCGGACTGAGCCGATCATTCCCACGCGTCTGAAGCCAGCCCAGCAAGAGAGGCAAGTCCGTTGGGCGGCTGTGGGAGGGCGGGTTTGCAACAATATATAGGACAGACTATTATACGCATTTATGTATTCTTTTATAAAGCCCCCTTCACACATTCCATAATGGAACCACGAACGCGCCAACAATGCAGTGCGCAGCGCCGTCATGGTCCTGGTTATGGGTCCATCGTGACCGATTGTGACGCTCGTGACGCGCTCGGCCGAGGCCACGAAAAGTTAGTGCGTGCATTAAAAAATTGGGAAGCTCCCCGATGTTTGTACCCAACACAGCGCTATCGTAAGTCTATCGTGACGCTATCGTTATCTATGTAGCAGCTTCGTGACACTACCGTGATCGTCTCATGTCTATCGTGACGATAAGAAATCGTTACGCGCGCTTTCATCCCTACCTTCCCCCCTTTTTTTGCACCCTCTTCCGCCTCCCCCCCCCATTTCTCATTCACCTCCACCCTTCCTCGACTCCATACCCCCTAGTCCATCACCACGTGGTGACACCACCCTCCCCCTACTTCCTTCCCCCTACTCCCTAAGCACGTGGAGATGCCACCCTCCCCCTTGTAACCACTCACATCCCCCCACCAACACCACAACGCCTTCTCCTTCCCCCAACCCCCCTCCCCCCGTTTCCCCTCCAACACCCCCTTCTTTATTACAACCCCCCTCCCCCGTTTCCCCTCCTTCTCCATCACCAACACGTACCTACCCCTGTTTCTCCCACCTTCAACTCTTCCCCCCTTCCTTCTCCATCAGCATGGCAACCCCCACCCACGTGTGAGGCTTGTTGCTCGCTCTTGACGCTATCGTGGTACGTTCATGGTACCGTCATGGCACAGTCGTGGTTATCGTAGCTCTATCTTGACGACAAAATGACCGTTGATTTTCCATTCGTGACGTAGTCTTACAGCTGTCATGACTCCATCGTGACCATCTTACGACCGTCATGACACATACGTACAGGCAGCGTGACATTGTTGTGAGGCTATCGTGGTCTGCATTTATCGTGGTCAAATTTCACGATAGCGTCAATAATCAAATTGGTGGCGCTATCGTGGTTCGATTATAGAATGTGTGAAGGGAGCTTAAAGTAGTCGTCCAGACCATTTCATCATTCCTGATTTAATGCAGTCAAATCATAGCCATTGACGAGTATATCAACAATACGTCGTCACTTTTTGTATCCAGTCAGCCGTTTTTAAATAATCCGCAATCAAAATCTGCAAATTCCCGAGTTCTCAAAACGCACAATTCAAGATTTGCCCAACGCTTCAGGCTCCAGGGGTTTTTTTTAAAATGGGGGCTCTCTAATNCCTTTTTAGGTTTTTAGAACATCTATATGTCATGCACCTTCATTTTCATTAATACTGCTAGGTGATTCATGCTTTCGATATTGCCTCTAACCACTTTCGCATCAGTTATCTCTCCTTTCAGTCTCCCATATGTGGCTATATAATTTATAAGGCCTTTCTAACCATTCTGTGAATTCCCTCTTCTCCCTGTATACCTATGTATCATCCTATGTTTAAAATAGCCTAAAACCTAAAACAACTCTTGTCGTGCAGATCACCAATTATCAATATATTCTCATACTTCCCCAGTACACCCTACTTACCAACAATTTTCTTCTTCTTTTAAATCTTATTTTTTATGGCATGCATGGCAGAAAATGCAGAGCATTGTACACTGGTTCTCACTTTTTTCATCTTGTATGAAACGTTTGCATCTGTCCTTGCCTTCCATAATGAAATAACAACACTAGTTGTGACCATTGCATACTTTAAAAAACCCCAAAGATGCAGTGCTATTATTATCTGCCTTATTGTTTGATATGTTAAAAGTCGTCCCAGACCATTTCATCATTCCTGATTTAATGCAGTCAAATCATAGCCATTGACGAGTATATCAACAATAGGTCGTCACTTTTTGTATCCTCAGGCCGTTTTTAAATAATCCGCAATCAAAATCTGCAAATTCCCCGAGTTCTCAAAACGCACTCAAGATTTGCAGACGCTCAGGCTCAGGCTCCGTGACGTACCATCAGGGAGGCTCATCTTCCCGCGCTGATCAGAGGCACGTAAACACAGAGATAAATATAATAGTACTTGAAGATATTTGGGTGTTTTCTGATAGATTTTTTTTGCTATATGCCACATGCATGCATCCTTTATGGTGCAGCATGCTTCCTTCCCACACACAACGCCTGCACACCGACACCCTTCCACACACACGCCCTGGGAAATACTTTGGAACTCATCCTTCCGGCTTTGACTGAAATGAACTACCGCACTGTATTGTATGCTTATTATACTTCACATCTGTAAAGGTTCCAGCGTGCGCTCAGCCTTGGTTAACCCACACGACCGCTATGAAATATGAGGTGCCTCAAAAAATTCTAAGTCCAGTTAGGTTAGGTTAGGTATACTTTGTGGTTAAGGTTAGGTTAGGTTAGGTATACTTTGTGGTTAAGGTTAGTTAGGTTAGGTATACTTTGTGGTTAAGGTTAGGTTAGTATACTTTGTGGTTAAGGTTAGGTTAGGTTTAGTATACTTTGTGGTTAAGGTTAGGTTAGGTTAGTATACTTTGTGGTTAAGGTTAGGTTAGGTTAGGTATACTTTGTGGTTAAGGTTAGGTTAGGTTAGGTATACTTTGTGGTTAAGGTTAGGTTAGGCTAGGTTAGGTATACTTTGTGGTTAAGGTTAGGTTAGGCTAGGTATACTTTGTGGTTAAGGTTAGGTTAGGTTAGGCTATACTTTGTGGTTAAGGTTAGGTTAGGTTAGGTTAGGTATACTTTGTGGTTAAGGTTAGGTTAGGTATACTTTGTGGTTAAGGTTAGGCTAGGTTAGGTTAGGTATACTTTGTGGTTAAGGTTAGGTTAGGTATACTTTGTGGTTAGGGTTAGGTTAGGTTTGGTATACTTTGTGGTTAAGGTTAGGTTAGGTATACTTTGTGGTTAAGGTTAGGTTAGGTTAGGTATACTTTGTGGTTAAGGTTAGGTTAGGTTAGGTATACTTTGTGGTTAAGGTTAGGTTAGGTTAGGTTTAGGTTAGGTTAGGTTAGGTATACTTTGTGGTTAAGGTTAGGTTAGGTTAGTATACTTTGTGGTTAAGGTTAGGTTTAGGTTAGGTTAGGTTAGGTTAGGTATACTTTTGTGGTTAAGGTTAGGTTAGGTATACTTTGTGGTTAAGGTTAGGCTAGGTTAGGTTAGGTATACTTTGTGGTTAAGGTTAGGTTAGGTTAGGTATACTTTGTGGTTAAGGTTAGGTTAGGTTAGGTATACTTTGTGGTTAAGGTTTAGGTAGGTTAGGTATACTTTGTGGTTAAGGTTAGGTTTATACTTGTGTTAGGTTAGGTTAGGTTAGGTTGTTAGGTATACTTTGTGGTTAAGGTTAGGTTAGGTTAGATTTTTACATATAGTGACTTTCATGATTTTTTTGGGGAGCCATAAATCACTTATATTTGCTTCCCCCACCCAAAAACCCGTATTCCCGCCAGTTCCCCAGGCTTGTTGGCTATAGGGGGAAGAAAAAAAAGATAGGGGTGAAGGACTTCTTCCAAAGTTTTACCCACGCCTGCACACACGCCTCCTTCCCACACACACGCTTGCATACACGCCTCTTTCCCACACACCGCCTGCACACACGCCTCCTTCCCACACACACGCCTGCAGACACGCTTCCTTCCCCACACACACGCCTGCACACCGACACCCTTCCCACACAGACGCCTGCACACACACACGCCTGCACACACGCCTCCTTCCCACACACACGCCTCCTTCCCACACACACGCTCCTTCCCCACACACACGCCTGCACACCGACACCCTTCCCACACACACGCCTGCACACACGTCTGCACACCCGACACCCTTCTTACACACACGCCTACTTCCCACACACACGCCTGCACACACGCCCTCCACACACGTGTGTGTTGTGTGTGTATGTGTGTGTGGTGTGTGCAGGAAGGGTGTTGGTGCGCAGGCGTGTGTGCAGGCGTGTGTGTGGGAAGAGTGTCGGTCACAGCGACAGATTCACTGTCTGACAACCGAAGTACAATCGGTCATCATAACTTTGCCGACAGGTGTCAGACAGAGTGTCTCGGGCGTCCCCGTTCTGACGTCATCAATAACAGTCGTAGCCCTGTTGAGGGAAGATTTTTTTTTTCGCCGGCTTTTTACAAAAGTCGTGTTTTTACGGAAATAAGGCCTGGAAATCAATTATTTTTGGTGGATTAGGTGTTTTGAATGTACAGTCAACATAATTAGGCAAAAAAAAAATGGGTCTGGACGACTACTTTAAAGTATCCATCTATGTGTCTGGCATCTGTAGTAATTTGATATCATTTAGTGTAAATTAGCTGTATGGCACGTGTTATTTTACATTTCCAATATCGTGCAGAAAACATAAATGGTAGTGTTGACTGTTGCCTTAATTAGAAGATATATATATATATATATAATATATATATATATATTTGTGGGGGTGATTGTTTGTTTGTTCTATTTGGTATAGTCAGGCTAATACTGTTTTACAATTATTACAGTATCTGTTTTTGGTTTTTTGCGTTGTGTAGGTGATTCTAACAGAAGAGTCATTCATACTGCAATACCATTATTATCTGCCTATTGGTAAATATGTCCATGATTATGATATCTGGCCCAATATTTTCTGGTATTCAACATTGCAACAGTCCTGCATGTACTGGATGTCAAGTCTAGCTGATGGAATTCCTTAATAAAATGAAATTGATCACTATGTTCTTCTATTTACCTTCTAATGAATTATATATAAAGTCAAAATATAAGGTGAATAAAGTAATAGGAAGGGAATAAACGAAAAGGCAGGGTATGGGATGCTTAAATAGAAATACTTAAGACACCCTAAAAAGCTGCTGTGTTTCGATTCATTTACTGAAGATGGCGCAGCGTCCGTCCTCCAAACTTTAACACACACCCCCCTATCCTCTATATACTATCCTTGGTAATGGGTGTGGGGTGATGGGTGAGTGAATGGGGTGGGGGTGGTGATGGGTGATGGGTGAGGGAATAGGTGGGGGGTGATGGGTAATCTATAATAATATAAGCAAAAAGTGTGTCTCTCTGTCTGTCTGCTGTCTTTGTCTGTGTGTGTGTGTGTGTGTGTGTGTGTGTCTGGTATAGGTTCCGCCCCCCGTGGTGCAATCAACTCATATGGCACATTTTTGGAACCGGATTGACCAGGGGAAGGTTTTAAGCCCAATTATGAGATGATCCGATCTTTTTTTTTTTTTTTTTTTTTTAGCAGCCTATTAGCGATAATTGTGAAAAAAAAAGTGGTTGCAAGAATTAGAGAGAACTGAAACTCGAGAAATGCCAGTGGTCGCTGGCAGTTTTTTAACTCAAAGGTTGGTCTACTTGTGTTTTCCCCTCCGCGACTAATATTTTTCATAAATCAATTTCGCGATAAATATTGATGCACCGCATCTGAATACCAAAAAATATAGTTCTTCTGTTGTTCTACTAATTATATGGATGACATGCATTACGATGGAACGTTCTATAATAGCAATTTAATGCAAATTACTCGCCTCGAGTAGCAAAGCTTAATATATTTTTTACATGTATATTGTGGCATGTAAAATTTGGGCGATGTTCACACTGTTTTCAAAGACAGTACTGCTGCGTCTGGCAAACGCTTGTCAAAATATAATAAGCAATGCCTTGGAAAAAACGAAGAATACAAGAATGCCGAAATCGGCTTGTTGCTGCGACAATGTAGGTTATAATTGTGGAGGCGACACGCCGCGGCGGGGAGTGGTGGGGGGGGGGAGATTGTGGCGGGGAGATTGAATCAAAACATTACGACTTCACACGTCGACTCATTGCACTTCCAGGCTTTCTTTCTGATTGATACACAATAATAACAGGAAAATATGACTGCCTTGGTATAGATATCTTCTAAACATTCGTTATTGACTATATAATATCATAGAGTAGCATTTACCTCGCCTCCTCAACTATAACCTACTTGGTTATTTGGTTATATACAATGTTTTACAGAATCAGGCTTCTATACAATATACATATAGAAGAAAATCGTTCTTAATATTATACTTGTGTGTTTTAAGCGCAGTGGAATAAGCCCATATTTTTCTTTCAAGTTGACCAACTTTTCACCAAATTGTGAGTTAAAACTGCCAGCGACCACTGGCATTTCGGAGTTGCAGTTCTCTCTAATTGAGGAAACCTTGATATAGGGTGATGGGTAATGGGTGAGTGAAAGGGTGGGGTGATGGGTAATGGGTGTGGGGTGATGGGTGAGTGAATGGGTGGGGGATGATGGGTTGGGGGTGATGGGTGATGGGTGAGGGAATAGGTGGGGGGTGATGGGTAATCTAAATAATATAAGCGAAAGTGTGTGTCTGTGTGTGTGTGTGTGTGTGTGGTATAGGTTCCGCTCCCCGTGGCGCAAACACCTCATATGGCACATTTTTGGAATCAGGTTGACCAGGGGAAGGTCATAAGCCCATTTATGAGATGATCCGATCACTTTTTTTTTTTCTTTTTTTTTAGCAGCCTATTAGCGAGAATTGTGAAAAAAAATTGGGTTGCGAGAATTGAGGAAACCTTGATGTAGGGTGATGGGTAATGGGTGAGTGAATGGGTGGGGTGATGGGTAATGGGTGTGGGGTGATGGGTGAGTGAATGGGTGGGGGATGATGGGTGATGGGTGAGGGAATAGGTGGGGGTAATGGGTAATGGTAAATATAAGCGAAAGTGTGTCTGTCTGTCTGTCTGTCTGTCTGTGTGTGTGTGTGTGTGTGTGTCTGGTATAGGTTCCGCCCCCCGTGGCGCAATCACCTCATATGGCACATTTTTGGAACCGGGTTGACCAGGGGAAGGTTTTAAGCCCAATTATGAGATGATCCGATCACTTTTTCTTTTTTTTTTAGCAGCCTATTAGCGATAATTGTGAAAAAAAAGTGGGTTGCGAGAATTGAGGAAACCTTGATGTAGGATGATGGGTAATGGGTGAGTGAAAGGGTGGGGTGATGGGTAATGGGTGTGGGGTGATGGGTGAGTGAATGGGTGTGGGGTGATAGGTTGGGGGTGATGGGTGATGGGTGAGGGAATAGGTGGGGGGTGATGGGTAATGGGTGAGTGAATGGGTGTGTGGCGATGGGTAATGGGTGAGTGAATGGGTGGGGGGTGATGGGTAATGGGTGAGTGAATGGGTGGGGGGTGTGATGGGTAATGGGTGAGTGAATGGGTGGGGGGAATACATACATTTCTACATCCATGATTTCAGGAAAGTTAGAAGGGGCTATCTGGAGTGTCCGTGTTTGGTGGGCCGAAGGCCCACCAAACACAGGTGGTGGGCCTAAGGCCCACCACCAATAGCCCGCCGCAGGAGCTAGCCAAAAAGTCCGCCCGGAGGGCGGCTTTGCGGCTAGTATATATATATATAATCTCCCTGGTTCAGGGCTGCCAACCCAAGCGCAGTCGTGGATCAACATAAGAGACCATGTTAGTTCTCGATGGTAGTGTCTAAGAAACGCGTTCTTGGCATTGGCACCACTTTAGTCTAACATGGAAGCTCCACGTTAGACTCTCCCTAGTCCATGTTTAAAAAAGCGGCCGAGGCCCCCAAACGTATGGTCTCGCTTTGGACGAGAGGAGAGGGAAGGAAAGGAGAAGGATGTAGCAGCGTTGTCTGGAGTTACGAGTAAACGGATACACCATAGATGGGAAGGCTTCCTCTCTCTCTCTCTCCCCTCTCCCCTCCCCTCCCCCTCTCTCTCTCTCTCTTCTCTCCCCTCTTCTCTCTCTACTCTCTCTCTCTCTCCTCTTCCTCTCTCGCTCTCCCTCTCCCCTCATTTTCCTCTCTCTCTCTCCTTCTCTCTCCTCTCTCTCCTCATCTCCATCTCTCTCTCCCCTCTTGCTCCTCTCTCTTCTCTCCTCTCTCTCTCTCCCCCTCTCCTCTCTCTCTTCTCTCCTCTCTCTCTCCTCCTTTCCCTCTTTCCATCTCTTCTTTCTCCTCTCTCTCTCTCCCCCTTCTTTCTCTCTCTCCTCTCCTCTCTCCCCATCCTCTCTCTCTTCTCTCTCTCTCTCCCCTTCTCTCCCTCTCTCTCTCTCTCCTCTCTCCTCTTCTTTCTCTCCTCTCTCTCTCTCTCTCTCTCTCTCTCTCCTCTCTTCTCTCCTCTCTCTCTCTCTCTCTCTCTCTCTCTCTCTCTCTCTCTATATATATATATATATATATAATATATATATATATATATATATATTAATATAAACGAAAGTGTGTCTGTCTGTCTGTCGGGTGTGGTGTGTGTGTGTGGGTGTGTGGTGTGTGTGGTATGGGTTTTCCCGCCCCCCGTGGCGCAATCACCTCATATGGCACATTTTGGAACCAGGTCGACCGGGGGAAGGTTTTAAGCCCACTTATGAGATGATCCGATCACTTTTTTTTCCTTTTTTTAGGCAGCCTATTAGCGAGAATTGTGAAAAAAAAAAAAAAGTGGGTTGCGAGAATTGAGGAAATCTTGAGTAGGGTGATGGGTAATGGGTGAGTGAATGGGTGGGGTGATGGGTAAAGGGTGTGGGGTGATGGGTCAGTGAATGGGTGGGGGGTGATGGGTTTTGGGGGGGATGGGTGATGGGGGGAGGGAATAGGTGGGGGTGATGGGTAATGGGTGAGTGAATGGTATGTGGTGATGGGTAAAGGGTGAGTGAATGGTGGGGGTGATGGGTAATGGGTGAGTGAATGGGTGGGGGGTGATGGGTAAAGGGTGAGTGAATGGGTGGGGGAATTACATACATTTCTACATCCATGATTTCAGGAAAAATTTAGAAGGGGCTATCTGGAGAGTCCGTGTTTGGTGGGCCTTCGGCCCCCCAAACACAGGTGGTGGGCCAAAGGCCCACCAATACCGGCTTTGCGGGTAGTTATATATATATATATATCTTCCTTCCGTCTTTCTCAATCATATGCGTTTTCCCCCTGCAGTGCGACAAAACACAAAATATATCCCAACAACACACACACACACAACACACACACACACACGACTACAAGTAAAGTGCTCTTCCTGTCTTGCCTGCCAATGGGGGGGGGAAAAATAATAATTATGTGGAAATTATTTAAAGCAAATAATATTTTCCTTATATTATTGTTATTTGTTTTTTATGGTATATTTATATGTATTATTTGTTACGGTATGCTATAAAAATAGATCCTTATCAAAAGTGTGTGTGTGTGTTGTGGGGGTGTATGTGTGTGTGTAGGGGGGGGGTGGGGTCACACCGAACCGGATCACCGTACGAAGGCTACAACGCGAAATTAAATTTAAATTTCGCGCCACCATGCCACCACGGATGCAGCGCCACCCTCAGTGAACTACATGGAGCAACAGGGGTACTTCATGACTAAGGTAGGGTGGGGTGGGGTCACACCGAACTGGGGGGATCACAGTCAAAAATTTATAAAAAACCTTAAATGACCCTTATTATCTGAGTTAAGTATTCATGAGGGTACCATAGGTGGGCCATATTGTGAAGTTTGTTTTGGGCACAGTGTGCACTCTCTCACGTAAAAAATGGATTTTTTATGAATATTTTTCCACTAATAGTACGGTGTCCCCCCACACCACCCTATACATGAAGTGTATCCCAGGGTATTAAAGGAATGCAATAAAAAGGAGGTTGTTAGTGAGTCGTTAGTGCACATTTTTAGGAAATCGGTTGAGATAGGCGATGTGCCATTATTGTGGAGGAAAGGAAATGTTTTCCCCATATTTAAGAAGGGAGACAGAGGACTAAAGTCAAATTATCGACCCGTTAGTCTAACGTCAGTGGTGGGTAAATTATTGGAATCTATTATTGCAAAAAACATTAGAGAACACTTAGATAAACATAGTTTGATCAATGATTCACAATATGGATTCACCAAGGGTAGGTCATGTCTCACCAATTTATTAAGTTTTTATAGGAAAGTTTATGAGACGGCAGATAATGATAAGGATTATGATATAATATATCTGGACTTTAGTAAGGCATTTGACAAAGTAGTACCACACGAGCGACTCTTAAATAAAGTTAAGGCTCATGGAATAGATGGGAAGGTTCTTCATTGGATCAGAGCTTGGCTAAGTAATAGGCAACAAAGGGTTACAATTAATGGTTCTAAATCTGAATGGGGACTGGTGACAAGTGGAGTTCCACAAGGGTCTGTTTTGGGTCCATTACTATTTTTGATTTACATCAACGACTTGGATAGTGGGATTAGCAGTGATATCAGCAAGTTTGCTGATGATCCTAAGGTAGGTAGGATTATTGAATCACAGTCTGATGTAAACATATTGCAGGGAGACTTAGATAAACTTAACGAGTGGGCAGTCATATGGCAGATGGAATTTAATATTGATAAGTGCAGCGTTATGAATGTTGGTAGAAAAAACCCTGGTAATAGATACGCCATAAGCAATGTATCGCTGATAAGATCAGAAGGTGAAAAAGATCTTGGAGTGAGGGTGAGCCCAGACCTTCGACCTAGGAAACAATGTATTGAGGCCAGAAATAGAGCTAATAGAGTATTAGGATTCATTACCAGAAGTGTTAAAAGTAGAAGTGCGGAAGTTATTCTAAAGCTTTATCTGGCTCTAGTCAGGCCTCACCTAGACTATGCGGTTCAGTTTTGGTCTCCATATTACAGGATGGATTGTTAGAAACAGTGCAGAGAAGGATGACCAAAATGGTACAAGGGATGCGTAACTTTAGTTATGAGAAGAGATTGAAGTTATTAAAATTACACTCACTCGAGAGACGCAGAGTAAGGAGCGATCTGATAGAAGTTTTTAAGTGGATAAAGGGATTTAATAAAGGAGAGGTAGGAAAAGTTCTTACGGCTTTTAACCAGGGTAGAACAAGAAGTAACGGATTCAAGCTGGAAAAGCGTAGATTTAGAAAGGAAATAGGGAAAAACTGGTTCACAAATAGAGTGGTGAATGAGTGGAATGGTCTCAGTAGACAGGTAGTTAGTGCGGAGTCATTAGGGAGCTTTAAAGAGGGGCTGGATAGGTTCATGGATGGGGATGAAAGGTGGACGTAGGTAGTGTTAGGTGACAGGAACTACCACGTGTAGGCCTCGCGGCCTCTTGTAGCTTCCTTATTTTCTTATGTTCTTCTTATGTTCTTATGTGTGTGTGTGTCACACATACACACTTCCAAGTTCCTTCCCCCTTTATCAATCATATATTGCATCTCTCTCTCTCTCTCTCTCTCTCTCTCTCTCTCTCTCTCTCTCTCTCTCTCTCTCTCTCTCTCTCTCTCTCCTTCTCTCCTCTCTCTCCCTCTCTCCTCTCTCTCTCTCTCTCCTCTCTCTCTCTCTCTCTCTCTCTCTCTCTCTCTCTCTCTCTCTCTCTCTCTCTCTCTCTCTCTCTCTCTCTCTCTCTCTCTCTCTCTCTCTCTCTCTCTTTATCTATCATATATTGCCTCTTTATCTTTCTCTTATTATTATTATTTTATAATAATAATAATAATTTTATTCTCGCCCGGAGACATACGTACAAAAAACAAAGCGATAAGAACAAGCCAAGGAGTAAACTTAAGTACTAGAGCAAAAACAAAGACAAGAACAAAGTACAGGCACACCAGGGGACATAGTATCAAAGTACATAGCAAAGCATACATGGACACCTGTGCTACCCCACATTCTGCACAAACAGCAGACCCAGCCACCGCTGTTGTATAGGTCCACATACATAGGCCGAGCTCTGCCTGACAGAGGTGATGATGGAGTTCGTAGAGAGATCCACCCTACTCCTTAAACTGAACACGGGAGTGTCGACGGATCACATCCAGATTGTTCACTGTGCTGAGTGCTGTGTGCTGAGCCATGAACCCAGCAGCGGTGGCCACGCCCATGGAGGACTCCCAGGGCGATGGCCGGTGGCTGAGTATGCACAACCGGTTTGTGAGTCAGGCGCGGGAGATGGAGCCCGACGTGGTGTTCGTCGGGGACTCCATCGTGGCCAACCTGCAGTGCACCGACCTGTGGGAGAAGTGGTCTGCGCCGATGCACTGCCTCAACTTTGGCATCGGCAGCGACCAGACACAACACGTCTTGTGGCGACTCAGGAACGGCGAACTGGAGTTTATTAAGCCTAAGGCTGTGGTGGTTCTGGTGGGCACAAACAACCACGACCACTCGGCAGCGGAGGTGGCGGGCGGTATTACGGAGATTTGCCACACCATTAGGGAGAAACAACCGGAGTCTTACATAGTGGCCTTGACACTCCTGCCTCGAGGGGAGAAACCAAACCGTCTGAGAGAGAAGAACAGTGAAATCAAATCCCTTATAAAAGAATCCCTGCGTCTGTTGGGGCTTTGTCAGGTCATCAACATAGACCAAGACCTAGTTCTCAACGACGGAACCATCGATCACAGGGACATGTACGACTACCTACACCTAGGGTATCTATATATAGAGGGTAACGCCATTCATAGGCCCTATGTTAAACGCTACTGGGCGCCATCTTAGCGCCAAGGCCTCTTCGTTCACTCTAGACCCGGGGAAGTTCTCAAGGCATTACCCCGCAGTATATCATGTTATACATGTATAAAGGATATAATGCTATCTTCGGAAATGCTTGTTCTATAAGATTATCACATAAAACATAGTAAAACACCTTAAATAAAGGTCATTATGAAACTCTGAAGAAGTATGATGAACTTAACATTCACTTAAAACTCGTCGTCATGTAAAACTTTGTGGGACAGCTTATAAGACGGGAGATATCAATAGAAGCAGAATTGTATCAGCTTTCCATTGCTATGTTTCGTTTTCTGATAAATGCAGTAGTAGCATGTATAAATTAGCGTTAACTAAATAAATCGCGGCGGCGTCGACCGCTCGCTCTCTCTCTCTCTCTCTCATTAATATATTAATAAAATTATCTGAAACGCTAAGACTTTCCTCAGTTATCTACAATTTTGTGTTGAACTCGAAACTGTTGCGACATAGAACTAAAATCTTTTGGCATTTTCAGATACTTCATCCGGGATCTAACCTTATGAAGGTGGTAATGAGAAAATCATTTACTTGGTATGGAAGGAATAGTGAAGTCACATCTCTGTTCGGGTTCGTTGTCATTCCTGAGGCCCAGGAGGACCCCGGTGCGCCACTCCAGCGCAGTGCCACTCACCCACACCGGTACACCCTCATGCCTATATTCCATCATGCCATCTTTGACGGAGTGACTGTAATGAACGTTTTTCAGACTTTTCTGGAAACCTTAAATGAAGTGATAGATGGTAAGTTCGTTGATGATTCTGCCCAGAGGGGAATATTTGTATCGAATGAAGAAATTAAGAAAATAGGGGAAGACATGCTTGCAAGTATGGGGCAAAATACAATTCCGGAGGAGAAAAATAAAAAAGAACTTGTCATCCTGAAGGGCTTTCCGCCTCCAGGAGGCAAAACCCCCACCACCAAATTCATCTTCAGGAGCATCGACATGGCTGACATGGCGATTATGAAAGAAGCCTGTAAACGAGAGGGTGTAACATTCCACACAGCCGTCATGAATGCATACCAAACAGCCGTGGTTGAGTTGCTTCAGGAATCTGGAGTGCAGGAGGACAAATTTATCTTCTGTGTCAATATGACCACTGACCTGCGCCGTTACATGGCTAAGAGAACCCTTCCAATCTACGGCCTACACGCTGGACTCGATAAGATGTTCATAGAGGTAAATATTACTCACAGATGTGGTTTCTGGGACTTATCAAGAAACATCGAAAGAAAGAAGAAAGACCATCTCAGCTCCCAGGAACCCCTACGTCAGATGGTAGCGCAAACATTGGCTGCTGAAAACAGTCACCCTAGCAACGAGCCATCACTACCAATATTTGACTATTCCATCGCAGGTATAAGGGAACTAGTAAAGGTCGATTCTAGTAACACTGTTCAAGTGAAAGGTTGTGTTGTGTACTCTTTCGTTCATGACAGCTTTGTAATGAGCACCTTAAACTTCTATATCAGTAAAGGAACATATTTGCTTACTTACAATTATTCCTCCGACCTTATGACAGAAAAAACAGCGTCATTGGTGATGGACAAAACATTTCATGTTCTTCGAGACAAATGCCAGTCCTAAGGAAAGAAAATCCCTTAAAAGAGTCCACAACATAATTGGTTTTATCTCAAAATTAGTTAGTTGATTATATTTTCTACATAAGTATCTATTCCAGTAATACAATGTTGGTGTTGATATCAATATCCAACGTTTATTTTAGAGCTGAATTTTATTGGAGATATTGTGACTTAGTTTGATGTGTTTTAGACATATGAAAATAAGGAAGCAACAAGAGGCCGTGAGACCTGCTTACACGAGGTAGTTCCTGTACAAGAGGCAGCTCCTGTGATTATGAAAGGAAATAAAATCTTATTGTGCAAGTAAGCTTGAAGAGAATATTGAGTACCGAGGGAGATATGTAAAACATTATTCATTCACTGGATTATAGGGGTGAGTTTTTTATTAATATTTTTTGTTTTGTTTGCATAGTATAACAAAAATAATTATTAGGCTATTGTATAAATTATTTTCCTTATAATATCTAAAAGAGCATGTTATATGGTCAGAGCTGGGCTGTATTTAAATACATTTGTATCTAAATACGTATTTAAATACATTTGTGTATTTATAAATGTATTTATAAATACATTGGTTGTCATGTATTTAAATACAGTATTTAAATACTTTTATGAGTATTTAAATACATTGTATTTAAATACTCATAATATAAAAATTTAAATACTTTTTTAACAGTTAATTTGGTCATAACCCCGCCCAACTATCTGGCAACCCTGATGTTACAGTGAACCAGTGTTTCCACTTTAAAGGAAATTTCCTTATTTTAAGGAAATTTAGGACTGAGAAGGACATTTCTAAAGAAAGCCAAAATCTAAGGAAATCCGTTTTTTTCGGACATATTATAATTTGTGTATATATAAAATGTATTTACAAATATATTTAAATACAATTGATGTATTTAGTATTTAGTATTTAAATACATTCGTTAAATATATTTAGTATTTAGTATTTAAATACATTTTTCCCATGTATTTAGTATATAGTATTTAATTACATTCAAGGTATTTAGTGCCCAGCTCTGTATATGGTCCACTTCATCATCTTGCATCTTGAGGGTCTCGTTGAGTATAAAAACTGTTGTTATAGACTAAGAATATAATCTCAACATTTTACATGAGGGGTAGCGGTTTGTTACAAGCTGTCACCCATGCTAGGATTGAACCATGACACCTCTTGAGCAATATTAGCCTGGATGAAACTTGATATTTTGATTTGGGACCTCACAGTGGGTTATTTTGTGAAAGAGGTCAATCTCGAAATATCAGATTTTCTCGAAAATACAAAAATGTCAATAAAATGACCAATAAAGCAGGTACAAACTTTATTTTGATGTCAAAATGAGTATAATAACAAGCCATATTGTAAAAATATTGCTTTATGCTATAATAATGAGTATAGACTAGGAATATTATATGAAAAGGGGCCAATCGCGAAATATCGGATTTTCTCGGAAATACAAAAATGTCAATAGAATGACCAATAATGCAGGTACACACTTATATTTGGTGTCAAAATGAGCAGAGAAACATTATCATATTATGAGTCAGTATAAAGTAAAACTACTGAAACTGGCGCCGTGACTGGTGAGCATTGCTCCCTACATGAGAGAGGAGTTCTGGGGAGTGCTATCAGAGGCTCACCAGTCACCAGTCACGGCGCCAGTTTCAGTAGTTTTACTTTATTAAACACTTTGACCACATAATTTTTTCCTTATTGGTACGTGCTACATACCTTAAGAATTCGAAAATTGTGAGGATTTTTAAACAGAGATTCAACATTTAATGCGAGAAAAACTGATGGAGTTACAGCGAGTTGAAGCAAAAAAAGCAAGACAAAATGTTTATACACTGTTTTACTTTCCTTCAATTATCTTAATATTGGTGTAGTTTCACTGAATTTTTTTTATGCTCAAGATATGCAGCAATGTATCCTGAACAGGATAGTAGGCTCAGTTTAACCTAAATATCATCTGGTAGCTTGGTAATATCGGGTAGGAGACAACTTTCAATGCACTGAAACCGGGAAAATCCGCCTACCTCCTGTGATACTCAGTAATGACCTTAAATATTTTTTACCCTATTGAGTTACGAATTAGCGGGGTTATTGTTGGACCAATCAACTGCCCTGATTCACTGTACAACAAATAGGCCTTCTTGGTAAGAGGTGAGTTTAAGCAAGAAATATGAATATTTTTCTGAGACGCAAGGGTGGTGGATACTTGAACTTGAAGGTGGATATGCAGAAGAGAAGAGAGAGGGAGGGAGAGAGGAGTTTGAAGAGAAAGAGAAGGAAGAGAGAGTAGAGGAGGAGAGAGAGAGAGGGAGAGAGAGAAGAAGGAAGAGGGGGAAAGGCTTTGAGTCAGATGTCTTGGAAGCATTGAGGTTGATACTTTCTGAAGGAGAAAACAAGAGGCTCTGAAAAATAAAAGAAAATGTGAGTACGTGGAAAGTAAGAGAAAGGGAGGAGAGAAAATAAAGTTTGTTTGATACCCATAAGAACGTAGCTGTTGAAGAAGCCATGCGATAGTTAATCTCTCTCTCTCCCCCTCTCCTCTCCCCTCCCCTTCTCCTTTCTCTCTCTCACTCCCCCTCGCTCCTCTCTCTCTCTCCCCGCTCTCCCTCTCCTCTTCCCTCTCCTGCTTCTCTTCTCCTTATTTTACCTCTCCCTCCCCTTTCTTCTCCTCTCTCCCTCTCTCCTCTCCTCTCTCTCTCTCTCTCCCCCATCTCTCTCTCTCCTCCTCTCTTTTTTTTTTCTTCTCATCAAGAAATTACGTCCTACTACTAATAAAACATTTTTTTACTAATATTTGGGTTTAATAATATTTAACAGGTGAGTGAGTGCCAGTTTACATGCTGATAATCTTACCATCCATGCAAGTAGAAATTATATTTTTTTAGAAGGAAAAGAAAAGTATTTTTTTTTTCTTTAGTTATGATCGTTTGCCATTTGTCTAATTGAGTTTGCATATCATACCCAATGCTCTTTTCTCTCTCCCTTCTCCGTGTGCTACTTACCCTGGCTTTGTATTTACATTGGGTAACAACACGGTTTTATATAACGAATCACTTAGTCTTGATGGAACAAGCGATCGAGGGAGCAGAAAATACAATATACGAATTTATCTCGCTAATTAAAATGGTTTTGTTAATTCATGATAGCTGGTTTGAGTATAAGTAAGTCGAGATATGGGAACATTTACTTATTATTGATTCTATTATCCTTTTCATTATTACTACTACTACTACTACTACTACTACTACTACTACTACTACAACAGGCTGAGTACTACTACTACTACTACTACTACTACTACTACTACTACTATTAGTCCTCCTCCTCCTCCTCCTTCTACTACTACTTCTACTACTATTACTACTATACTACTACTACTTCTACTACTACTACTTCTACTACTACTACTACTACTACTACTACTACTAACTACAGGCCCGAGTAAATACTACTACTACTACTACTATATTAGTCCTCTCCTCCTCCTCCTTCTACTACTACTTCTACTACTACTACTACTACTACTACTACTACTACTACTACTACTACTACTACTTACTACTACTACTATTAGTCCTCCTCCTCCTCCTCCTTCTACTACTACTTCTACTACTATTACTACTATACTACTACTACTTCTACTACTACTACTAACTACTATACTACCCATACTACTACTACTACTACTACTAAATACTAACTACTTAAATATTAGTCCTCCTCCTTTCCCCCCCTTCCTATTACTACTTCTACTACTATTACTACTATACTACTACTACTTCTACTACTACTACTACTACTACTACTACTACTACTACTACTACTACTACTACTACTACTACTACTACTACTACTACTACTACTATTAGTCCTCCTCCTCCTCCTCCTTCTACTACTACTTCTACTACTACTACTACTACTGCTACTACTACTGTTACTACTACTACTATTACTACTACTACTACTAAATACTGCTACTACTACTGCTACTACTACTACTACTACTACTACTTTACTACTAAATCTAAATACTACTACTACTTTACTACTAAATATAAATACTACTACTACTTTACTACTAAATCTAAATACTACTACTATACCCACTACTATACTACTACTGCTACTACTACTAACTAAATACTACTTTTCTTTCTACTACTACTACCCACTATCTACTACTACTACTACTACTACTTACTGTGGTTCCCACCTTTAAAAAAACACACATAACATGACCCATCTATCAAGCACTAAACCTACCCCCACAAACTAGTAGTAGTTGCCATAGATTATAGCTTTCAAATTTCCTCACAAATTCCATGCAGTTTTTTCTATACTGCATGGTATCACTTCATTTCCGGCCAGCTTCGGCTAGAAGGGATGGGGTGGGGAGGAGCCCTTTTACTTTCCTATCCTTTTCTCTCTTTTTTATCCTAGTTAGTGTAGTGTAGTTAAAGCAAACAACCTTTTAAGGACCTATTGGTCTGTTGCTGTTTGTGTTTCCTTTTTAATCCTTTGTAATCCTCATCCTCCTCTTTCTCTCTATTCATCGTTCTCCTCGTCCTTCATCTGTCTCGTTTTCCTACCTTGTCTCCTCTTCTTTGTTGTTTATTCTAGTTCTCTTCTCATCTAGTTTTATTGTTTTCTCCCCTCCTCCTCCTCCTCCTCCTCCTCCTCCTCCTCCTCCTCCCTCCTCCTCCTCCTCTCTTTTTTTCCCCCCTGCTCTCCCCTCTCCTCTTCTTCTCCTCCCCCTTCCCCTCCTCCTTCTTGACTTCCAGGGTGCAGTCATATATACTGAGGCGAGTGTGAATGCCCCCTCATTTGACCACAAGACATTTGCGTCCCAGTCATAAAACACAAGTCATCTTGTCCCTTGTCCAACTTGTCCCCTAGGACAAACGGACCCGTCTCCAGTGTTCCCTTCTCAAGCCGACTTGACCGCAAGTTTATCAATAAAATGTCGTCAGAGAGAGAGAGAGAGAGAAGAGAGGAAGAGAGAGAGAAGAGAGAGAGAGAGAGAGAGGAGAAGAGAGAGGAAGAGAGAGAGAGAGAGAGGAGAGAAAGAGAGAATAAAAAAGAGAATGGGAAGAGGGAAAATGGGAGAAAGGGTGAGAAGACATAATAAAAG